>CM076571.1:867181890-867687771 GCA_034641835.2 Pinus albicaulis
TTTTGGCTCGACATTTAAGAGCCCATGTAGCACATGCCTGAAATACTCCCAAGGGAGGGAATGTAACGTGCTATATGTTTACATATTTACTGGATGTGATGTGTGCACAAAAAGCATTCCCTAGCATGAGCTGGACTTGGATACCTCGAGACCATGTCGTGCACATCCATTGTAGAGTGCTCTCAGATTACAACCATCGAGGAGTAATGGAGAAGTTAACTAACCACTTCATCATCCCGTTATACAAGCTAATCTGTGAGGACGAACAACTTTGCATGTCACGTGAAGCAATGGAGGAAATATCAAATATCGCAGATTGGTTGTCCTCACCAGATGGCACCTTCCTTAGAATGTTCGATGCTCAAAAGTCACCACATCTTTTGCCAAGGTATGCCACCAAAAAATTTGTCATGCAAGAAGTTTCATATCATCTCTCCACAGGGTTGTCAGCAGCCTTGCACAAGAAGAAGAAAGCACCATGTCCAACTCTTCCTATACAAGTTGTATTGTACGAGATCAAGAATCTCAAAGTTGGAGATATTGAACGAAAGACGATAGAGAGGTTTTCATTCGGTATTCGATACTTTAATCTGTACCATCCCCATGGTATTTGCAAAGACCACTATGTGAGAATACATTATTAGTGGCTCAGTGGGACATTTCATTGGCCAGAGGAGGATCCATGGAAGAATTGCTATAATGCCCCCAAACTTCGCAAGCCAGTCAGTTTAGTAGAAACCTCACAGATGACTTCGTAGAAGGTAGCAACTCCAAAAGGAACGCCAACAGAAAGGATCAACCCAGTGATGGATAAGGGAAATAGAAAGGTTGTTTACAGTCCAAGGGTAGAAAGAAGACACAAGATGCAAGCGGATCCACTTATTATGAAAGTAGATTTAGCAATTGAGGCAAAGAGAAAACAAAGGATGCAGAGAGAAGAATGAAGGAAGAGAGAAGAGAAGCGGAGGAGAATGGAGGAAGAAAATAATAATAAAGAAAAAGAAGAGAAGCAGAACCAAGAAGAAGAAGAAAGGAAATGCGCAATAGAAGAAGAAGCAACGCAGAAGCAAGTCGAAGAGCAAGAACACAACCGGCCAATAGAAAAAGAGGAGAGCAGAAAAACGCAAGATCATGAACTTGCTCAACAGATTGAAGAATTGATTGAGATTGTAGATATGGAGGATGAATTCGAGCCACAAAATCAAGAGGTTGACCAGATTCCCAGTGCACAACAAGTCACCATTCAATCTCCACCATCTCCAACAGCAAAGTTAGCTTTGATTGAGGAAGAGGAAGTTGTTCCTCTTGATGATGATTCGGTTATGGACACATACAATCTTTTGTACGATGGGATTCAGAGGAAGATTGTACAATTACGTAAGAATCACTTTATGGATGACCTTGCATCGCCTACATTCATTAGAGAGAGGGTGATAGTGGCAGACACTAGGAAGAATCCCAGTGCCATTGTTGAAGCCAACTTGGCCTTTGCAGGTGCAACAAGATCAAACACTTAGTATTTGATGGCCAAGAATAAGCAATTGGCATAAGATTTACATGTTGTCAAGCAAGAGGCAGAGCAACTCTGTGCATCAACTCAGAACGCAGCTTCTGCATGGATCTAGTTAGAGGAAATGAGAGCAACAATACTTGGTGAAGTATCAACACTTGGAGAGACCATGTAGATCCTCTATGAGGAGCTTGTTACCGTACATAAGGTATTTGTTTGATTGCATGGCTTGTAGAAACAGAGTAAAGACTTCGTCAAAACTCTCAGGAATGTACAAGATGCCATCACCGTTGTGCATGAATGGTCAATGTGATACAAAGGGGTACCACTTGATTTGGGAAAGAAAATGAAGCCACATGCAGAGCTGGAGAAAGCAAGTGTTCGAATGTTGATTCAGAACAACAAGGAGCTCACCTCTTTCATTGGTAGCATTCAGGCCTCATATGTACAGTTATACAGTAGTTTGGGTGTCTTGGTGAATGCACACAAGATCCCATCATTTGGCTCGTTGACCGAAGCCAAACGCAGGAACCTAGTTAGGTAGGAGATCAAAGAGTACTTGGAGCAGCTTAGACAAATTTCCACCAAGGAAAATTTGGATTTGAACAGAAAAAACATGCAAAACTACATTGGTGGCCATGTCCAAGTGAGAACAATGTTTCTCCTGCTATAGAAGGAAGTTCACACTAGTTCCAAATCGTTGTACCTTGATGACATGGAGACTAGAATCCACTTCCAGACAGACACCATCACATAGTTTGGGGATGTCATCGCACAGTACCAAGCTTGGCATTGATATGTGATAGAGAAGCATCAAGTGGAAGTTGTTGAGCTAGAGCTTCCCCAAAATCAAGCATCATAGTGCTTTGTCTTGTTAGGCTGTCAAGTCGTATCTACCCTATTTTGTCTTATATGGGTATGAGTGTAAAATTCAATATTATTTGTAATTAATTTGTAAAGTGGAATTCCAAGTGCAATAATGGAGTGTGAATAGTCATGATGTAATGTAATGAGTCATTTTTTAAAGAAGTTGAAGAGTCATGAGGGGAGTCCAAGAGTCAAAAATGGGAATGTGAAGAGTCACCCCCTTTTGTTATAAATATACCCTCATAACTCATGTAAATGGATTTTGGCTAGGCTTAGGCTTAGAAAGAACCTTGGGAGTTTTGTGAGAGCCTCGGCTTCTCCATAGTGTAGAGCGAGTATACTTCTTGGAAGGAGCCGATGATGTTGACTTCACATTCCACTATTGGGGCTAGTGGTTCGTCAATGGTGTATGTATGATTGGAACTTTCACTTTTAATAAAAGCTCAAAGCTGACACACTTTCATGCATATGTTGTGAATATAGTAGGACTATTCTTGTTTTATTTTCAATGTATGTTATTTAACTTACGATTATGCTTATGAACTATTTCGTTTGCATTGGTACAAATATCACTGAAATTGTGTTGTTGTATTATTTCATCACTGTTAACTTAAGAACTATTTCACATATTATCTTGTGATGCCTTTATGCTCATGTGTTCCTTTCAAGCTATGTACTATTATAAGATTCTAAGGGGCTCACTTATTTTCCCTTTGTGTGTTGGAACCTTCATGCATTGCACTTGACTTTTCAAAGGGTCACACACTTGCTCTCACCAAAGTCACCATACATCACTCTATGTGTATTTGGAGTCAAGGCATATCATTAACACCCACTGCATCGGAAACCGACCCGTAGATCTGGATGGGACTCCTACACAAAACAGTATGAGGTATAATTGGGACTTCATATAGGGGAGATCCCCTGAATGTTGGCGGGTCTAGCACCGTCAACAAGACCATATAGTAAATGTCGGAAGGGAGGTTCTATCACAATCATCTCATTCACTCGAGGGGGGTCGTGTAGTGAACTCATTCCCACAAGTGGCTAGTTTGGATCATCAAACACATCAAACTTATGATTATCTCATTAATCACTCAAGATGGTAACGTACAAAATAATTTGGAAGGGAGGTGGCTCAATTGGGTTTTACGAAAGAAGCTAATGGACATACTCCACCTTTATCGAGTTGGGTATGTGCTTTATGCCTTGGTTATAGCTTGATTAAATGCGTAGTTTCCTTATAAGGTCTATTGTTTATGTTCATATTTAGAAGGAAGGACCAGGCCCTCCTGACTTGGCCTCCCCCATTGGCATGCGAACTATCCGGGATAGTGTTATTCAACCATGGTGGGGAGAGTGAAAGTTTTATCAGTGCGAGACATGGCCTCTATAAAAATTCCATCACTATTAGCGTCATTTCACAAGTATTGGATAATATTACTCGTGCCTGAATGCACTCATTAACTCGCTTGAATTGGAATTTTGTCATCAAATACATTTCATTTCATTGTTTTATATTGTTGGGGGTGTTCTTGGGGGTTTTAGTTATGTGCTCTATGCATAAGGTGTTCATTCTTGTTTGGAGGTGTTATTATTTGTGTAAGCGTATACTTTTTTCCCATCACCTTCTCTACTCTTCCTTTATTCCTTCACTCTTGCTTCTATCCCCATTTCCTAGTCGCTATCACACTAGTTTCTCCATTATGTCTACTTCTATATGTGTGCCCCCATGTGTTTGAGTTTTTATAATGCCACCCCCATTGCAATGTCCTGACAATGAGCATGCAACCATAGGGGATCTTTGAGTCGGGTTGGAGGAAGTGCATGGGTGTGCCTTCGTGCTCACTCTGCCCTGAAGTGCAAGGTGAAATTCAACAGGGTTTTGAGGAAGTGATAGAAGATAGAGATGAGTTCACTGATGTAGAGGTTGTCACCTCGATGGTTGAATGGGTGCTAAACACGAGGAACACTCGAGGACACTAAAACAAATATCTTTATATTATAGAGATTTACTGGAAAATCAAGGTTATCCATGGAAATTTTTTATTGGAACAAGATGAAGCTAAAGGGGAGATTTTGTTGCAGTTGGATGACCTTCAATCTAAGCACCTAATATGGCACTCCATATGGCACTGATTGAGATAAATCACACATGGGTAGAAGGTCCAAACTCATTAATGCTGAGATTCAACACCCACATTAGTGCATTAAGCACATGGTTGCATTAAGCACCTACACTAGGGTGGGGCCCACGGGTTATTTTTGGGTGCATGTCTATTTTTATTATCCCTTAATTTAGATGGACATTAAACTGTAATATATTCTCAATGTGGACTTGAAATAGTTTAATGAAGTGGAAAATTTAGTTAGCTAGTGAATTTCAAGTTAGAGGTTGGTTGGTGGGACATGCAGAGTAATTCTAGTTTTAACAGAGTTCGAAGTGTAGTGGTGCATGAGTTGGTACAAATTGTAAATCAGTTTAACTCAATTAAGTGAGTTAAGCTCAGTTGTGCTAGTTATAACTGAAGATACACTAGTGAGAGATATAGTGAATTAAATATTAATTAATTCACAATCAGTGATCTCACATGCAACTGAGGATTTACTATTATTAACTGCATGTATGTCATATCCAGTGGAGACCCAGTTGAGTTCTAGGTGAAAGGGAGGTTGACTATCAGATGTGACATTATCTGCTTGCACACATGAAAGTAAACACACATTGGATGTGCCCATGATGCTTGCATAGTCAAGGCAAGCATGATCACATCAATTCAGGGATTTCATTCAGTAGAGATTGTGCAGTGAAGGCAAGTTGTCTGGAGGCAGTGAATTGGCTAAGGGATTTGCCAATTTTTGTATGACAATGTGAGACAATGAGCTGATGCATTGAGGGCTCTTGTGAGAAGAGTTTTGTATGTAATTTTTTCATGATCCATGATATAATATACAACAGAACATAGTGGGGTTTTTAGCTGCAATCTTTCCCTGAGAAATTATCTGTGTTGTGTGTGATTGATCTTTCTTCATGTTCATGTGATTAACGATTGTGTTTTTAATTCTGTAAAAGATTTGTAGAAGCGATTCAGTATTTAACTTTAGTACATTGTTAGATCGGGTGAATCTAAGATATACATGCATATTGTATAATTTATACATGGTATCAGAGCACAGGAAATTGCAGAAGTGAAGCAAGAGATGAGTTTGTGACTGGATAGAATTCGAATTTGCATAAATAATTTCTTGGTGCTATACCTGATTCAAGATCGAAATGGATTTCAATGGATTGAGGTTAGAGTATGCACTCGAGGGTAGCTCGAGCTAAATTTCTTGAAAGGACAGGATGGAGGCAATAATCGAAGACAATGGCTTGAAGGAATTTATTGAAAGAGATGTTCCTAAGCCAGATGTTGCAGATGTTGCCAATCTTGATGCATGGCAAAATAAAGTGGCAAAGGTGAGGAGGATCCTGTTGGAGGGAGTACGAGACCACGTTGTCTCAAGTGTCCATGGGAAAGCCACGCCATATGCTATGTGGAAGGTTTTTACAGATCTATTCCAAAGCAATAATTACCATAGGAAATTGGCGCTCAAAGATAAACTCAAGAAGATCAAGATGGAAAATGCGACACCATTCCAAAGTATCTCACGAAGTTTGTCCAATCTCGGGATGAACTGGGGAGTGTGGGAATAACATTCGCTGATGATTATTTGGTGAGTTTGGATATTCTAGGAATTTCTAAGAGTTGGCATAGTTATGAAGACTCTGTCAACGGACAGGAAAAATTTCCAGATTGGGAATGACTGTGGCAGATTTGGTGCAGGAGGAGTTCTGACGAAACACCAGAGATGGCTCTTCATCAAAGAATGATGATGAAGAGGATTGTGCTTTGGCTGCCAAGGAGAAGAAGGGGAAGGGGAATAAATTCCATTCTAAATCCGACTCTAAAGGAAAGAAGCAGGACATGTCCAATGTGAAGTGTTTTCACTGTCACAAACATGGGCATTTTGCTACTAACTGTTCACAAAATAAGAAGAACAAAAATGTTGTTGGATTTGTAGCTGGTGAGGCCCTTGCCTCGCAATTTGAGCTTGAATTCTCCTTGATTGCATGCATGGTTTCAAGTGCATTGGGATTGGTGTGGTATTTGGATAATGGCGCTTCCTTTCACATGATAGGAGTTAAGGAAATTTTCAGTGACTTGGAGGAGAAAGATCTCCAGATGCATATTGAGATGGGTGACGACGGACAATACAATGCTACTGGGATTGGTACCATTACCTTTCAGAGGGAGTCACATAAACCATTTCAATTAAAAGATGTAATGCATGTACTAGGTCTGAAGAAAAATTGTTAGGATATTCCGACACGTAGGAAATAGTTAAGAATAACTTAGTCTAGTGTAGAGTTAGGTAAAGTGTGTTTCTTTACCATGTACATTTGTAACTTATAATCCGACGGTCACGATTTGTAGTGATCCGACAGTTACCTCTCACCTCGGTATTAACGGCACTTGATCCGTGGTCCATGATCTCTATTTAAAGAGCATGGAGGGTCATTTTTCCGGTAACTTTTTATGAGAGAAACATATGTAACTTTTCTTTTTATATTAATAAATTCCCTGAAGTGGCTGCGTTGGCTCAAGGCGTGGACTGTTTCCCTCTTTGAGGGTTTTAACCACGTGATTATACTAGTGTACTGATTTGCGATCTGTTTATGAGCAATGGCCTTTGGTTCTTGATCTACAGAACTTACCCTATAAATTCCTACATGGTATCAGAGCTACTTTGAGGGTCGCGTCCATTGTTGATCAAAATATGAAGCCGGTTTGACTGCATGCAAACGTCGTCTTGTAGATCTACTATTTATGAACATTTTTGGGCTTGGAGAACTACTCGGTTGTGTCCGGAGCGTCTGTTACAGTGATGAACTCCTTCGTTTCATGAGAAAAGGTTTCCAGTTGCCCAAGTTATGTCAGTTTAGATTTGGAGGTATAAAGCATCTATTTTGCAGTGATATTTGTTAATAGTTCTGCTTATTTCGGTTTTTTTTTTTTTTTTGGTATTAAGGTTTTATTTTTTTCTGTATCTATACCCTCTTCTCTGTGTATGCTCTTTGTTGTGCGCTCCATGCGATCTCGACAAATCAGAAACAGGAAAAATGGAATTTTTTGCTACGTATGCTCTTTCCCCGCGTCTTTGTGGGATCTCGGGAAATCAGAAATAGTGAAAAAAGTGATAGTTGCCGGTAAGGCTAATCGAAAATCTAACATTCTGCCGTAAGGCTCTGCATTTTATTTTATTTTTGCTCAGATTTTGTGTTTTTTTGTGCAGGAAAAGGCACACACACTAAAAAAAAAAAAAAACCCTTCCTCCTTTCATACAATAACATGATCATTTTACTATCTCACTTGGTGTGGGGTTAGTTTATGAGAATAGAGGTCTTGGGTTCAAGTCTCCTTCTCAAGCTTCTTTTGTAAAAAAATTTTGTTCAAAGGGGCGGAATTTTTGTTTTAGAAGCTGCACTTCATCTCGTTCCCGTAACTATTCGGCATCTACAACTCAGATTTTTCAAAAGGCATAACTTCTTCATCCGAAAGCCGTTTTTCGAGCTGTTTTTTTTTAAACAACCTAATTTTTTGAGATATTTCTATTGGAGCAGTGAGTTTCAGCTTTTCTCAGCTTCAATTTTTTTAAAATGAAAATTGCATGCCCGGTTATTCTTAACAGCACCAATTATTTTCAATGGCTACCTCACATGGTAATATACTTAGAAGTAAAGGGCTTTATAGAATAGCCACGGGACAAGAAACTAAACCTTTTGATGATGATAAAGCTGTTAAATGGGAAAATAAACAAGATCAAGCACGAGGGTTGATAGGAATGTCCATTGCTCAAGATCTTCGGTTTCATATCCGTGACATTGACACCCCTGATGAGGCCTTGGAAAAGCTAAAAACTGTTTTTGGCATTTAAAATCAAATCCGGGCTCACCAGCTTGAAAATGAGTTGCTTACTTTGGACCCCAATAATTTCTCCTCCATTGAAGATTTTTTGTCCAAATTTAAGACCCTCAGAATTCTTTTAGAAGGTTGTAAGATAAAAAAGGACGACGGTAGCCTCATATATTACATTCTTGCTAAGCTTGTTCCTACATACTCTGTATTTTTTTCCACCTTCCATTCCACCAGAGAATCCATCATTTCTTCAGGAACCACCTACAAGAATCCCTCTTTTGATGCCTTTTGTGATTCTTTGATAAGAGAACAAGAAGAACTTTTACACCTTGGTCTTATCACTGCTGGAAACGCTTCTAAGAAAGCCTTAGCGGCCCAACAACAACCATATAAAAAGAATCCCAATAAGCAGTATCCTAAAAAATATGGTCCTAAACCAAACAAGGGCCCTAAGCAATTTTAGCCGCAAACTGAAAAATCAA
Organism: Pinus albicaulis; assembly: GCA_034641835.2. Classification (NCBI taxonomy): domain Eukaryota; kingdom Viridiplantae; phylum Streptophyta; class Pinopsida; order Pinales; family Pinaceae; genus Pinus; species Pinus albicaulis. The sequence goes on from CM076571.1 coordinate 867,190,710, forward strand.
ATCACCAAAATAATAAGGCAAATCAAAACAAAGGGAAGAAGACATATAGACATTGCAACTTTTGCAATCGGGATGGCCATATAGAGTCCAAATGTTTTAAGAATATGGAAGCCTTATAAGTAGCAATGAAGAAGCACAACATCAATTTGGAGCACTCTTCACCTTCATCTTCAGGCATGACACTTTCTACTTGTGGTTGTCAAGCATCAAGATCTGGTTATGCATTAAATGTATCTTCTTCTTCTCCTTCTCATGAGTGGCTCATTGATTCTGGAGCTTCTTACCACATGGATAAAAATAAATCCATGTTTTATTCTTTAAATGATTGTAACACCAAACATATTTATCTTGGTGATGATAGATCTCTTAGTGTTGTAGGATCTGGAACTATTCATCTAGATAATGGTCAGTTTAATGATGTACTATGCGTTCCTACCTTGTCATGCAACCTTCTATCTGTTTATCAGATAACTCATTCAGGTGAAGGGAAAATAGTAGAATTCTCACCTCATGATGTTGTAATCAAGGACCTCAAAGATCCTAAACATATTTTAGCTACTGGCATTGCTGATGATTCCACAAGTTTGTATAAGTTTCACAACTTTGGGTCATCATCTCTTCCCTATGTTTTTGTTGCTCATAATGATGATGTGAGCAAAATTTAGCATGAGCGATTTGGTCACTTAAACTATCACTCTCTTCATACTCTATGTAAGGAAAATATGGTGATGGACCTTCCTATGGTATCTTGCCGAGTTGGTGTTTGCTCCAGATGTGTACTCAGAAAACATCATCTGGATAGTTTTGACAAACGTGCCTCTTGGCACGCTTCAGCCCCTTTGCAACTTGTGCATAGTGATTTATGTGGTCCACTTCCTATTGTTTCTTTCTATGGTTGCAAGTACTTCTTAACTTTAATTGATGATTTTTCCAGACGCACTTGGGTATATTTCTTAAAACTCAAGAGTGAAGTTTTTAACATGTTCTTGGCCTTTAAGGCCTTTGTTGAGAAACAATATGGACATCAAATCCTTAATTTAAGATCAGACAATGGTGGAGAATATGTTAACAACAAATTTATCAAATTCTGCACTGAGCATGACATTCAATTGCAACATACTGTTCCGTATACTCCACAACAAAATGGTGTAGCTGAAAGGAAGAATCGCACCTTAAAAGAAATGGCTAATTGTATGCTTCAATCTAAAGGATGTGGTCTCAATTTTTGGGCAGAAGCTAGTAACTGTGAAAATTACATAGTAAATCACACTCCTACTAATGCTTTAAATAATATAACTCCAGAAGAAGCTTGGAGCTCAATCAAACCAGATGTAAGTCACTTTCGTGTTTTTGGAAGTGATGCTTGGGCCCATATTCCAGATGCGAAACATAAAGCCTTAGAACCTAAGAGTGAAAAATGTATTTTTGTTGGATATTCTGAAGATGTCAAAGGATATAGACTTCTTCAACAAAAATCCAAAAAAATAATCATTAGAAGAGATGTAAATTTTGATGAAAATATATCGGCCTGCGAGCCTAGTTCGACAGGTGTGCCACCTTTGGCCTGCGAGCCTGATTCAGCATATGTGCCACCTCTCTCTCTCTCTTCTATTTTTAATAGAATTCCTTCTATTTTAGATGATGACAGCGAGGATGAAAATCCTCCTCCAGCTCGTTAAATTGTTCCTTATACTCCACTGCTTCTAAGATGGGTCCGCTCTACTCGGGATGCAACAGGTTCTCTTGTAGGTGACCTTGTCGATCGACGACGTACACGTTCTCAGTTCAAAAGAGCCTCTTCCTTATTGGCTCAAGTTCCAGAAAAACTTGATCCAAAAACCTTTGAAGAAGCCTCCAGTCATCCAGATTGAGATGAAGCTATGAATGAAGAGTATCGTTCCTTATTGGCAAACAATACTTGGGATCTTGTTCCTCTTCCAAAAGGAAGAAAACTTGTCAGATGCAGATGGGTTTACAAAACAAAGTTTGGACTAGATGGAAAAGTGGATAGACATAAAGCTCATCTTGTCACTAAAGGTTTTTCACAAGTTGAAGGCATTGACTATACTAAAACCTTATCCCCTGTTTCCAAAATGAATTCTATCTACCTTGTTCTTTCCCTCGCTGCCTCCTTTAAATGGGAAGTCCATCAGATGGATGTTAAATTGACCTTCTTACATGGAGATTTGCATGAAGAAATCTACATGGAACAACCCCCTGGCTTTATTCAAAAAGACTCCAGCCTTGTTTGTCGCCTAAGGAAGTCTCTCTATGGTCTCAAACAAGCTCCTCGGGCTTGGTATGCCAAAATGGATAGATTTCTCTTAGATAATGGATTTTCTAGGTGTCATTCTGACAACACTATCTACACCAAGAAAGTGGGTAATTCCTTCACCATCCTTGCTCTTTATGTTGATGATCTTATCCTTACTGGTAGTGATCCAAACCATATAAACCATGTGAAGTCGATGTTGAGTCTCAAAAGTGTTTTCCATATTTATACATATTTCCATTATGTCATAACCATTTAGCTCTTATTTCATAGCCATCTGACCTAAAACCCTACATCAAGTAACCATTTTCATAAATATATGGGTTAGGATCCTTGTTTTCCAAAGTTATTTATTTTATGTATTTAAAATGAATTTATGATTAGAAACTAGAAAATTAACATAGTTTCATATATCTATATATGTGTTATGATTTTTGTGACATGTGTAGGTCAAAAAGGAGACTTCTAGAAGACCCTTATGTGGCACTCTAAGGACAAATTCGAATTTGGTTGAGAAGATCATGGGATCAAGAGGATACGTGTCTCATTTCCTTGTTGTATTGAAACTCTAAGAGGATATGTGTCTCATTTCTTAGTTGTGTGAAACTCTAGAAAGACATGTGTCTTATCATTTCTTATTTTGATTGTAACTCTAGAGTTGGAGGGAGAGATTCATGGACTCCCATTAATGAGATAACTTCTCATATTTTGTATAAATAGGAGAAGCTTTCTCCTATCATGGGTAATGAGAAGGTAGTGAAAAAATAGTGAAAAATAGGAGAAGGAAAATAGAGAGTGTTTTGTAACAAAGCTTAAGATGGAATGGGATGTAGATTTGTGAAGTTTTTCAATAAAGAAGTTCCTTGATGGTGTTTTGATTACAATTTTAGGGAGCTGAAGAAGGATTACACCAAATTGGTAGCAGAGGGCCCCTGCTATTCAAGGAGGTTTTGCATGTTTTCTAGATAAGTTTCTTTCAATTCTGTTTTGTCATATTTCCTTACTTTGATTGCTTTCTGAAATCATAGCTTTTAGCATAATTTTTCATGCTTTATACTGCTGTTAACTGATCAGTGTCTTTGTCCCAGATTACAGTAGGCAGCCTGGGCATTTGCACATAGTTTTACAATGACTAATGACATGGAATCAGTCTTGTCCTTCTGCTGATTTATTTTTCTTAGCTTTTAATTCCAGCACTGTTTTATTTATTTCAGTTTTGTACATTTTCTTTATTAGTTAGATTAGATATTAAATTACTCATGTCATTATCAGTTACCTTCGAAAGCCATAGCGAGACTAATGGTGAGGAATTGAAGTATGAGTGTGTAGTTTGATATTAGTTTATTTTTCTGCAAGTTAGATATTAAATTTCTCATGTCATTATCAGTTACCTCCGAAAGCCATAGTGAGACTAATGGTGAGGGATTGAAGTATGAGTGTGTAATTTGATATTAGTTTATTTTTCTGCAAATTAGATATCAGATTGCTCAAGTTGTTTATGATTACCTCCGAAAACCATAGCAAGACTAATGGTGAGGGGTCAGAATATGAGTTGATGTAATTTGATTTTAGCTTTACTTTGCTTGCAATTCTTGGATTTCTTTGAGCACAGTTTCTTTTGTATTTAGACAGCAACAAGGGTAATGGGTTTCATGATCAATAGTTCACTGTTTGTTTGACTAGTATAGTGGCACATTTTCATTTTCTTTTAGGAATTAATTTTTTCATTGCATGTTTTAAAACCCTTTTGAAGTTTGAAGTTTGGGAAATCATTATAAAGGACATCATTACCTTGAACATTTATATCCATACTTGTCTTTTAGAATTTCCATCTCACATTAGGAAACCAACCAAGATAAAAACCCCCAAGATAAATAAAAAACCCAAAAACGACAAAAAGTAAGAGATAGGTTATCTTACACATATAGTGCGCCACACTTCGTCAGCTTACGAATCCCGGATTGAAAAATTAATGTAGCAATTTAGGACATACTAAATTGACCAAACATTTTGGCGCCGTTGCCGGGGAAGTGTAATTAGAAGATCTTATTTCTTACATCTAAAAAAACAAATTATTAATAATTCTTGAGTATGCTCTCCTCCTGCACTTTGTGTGATCTGGAGGATTAGAAAAAGGATTGTCATGTAAAAAAAAAAAAAATTAATAATTCTTGAGTATGCTCTCCTCCTGCACTTTATGTGATCTGGAGGATCAGAAAAAGAATTGTTATGTGAAAAAGAAAAAAAAAAAGGAGACAAAATAAACTTCATCATTTCAATTGATTCAAATAATAATAATAATAATAATAATAATAATAATAAAAATTAATTTTTTTTTTTAATTGTTTTGTTACTAAAATATATATGTATATTTTTAAAATTTTGAAAATATATATATATAATTTTAATAACAAATCATTTAAAAAAAAATAAATTGTTTTGTTTAGTAAAATACATATGTATATTTTTAATTTTTGAAAATATAACATGTGTAATTTTATTAACAAAAACAAATAAAAAAAAAATATAAAAAATATAAAAAATCAATAAAACATTTTGTTTAATAAAACATATATGTATATTTTTAATTTTTGAAAATATAACATATGTAGTTTTATTAACAAAACAAATAAAAAACAAAAACAAAACAATAACAAATCAATAAACAACCAAACATAAACAAAAATCAATGAAATGGCCATGGCATTTTGGAAAAAAATTTGAACAATAAAACAAACGCCAAAGTTTCTCCACATCGTGAACCTTTGCACAGGCTCGTAACTCCACATAAACAAAGGGCTAAAGAAAGAATGCGAGAATTAATACCCCAAAAGAATTCTGAGAGCGAGCCTTACAATCTTGTTGAAGTTGAAAGGGATTTCCTATCTGTTAGCAAACGCTACTCAAGACTCTATATATCTCCAGAGTTTTCCAAGCTTGTTGTGAACTGGTTAAAGGAAAAACTTGATATTTCATTAAAAACACCTGTCAGCTTTGAGCATGATGCTGTAGTAGAGGATGAGAGTGTTCCAAAGGAGTCTTCATCAAATTCGTCTGACAACCGGAACTGCAAAAGCCAGTTTTGATACCTAAAAATGATGGAAAATTCAAGCCATGCATGAGAATGCTGCTTCGATATTAATCTGTAAACAAAAACATGAAATTTCAAATGTTATTTGTATAGATGCAAACCGAAATCTGTTGGAAAGATCCTCACTAGTCAATGAGCATGATATGGAACAATTGAACAGATTAATTCTCAGAAATCTTACGGAACTAACCAGAAAACGATTTTTGCCAAAGCATCTCCAGAAACGCAATTTTATTTGACACATCAATTTGAAACAAATTTTCTGATCGATTGAGGATGAATTTAAAAAATCCACGACATGGGTTTTTTCTCCAACAGGGTCAATTAGATAACCCAGAAATCGTTTTACGAAATTCGTGGCGGTCTGGGAGAAGTTCTCGGTTCTTTGAAGCCCATTTTTGCCTGCCGCGTGAGGAAAAACGATTTTTTTGCACAGTGGAGAGTTTGAAAATGGCACTCTGCATTGATAATTCAGTTTCCTGATCTCCAGGAAGAAGAATCTAAGTTGAACACAAATTCTATTGAAGTTAATCAACAACAGACCTCCACTGAAATTTTCCAACTGGCGCTTTCCAAGAAATTGTTGATGCATATGGCATCGCAAAGTATAGGGAAACAAATCCTACAGTATACACAATCATCACGTTACGTTTTTGTTTGCTGTTATGTTTGGTGATTGGGGTCATGGTCTATGCTTATTGTTTGCAACATTGGTGCTCATTTCTAGAGAAAAAAACTTGGACGTCAAAAACTTGGAGTTTGCTTGTATACAATAGGAGAATGTTATTCATGTTTTTAGTTTTTATTTTTAATTTCCTTATTTAATAAATTGTTTTGTTTAATAAAATTATATATGTATATATATATTTTTTAAAAATGTAACATATATAATATTTAAAAAAAAAAATTGCATTTCTCTTTTTCAATTTTGTTTTGATTTAAAAAAAAAAAAAATTGCATTTCTTTTTTTCAATTTTGTTTTGATTAAAAAAAAATAATAATAATAATTTTGAATCAATGAAATGAATAAGTTATTTGCTCACCTTTCTGAAGGTATTGATTAATTTTGGACTGATGATGACAGATGAATGACTAACTTTTTATTCAAGATTTTTAGCTACAGAAACCGTCGACATTCTGCAGCTAAAGTCCAATTCCGCAGTTGTTCTCCAATTCCGCAGCAGAAAAAAACCTCATTGTTCAAATCAGCCTAACTTTCTCATACAAAATCAGATTTTGATGATTCAAGTATCGTTGGAAAGGTCTCAACAAGATCTACACAGTGAGAAATCCATCATTAGAGTTTGAAATGGTAAATAATGAACTAAATTGCTGAAAAGAAGCAACATTCAACTTGAGGCATTAATTCCAAAACAGGTATAAATTCTTTTGATTTTCCCTTTGAGAATTTGTTTCATTAATACCAATTCTTAGTTTTGTGTGTAAATATCATAACTAGAGAGATTGACCACCTCTCTCCTCTGATAATCTTACATTCCATTGCAGAAGAAGTATTAGTTTTTTTTTGCAGGTTCCAGGAGGAAGGACAAATGACTACAAGAGAATGGTGTCTTTCTAAGAGATCAATTTGTTTCATAAGAGGATGATCAGCGACAAAGAGGAAATATTCTGATGCAAAATCAGATCCAAATACTTGAAAAACTTTCAGATACTATTGTCTCCATCACATCCATATCTCATAATAAACCATTCACCTCATTCCACTTCATATTTTCCATTTACATTCACATCCACTTTCCATTTCTTTTTGTCCATTCATAACCCACAAATAAAAGCAAGAGGCTCATTCACATGCTTATTGCCCATTGCCATTTCTACTCTCCATTGCCATCTTCCATTTTCATCTTCCATTTCTTGTCATTTTCATTCCGCAAATAAGCCCTGTGTTAGTATGAATCTTTTGTCGAAGCGTACGAAAAAAGACCACTTTAGCTACGCATAACTTATAGCCCTAACATCAAATGTGGCTGCCAATATCTTCAGATCTGCAGTTAATTGATCAAGACAAGTGCTGCAAAAAACCAGATCTATGCATAGAAAGACATTAAGCAATAAAATTAAGGGTTTGCTCCATACATCCAATAGAAAAGACAAGAACAATGTTTTTTGAAAGAATCTTTGTATTAAGGGCACCTGGGAGGAAAACAAGAAGGCGTATCCAATTCTCCTCAATGGGATGGGTTCTTGGAAGTCCTCAGCACTTCAGATCTAGAATCTCTCTCTCTTGTTGGTGTAGAAAACCCAGACAAAGATAGAACTCAAAGGGAGCTCACACAGCAAATAATGTTAAATGTGACCAACTGTATAGATCCAAAGTGATCTAATAGGCAACAAAAGGTGAAGAATGATAGGAAAAACCCTCCTATTTATAACAAAATAGTGGGTCATTCTAGATCTTGGTGCATGATTAAAATAACATTAACCAAATCTAGATCCACCTTTTATGGAATATTTTATTATATTTATTGGAGAGAAAATGTATTTGACTTGGGTCGAATCCCTTTATTTGTGAATAATAAATAAATAAATGATTTATTTATCATTTTAAGGAAGTAGTTGAAGGATAATCAAATAAATAATGATTTATTTAATTATTTATGGGTGATTTAGTCATATTTAACAAGGAATATTATTTAAATAAGATTTAAATAATTATTCCTAAAAAATAATAAGATAAATAAAGATTTATGTAATTAATTTCTTTGTTTTGGGTTAAACACGACCAGGAATAATAATTGAATTATTGTTTAATTAATTATTCCTTGAGGAAAATCAAACAAATATAGGTTTGTTTAATATTTCCTTTTGGGGTTCCCTGTTCAGACCATAAACAACCTAATAAATGTGTTTTATTAAGTTGTTTCACATAGTGAAAGCAATTTTACTTAGGGTAAAATTGGTCTTACATGGTGTACTTGGGTCCATCTAATGATAGTAGGTTAGATGACCAAAAAATGGTGTAACAGATTGCCCCCCAGCGTGCGAGTGTTAGGAGCAAATCGTATGACCGAAGTACGTTGTAAGAACTCAATCACCAGACATCAAAAGGGAAGTCAGAGAGAGAAATTTAAGGTAGACTAATGTGCTGAAGAACTAGACCCTGAGGAGATGAGACTTGCAGGTGCAACAAGTCTCTTTTTATGAGAGGGTACCTGTGCTAAAGGCGGCGGGGGAGGCATATCTATGCCCGCTGAGACGAAGTATAAAAGAATAGTGTGTCCAGTAAACAAGGGACCGAACCATAAAGTACAACCGGCATAAACATGAGCCAGATAAAAATACAATGAGAGATCTCACATACATGCTGTGCCTGGGATAACAGCCAGGACTTATACAATAATATCTGAGTACATGAGATACAAATACAACTCAAATGCCCCCTGTAAGTGGGGAGGGGCTCACAAAATGTGACTGATACATGCAAATCAAAGAGGCGCTGCAAGCGGCTAAGGCCGACATCATCAAATATATGGAGCTGCATCGAGGGCTACAATGAAGTGGTCATCCGGGCATGTGGGGGGCTACCTGCAGGGCCACCCTCTCATGAGGGCTGAAACATCTCACACACACCCGGGAATCACCAAGAGCTGCTGCTGCATCACTGAACCATCAAGTATACGGATCTCGATCATGCTGAAAGGAGCTGGAATGGAGAAAAAATCAAGTCAAAGGGAAATAAGAGATCCCTTTTCCTGATCCGAGGCACCGAACAAGAGTGGAAGCTGGAACCAAGATACACCGCCCTCTAGACTTGTCTTCTGGAATGAAGGAGCTGATGTCGACAGAAGGAGGTCCGCCATAGGTGAGGCAATGGGAGGTCCTCAACTAAGGCACGAGAGAAAATAGTAGAGCGACGGACAGACTAATACCACATGAGTACAAGATGGTAACTCACAACGAAAATCAACACGAACAAAGACAAGTAAGGAGGCAAAGTGGTGCCCCAAGTACAAGTGTTGTAAGTGAAGAAATGCGATTTTAATGAGAGGGGAAGTGACCCGTCTTGGACAAAATGTGTCCTGGTGAAGTATCAAATCCCAAAAACGAAAAAGATGCTGGCTATCTAAAATAAAATAAAACATGCATTTCAGAAGGGAAATGCTAAGGGTAATATTTCTTAAGATAGAGTGCATTGCGAGGATTAAGAAGGGGATTGCCTTCGAAATCCTCTAAGAGGTATGCCCCCTTACCGAGATCCTCACTGATGATGTAAGGGCCTAGCCATAATGAGTCGAACTTCCCATGACCAGGGACATCATGGGCCTGGTCATAAACTAGAACAAGGTCACCTTCGTGAAAAGTACGAGGCTGGACTTTTCTGTCATATTGAGCTTTGGTGCGTTTCTTGGCCGTTTCCATGGTTTGCAAGGCAACACGATGGTCTTCGGAGGCGCGCTCAAGCATGATAAGTCATTCTAGAGGTTGGGTGTCAGGGAGAAGTTCAACGGCCAGATGCAGGGAAGGAATTTCACACTTGATCGGTAAGACTGCCTCCTCTTCAAAAACAAGGTGGAAATGAGTAAACCCGGTGGCGGTTTTAACAGAAGTTCGATAGGCCCACAAAGCAGGGAAGAGCATAAGATACCAGTTGGTTTTGTGCTTATTCACCGTTCGTTGAAGCATAGTCTTGAGGATTTTGTTGACTGCTTCAACTTGGCCATTACCTTGGGGGTAATAGAAGGAGGAATATTGGTGCTCAAAACCCAACAGTGAGGATAGCTCACACCATATCTCATCTTCAAAATGTCGGCCGTGGTCAGAGACCAGTTGTTTCGGGACCCCGAATCGAGCGATAACGTGGTTAAAGAAAAAGGGGGTTGCGGTAGCTGCGGTGTTGTTAAATGTTGGCATAGCCTCGGCCCATTTTGTGAAATAGTCGATCGCCACGATATATTTATGGTTACCAGCAGAGGGCGGGCGACACTCCATAAAGTCGATGGCCCATTTACAAAAGGGACCAGTTGAGATGACCGGATGGAGGGGAGCTGGGGGAGCTCGCGCCTTAGGGGCGAAATGTTGGCAATTGGAACAGTTTTTGACTGCTTCAATGCAATCACTGAAGAGGGAAGGCCAGAAATACCCAGTGCGCATGACTTTCTGGGCAGTAGCAACACCGGAGAGGTGGCCACCGCAAGCACCGCTGTGGCAGGCATTGAGGACCTGTTCAGCTTCAGTGTGCATGAGACAACGACGAAGGACAGTATCTATACCGCGACGATAGAGGTCGTCACCGATAAGAAGGTAGCGGGGAGCCTGGTGTCGGATACGTCGTCGAGCATCACGATCAAGGTGAACAGTGAACTTTTGGGTTCGCAAGTAAGTGAGGATATCGTCGTACCAAGGATCGTCCGAAGTAATGGCGAATAAGTGCTCATCAGGGAAATCATCATTAACTGTAGGATGTTGTGTTCCGGTAGGTACTTCAGAAATGAGTTCAGTAAGGGCTAAACCTTTCTTACTTTTTGGTGTGACAAATTCAAGGTCGAATTCTTGAAGGATGACGACCCAACGGGCGTACTTCCCAGTGAGGATGCGGCGACTCAATAGGAAAGCCATGGGGTTGGAATTAGTCACAACCTTGGTGGAACGCATGAGGATGTAATGACGAAGTTTTTGGACTGAGAACACAACAGCCGGCGCTAGTTTTTCTTCATGTAAGTAGGAAACAGGAGGCCCTACTAGGTTCTTACTGACGTAGTAGATCACATGCTCGATACCATTGTCATCTTCCTGAATAAAGACTCCAGCGACCGAATAGGTGGAAGCGGAGATGTACAGGATGAAGTCCCGATCAAAGTCGGGAGGGCGGATCAAGGGAGCGGATGTGAGAGCCTGCTTGAGGGCATCGAAAGACTCATGAGCATAGGTATCCCAAACAAATGGGATATTGGACTGGAGGAGTCTAAGGAACCCATGTGCAGTGGTGGCATAGTCAGGGACGAACCGACGAAGGAAATTAGCTTTGCCTTGGAGACTTTGGAGCTGGCGCAGGGTACGTGGAATGGGAAGTTCAAGAATGGCTTGAACTTTCAAAGGGTCAAGAGTGATACCATCCTTAGACACTATGAAGCCTAAGAGACGGCCGGCGGGAATGCAAAAGACGCATTTCAACGGGTTAAGGCGGATATTATACTTGTGACATCAGAGAAAGACGGTACGCAGATCGTGGAGGTGCTGCGCCCGATGCTTAGAACGCGCAGTGAGGTCGTCTAGATAAGCAAGGATAATATGAGCTAAGTCATGGAAACAATAAGACATGGCCCGTTGAAAAGTGGCGCCGACGTTTTTAAGGCCGAATGGCATGACCTGGTAAGAAAAAGTTCCCCACGGACTGATGAACGCAGTTTTAAGTTGGTCAGCAGGATGGATAACGATTTGGTTGTATCCGGAGAAACCATCCATAAAGGATAGAACCTCATGCCCCGCACACTCATCAATGATTTGGTCAATAAATGGTGTGGGGAAGTTGTCTTTGGGACAAGCTTTGTTCAAGTCACGAAAGTCCGTGCAGACATGGATGGTGCCTTGTTTCTTGAGTACGGGAACCGGGTTGGACACCCAAGTGGTGTATTCAATAGGATAAATGAAACCAGCCTGCTTGAGCTTATCGATTTCGGCTTTGATAGCATCACGTCTGGAAGGATTAATGGGTCTCAACTTTTGTCGGACTGGGTTGGCATTGGGCCACATGTCAATATGATGCTCGACGATGGTGGGATCGAGCCCAGGCATTTCGGAGTAAGACCAGGCGAAAATATCGCGGAATTCTTTGAAAAGCTTAGTGTAAGCTTCGATTTCTTCCGGGGTGCATTGGGCGCCCAAGGTGATATATTCTTCGATTCCTGGTTTGACCGAAATGTCAATTTTAATGGTCGGAGAGATGTTGGCCATGTTTCCTTCTTCGAAAGCATCAGGTGCAGGGATGGGATTTTTGAACCAATCGACTGCATTGGGAATGAAGTCTTTGGTTTCCACAACATATTGGTCATGGGACTGTTGTGGGAGGAAGTATGCGCGATGGTGCATATCATCCCATGGAAAGTCAGGGTTGGTCATGGCTTCCATAATGTCTTCATCGGACTGGAAGATGGGAAGACTGGAGGAAGGAGGATCACCCGATGATGTAGTGATGTGTGACTGGTCATCTTGTGGAGAAGGGCTCACATGCGCAACGTCAACAGATCCAAGGTCCACTGAGGGGGAACCGAGAGTGTCTGCAGGTTGAAGGTTAGGTGAATTATCTCTCAAGGATGATGATAGGTACAAAATGGTGATCGAAGGCTCTGTTGGTTCGATAGCGGGAGGAGGAGTGTGAATGGGAGTAGGAATATCCTCCGGTCCTATCGAAGTAGAACTCGCAGACAAGTGAGAAGGTATCTTGTCGTGCATAGCCTTGAATTGGTGGTACGTGTCTAAGGAGGAACGATACTCGTCAAGGCGGGGACAGAGGTGAGTGTAATGGCCATGGAAATTGTACAAAGCACAAGGGTGATTTGTGCGCAAGGTTTTGAGTTTTGGGATAGAATCTGGGATAGTGACGTAGACTTCAGGGATATCAGAGTCGGGAAACGTCTCGTTGACCAGGATCTTGAGGTGCGGTAATTTAGGACACGTATGGGTGGCGTGACCGACAATATCGCACAAGGCGCACTGGATAGCGTGCTTTGGCAGTCGAGGAGGGGTAGGGTTTGTCGGGGCGGCTTGGTCCTGATTGTTTGCCCCCTTACGAGCTTTTCCTTTCTTTCCTGGGGTTGTCACCACAGGGGCAGGGTCCTGGGGAGGTGCGAGGGGCCTGGTGGTAACGGAGGAAGCGAGGGGGACCGGTTGAACCGGTGTCAAAGCAAGGTAGGGTTTGGGGTGACTGGGTGGGGTAGCGGCAGGAGGGTCAAGGTACCAGACGGGTATGCCCAGGGTCAGGTTAGGGAGAGAGAGGGTGGCCATGACGGGGACCGTATAGACTCCGGGAGGGGGAGCCAGGAAAGGTATCTGACCAACGGGATAATGACCAAGAGGGACGGCTCTGAGATGGTTAAGGCCTGGGGGAACCGATCCAGGGGGATAAAGGGGTTCAGGGATACCAGCCGTAGGAGAAGGGCCAGAAGGAGAAGGTCCAGTTGGCGAAGATGAAGGGCTAGGAGTGGGTTGCGGTGGGCGAGGTTGCGTCTGAGGTTGTTGACTAGCCGAGGCGGGTTGCTTAAGGGCAGCCTGAGACGATTGCATCATGCAAACATTCGATAAACTGGGATCAGAGAGAGGAGGAGGAGGGAGACCATGAAAAGTTCCAAGCAGGGAGGAATCTTTGTAGATGCCGGTGGAGACACTGGTCAAGGAATCGACGGTTTGCTTATTGGCTACAGAAGAGATGGTCGTCTCCAGGGAGGTCTGAGACGGCGGCTCATGGTAAGTCAACTGGTCGATGGTGACTATCTTTCCATTGTGAGGAAAAGACATCTGGCGGAAAACCGCGGATGAGACAGCAGACATGGCATAGGTGTAGCTTCGCCCTAATAGAATGTTGTAGTCTAGAGGGGCGTCAATGACTTCGACGTCGACGCAAACGGTCTTACCGGCAAGGGTGATAGGACAATTACGGAAAAGGCCGATGGGCTGGGAGGCGTGGCCGTCCCACGCTCGAAGGGTGATCGTGGAAGGGGCCAAGTCAGGAGATCTGAGTTACTTCCAAACCGAAGCGAACATCACACAAGTGGATGCCCTCTCATCAATTATACATCGAGAAATGTTGGCATTCCGAATTTTGACTGAGATTTGGAAGGCGACAGAAGCAGGAAGAGGAGGATGTTCTGATTGATGGGCGTCGAAAACAATCATTTTGTCATCAGAAGGATCTACAACGCCCACGGAAAATAGCAGAGCCTTCTTTTGGGAAGGGCACGACTGGAGGAGTTCCAATGTGGAAATGGCAGCAGGAGATTGCGCCAAATCATCTACTATGCTATACGAATGAGCAGCTCGACCAGAAGCAGCATTTCGACGTAATGGTCCCTTAGGAAGCTTGGTATGAACCTCAACTTTGGGTTAAGGGATGTGTAAGGGGCCATTTGAGGTCGAAAGAGGCTCTGTAGAACCTGAAGAAGGGGACTCGGGGGCAGACTGAGCGGGAGGCTTGGGATATTGGCGAGACCGAGTTTGAAGGTGAAGGTCGACGATTGGGGATGGATCAGAGTTCATCATGAGGATCTGGTAATCGGAGGAACCAGAAATGGAAGGTGGAGTGGCGACTTGTCCGTCAGGTGGTTGGGAAGCCACGAATCCTTTCTGAGGGAAATGATCAGTAAACACAGCTGGTTGAGTAGTGGCCACATTAGGGGGAGCATGAGGGGAGGCATGTTGTCCTATCAATGTGGCTTGAGACTTCCACATCTGCCGCATCTGTGGTAAGAGAGGACAATCGTGGGTGTAATGACCATAAACACCGCAACAAGAACAAGGCTTATTTGTGCGATGAGGCCTGTCCGGCTTGGGCTGAGTGCCCTGTTGCTGGTTAGCAGTGTTGGGGTCAATACCTTGAGGATTGGGTCCACGAGTACCAGGGGCAGATTGGTTTGGATTGCCTCTCCGCCTTCTTTGAGAAGAAGGGGGATTGGTCGCGCCCTGCTGTGCAAATACTTGCCTTGGAGGGGGCTGTAGGTGCTATTGCGGGGTTGGAGGAGGCAAGGGAGAAGGAAGTGCATATGCTGGAGGAGCTAGCGCACCAGGCTGCGGGTAAGGGTAATGGTTAGGTTGGGAAACATTGAGGTAAGCAGGAGGTTGGGCAAAATGATGAGACATGCCGTATCCTGGATACATGCTACCTGGAGGGGGAAAAGTGCTAGAGGTGCTGGCCCCTCCCTGAGGGAGACCATAGCCCATAGGAGGTTGAGCATACGGATGAGAAAAGAGTAACGATACTACCGTCGGCGGAATAGGATGCCCCCGGGAGGCGTTAGCGCCTCGGGCGAGGTCGGGAAGGATGGTATAAGGGTATAAAATAACCCAGAGGCCCACGAGAGCATAGATCGGGTCATATTTCAAGGCTATTTGGAGGGCGGCTTCTTCAGTTTGAGGGAAATGGGAGGCGACATATTTGCCGATAGGAGCTAAGAGAGTGCAAAGGAACCAGTCCATATAAACTCAATCTTCGAAGGGGGGGGCTCGACATAAGCTCCGTCTTCTTCGCCATTCTTGGACATGGGTAGAAAGGTGGGTCGAAGAGGTTTGCTTGAAGGAAGTCAAGAGCTCCGTACCAGTATCTTATCGGAGAGGGAGCTGGAAATAAGATAAAAAGGCTTGGGAAATGGTTGCAAAGGTGGTATGGGAAGAGGTGGCTTGGTCAACATACCATTTAGAAGCTTCGCCGGTAAGCGTGCGTTGGAACAACCAAAGACGGATGGAATCGTCGGTAATGGAATTGGAGGAACACCACATGTGGAAAGATCGGACATGGTTGGTTGGATCTTCTCCAGCAAGGCCTTCGAACTTACGGATGTCGGAGGGGAGCTTGGTTGGCATAGCAGGCCAACCAACATCATGGCAGATAGGGTCATTGATCAACTGATTGAAATCGGGGAGGCTGAGGCCTGCGATGTACGACAGCAAGGGTGCGGCCGAGGTAGTTCCTATGGCGGTTCCGCTAGTAGTAGTTCTGGCATTAGGGCCAGGATTACCGCTAGCGTTAGGCCCTGGACCGGACATAGTGAAGGTGACGAGGGAGGCAGAGTGAAAAGGAGAACCCAATGAATCGGAAGAGGAGTCGAATACGGACTCGGAGGAGTCTGGCTCGGCAGTGGAGACCGGACGAGTCGGCCAGACGGAAAGCGGGGAGTGAATGCGAGAATTCTCGGGGAGGGTGCGCCCAGCAGGCGCCGTGTTTAGCACAAACACGGCACAAGGGGAAGAACGACCACAAGGGCAGAAGGTGCGAGAATCAAGTGAGTCTGATATCGAAACAAAGGACGGATAGGTGCGGTGTCGATTGATTTTAAAGTCTTTGCTGCGTATATTGACTCTTCTTCGCTTAGGGTGAGTGTGTGGTGTGCGTTAATTTTAGTTTTTAAACCCTTTTCATTTTGAGAGCAAGAGAAAGTGTGTGTTGCATGGCGAAAAAAAATACAGAGAACAATATATAATCTTTGAAATAACATAAAGTGGCAACCCAACAAGGCGGGTCTCTCAAAACTAATCTAAAAGAGGGAAAAAATCTAGTCAAAACACACTAAAAATAGGCCAAGAGAGCTAGGGTCGAAAGGGATAGGGATCTAAAGGAGAAAGCTGCAGAAAAGAGGTGCAGATCACAGCCAAGAGGCGGAGGCAAGGTGGCTGGAAAAAAGGAGGAAATCAGCAAAAAGAAGAAAGGACAGGGAGGAGATCCTAAAGGGAGGTCCAAACAAAACTACAAGAGGTGGTTTTAAAGGAAGAAGAGCTGATGTAAAGGGATCTGAGAATGAGGGATCAGATCTAAAAAAGGGAAGGCTGAAACTATGAAAAATCAGACACCTAAAACAGCTAAAACTCTTCCACGAAAAGTGGAGGGTACTGAAGCCCTAGGGGGCTAGGTTCCCACTTATATGAGTAAAACAGATCAGAAACAGGTCCAAACGGGCGGAGACAAAGGCTGGAAAACCCTGACAGAAGCTTCAGCAAAACCCAGAAAATAGAAAAAGCAATGAAAAAAAGTACGGGTAGCGAGGTTCGACACATTTCCTATTCGAGTCGCGAGAAAAGGGAGCAAGTGCGACACAGGTCGGGGCGCGGTTTTTGAGTGAAAAGTGCGACCTCCAACTCGATTTGTCCGATGGCATTTGCGGAAAAGTTACCGTCTCGATTCGTGATGTCTGTCACCTACGCGACAACGCGAAAGTTAGAAATTTTAATGTTAAAACATGTGAGAAAAACAACATAAAAATAGGAAAAACAAAGCGAAAAGAAACGTAGAGATGCAGAAGTAGTTGGATAATGGGAATATGAAAAAGCAGCCGGCGAGTCGTAATTTAAAACCACGTGTGGAGTCGCCAATTGTTAGTATGAATCTTTTTTCGAAGCGTACAAAAAAAGACCACTTTAGCTACGCATAACTTATAGCCCTAACATCCAATGTGGCTGCTAACATCTTCAGATCTGCAGTTAGTTGATCAAGACAAGTGCTGCAAAAAACCGGATCTATGCATAGAAAGACATTAAGCAGTAAAAATCAAGAGTTTGCTCCATACATCCAATAGACAAGACAAGAACAATGTTTTTTGAAAGAATTTTTTGTATTGAGGGCGCCTAGGAGGAAAAAAAGAAGGTGTATCCAATTCTCCTCAATGGGATGGGTTCTTGGAAGTCCTCAGCACTTCAGATCTAGAATCTCTCTCTCTTGTTGGTGTAGAAAACCCAGACAAAGATAGAACTCAAAGGGAGCTCACACAACAAATAATGTAGAATGTGACCAAGTGTATAGATCCAGAGTGATCTAATAGGCAACAAAAGGTGAAGAATGGTAGGAAAAACGCTCCTATTTATAACAAAATATTGGGTCATTCTAGATCTTGGTGCATGATTAAAATAATGTTAACCAAATCTAGATCCACCTTTTATGGAATATTTTATTATATTTGTTGGAGGGAAAAAGTATTTGACTTGGGTCAAATCCTTTTATTTGTCAATAATAAATAAATAAATAATTTATTTATCTTTTTAAGGAAGTGGTTGAAGGATAATCAAATAAATAATGATTTATTTAATTATTTGTGGGTGATTTGGTCATATTTAACAAGGAATATTATCTAAATAAGATTTGAATAATTATTCCTAGAAAATAATAAGATAAATAAAGGTTTATGTAATTAATTTCTTTGTTTTTGGGTTAAACATGACTGGGAATAATAATTAAATTATGGTTTAATTAATTATTCCATGAGGAAAATCAAACAAATATAGGTTTGTTTAATATTTCCTTTTGGGGTTTCCCGTTTAGACCATAAACAACCTAATAAATGTGGTTTATTAAGTTATTTTACATAGTGAAAGCAATTTTACTTAGGGTAAAATTGGTCTTACATGGTGTACTTGGGTCCATCTAATGATAATAGGTTAGATGACCAAAAAATGGTGTAACATTTTCCCTTCTTTTTTTTTAAAGACAAGTGGGTTGCCTCAGCAATGGTTTTGACCGCACATGTCTGCCTCGGGTGCCTCAAAAAGGTTTTCACCCAAGGAAATTTTATTTCTCTGTTTTTTTATTTTATCTTTTTTTTTTGCTCCAGGATTGCCTCATGGAGGTTTTCAACACAGGAGTTGGCCTTGGATGCCTCAGAATGGTTTTCACCCATGCCTCTTTATTTTTTATTTTTATTTTTTCTCTTTTTCTACGAAGGTGATGGGCTGGAAAAATGGAGCTTCCAATTACATTCACCTCCATGTTTATTTTATTTTTAAATTCATCCTTAAACGGGGGTTTCTTGTACATATTTAACCTTAACCATTGACAAGCAGAGGGATCCCCTCCTCATCTATGGTTCTAATCTGAACAAACCCATTGTCATGGAATTTCTCCACTTGATAAGGTCATATTAATCAGTTCATTAACTTTCGCTTGAAGTCCTAGAATCTATAATGATAGAGCAGAGCCCAATCTCCTTCAAGAAATGTATTTTCTTTGATGTGCTTGTCATGCCAAACTTGTCTTTGCAGCTGGATTACTTCAACGTGAAGGAGGGCCTGGATTATAATTTCATCCAAACCATTTAGCTGAAGCAACCTTTCTTGTTTTTCCTTTGTGATGTCTAAGTCCAACAAAGCTTCCATTCTAAGGGTGTAATACTCAAAATCAATGAAAAGAAAATATTTCTTCCCATAAACTAGATCATATGGAGTAAACCCTGTAGTTGTCTTCCAGGTGGTATTGTAAGCCCAAGTGGCCTCCACCAATTTGTTTGCCCAATATTTCCCACTCCTGCTCACAAATTTGGTGAGGATGTTCTCCAAGGCTCTATTTGTCACTTCCACCTTCCCATTTTCTTGAGGATGATAGGCACTGGAAGTCTTGTGCTTTATTTTTTGCTGCCTCATGAGGTTCTCAATGAGATGAGATGTAAATTGATCCCCCTGATCGACGACTACCTCTCTGGGGTATCCAAACTTGTAGAACACATTCTCTCTAAAAAAATCAACCACCTTCTCTTCTGTTGGTGCCTTTACAACCTTTGTTTCTTCCCACTTTTTCAAGTAATCGGTACCCGGATGGTGGATCAATGGGTACAATGAAGTCTGTTTTACGGAAATCAAAACTACAAATAAGTATGCTTTCCCTAAGTGTGGTGGTGCACTTAGAAAAAAAGAAAGAAATATATATGACCTTTTCCTTAAAATTAACAGATAAAGGGAGGAAAACCTACTTGCAATATGTTTTCTTTTCCTCGTCTCCCTTCGTCTCTTCCATCATTCTCCATCTAACTGAAATTGATTGATTGATACCTGCAATGGAAAACAAAAGACATAAAACAACACAAAGGAAATATGATCTATTCAAGTTAAACAAATTTAATCGATTAAATTCACAAATACACATATAACATCATTGACACATGCATTAGGAAAGGAAATGTCTTTATTATGAAGTACAAGGAAGAGTACAACCAATTGATCGATTCGCTGTCACTCTGTAATATCCCAAAAGGGAGAATGCAATAATACTTCACACAATATAAGAACTTACAACAATATAAAAAATAAATCTTAAGACAACATCAAAATTTATAGAGAAGTTGAGCCATTTTATTATATTGGAGAAGAATCAGTTACACCATGTACAAAATATGAGTAGATCTAGCCAAAGAGATGGTCTAGAAGTACCCAGAAAACAAGCTACAACAGGTATAGTGTAACTGGAGATGTTCTGTAGCAAATACTGTGTTGTCTCTTCAGAAGAATATGAACATATAGTTGCAGGTTGAAAAGGGAAATGCATATCTACTAAAAAATGGAGCTCATATGATGCCAAGATTCAAGATCTGGCCAATGTGATGGATTCCCAAGACAACCCAGAAAATATTTTCTTGAACTGCAACTTTGGAAAATTCACCTCCCTAGGGTTTGATCCTTGATCTGTTGGGAAATACAGATCTGAAGCTCGATCTGACAAATATATGGCTGAAACATGATATGATATCAGATCTATGCTTGAAGGGCTGATCCGTTCTTTAGATCTATGAGCTAGAAGCTCTAGATATATCTTCTCAATCCTCCAATGATGATTGTAGCTGCTATAACACAATTGCCTCTAGAAACTGCGCTGTGAGGGAAAGAGAGACCTCCTGCCTGCTGAAAAATGATGCAATAAGCTCCAAGATGATGGAAATATTTATGGCAATGTGAGGGGATGATCCCTCACATGATTTATAGTTTAAATACTAACAAATTGCTTCCTCCCTTTAGATCTGCAAGATAGATAGCGTAATTCCTGAAGGAAGTACTGCTGCTGGGAGGCCAATAAATTTTGGCATGATGCCTGATATGTAATGAAGCTCTAGGAAGTTGATCTTTAAGCCCAAGGTGATAGGAATAAACCCTCACCAGTTCTCCAGCTGAAGTACTAAAGACAACTTCCTCCTTCCAAACTGATCTTCAGAAATCTGCAATTCTTGAATATGATTGTTCTGCAAAAAGTAGGAAAAGAAGAAGGCACTTAAAGCCTGATGTATAATGAAGTAAAATACTCTTTATATAGATGCTCTAAGAAAGAGGTGGGATTCCCGACCAGGAACACCCTGTGCTAAACAACACCTGTAATCTCTGCTAAACAACCCAAGAAAGCAGTAGAATGTCACATGACAATTCCAGAATTGAAAAGATCTTACATCAAGAAATAATCAGTGTGCCCTCATCCTTGCCTTCATCTTCTTTATATAGTATTTGAGCCTTCCCAAGCCTTAGCCCTCATCTAGACTGCGCTGTCACATGTGGACAAGATCCTCCAAGTTGGACTGCTCTGTTTGACCAAATCAACCATCATGTCTAGGTGCAATGTACACCTTCCATCAAGTGTGCCTTGTTGACACAAAGTTCTCCATCACTTAATCATGAATGTCCCATGATATTTGACATATTCAAGATCTTAATTGACTGAGTCATCTTTTTTTGATCCCTTCAAGATCTTAGTTGACTGTGTCAACCTCCATGATCTATCTCATCAAGGAGACAGATTCTCCAATTTCATTCACATTTGTAGTTGCTCAACTACCTTATGTAGATTCACATTCACACAAAAAAAGTGGATATTTATTCATATTGAGGATTGTGGGTCCCTCCACCCTTTTATTTACTTAATTCATGAAGAAAATCAAGGACTCTAATATTCCAAATATGATGTAGAAATTTGGGAATATTACAGTCCCCCCCAGAAAAATGTTGCTTCTGCTCAATCAACTCCAAAAGTAGATGCAAAGACATCTATTCCCCTCCAAATGGCATCCACATAAGGAAGGCTTCCTCCGTTTGATGCAATGGGTTATGCATGTTTGGTTCCAAAGTTGTCTTTTAGAAACATAAATAATGACTTCTAACTGTATGGTTAGATGTCCTCCTTCCATCATGAAGTACCAAGTGACAACCATATGATGTCCAACATCATCATCAATACATGAGGTGCATAAAATAAGGTGGCTCTCTTCACAAAGGAAAAGCCCCATCACACAATACATATCTCCATCCCATGTTTCATGAATTAGATTGAGCATTTATATGTTCTCATACTTAGCCCTGTTGGCCTTGTTGGATCCAACCATCATTCCAATGTTATGCAAAAGAAGAAGGAAAGGAGCTATATGGGTAGACAAAGATGTCAAACCATATTCTCCTAAAAGTAACCACCGGAGTAAGGCCCTTTGCTGCCATCCTAAATATCCTCCATGTAAGATGGACAAGCCAAACTCCCCCAAAAGCAACCAAAGCAACAAGAGATCTTGTTGCTTTCTCTCCTCCTCATGTGCATCATGAAGCAAAAACGTACTAATGAACATATGGAATGTCACATCAGCCCAATACAAAGACACATCATTAATGCACATCATGAGAGCATCATGCCAAGATTTATCCAAGACAAAACACATAGACATAGGAGATGTCATGTGGTGGCCAATCTCTCTCAAGTGAAACCAAAATGAACATGCCTTCTTTTGCTGCATTATTTCATTGATACACAAGGCATGAATCAGAAAAATATAAGATATTGGGTGGTAACCATACTCACCCAAGAGCAACCAACACAACCATGCCTCTTTCTTCATTTCATAAATGTTCTTCAAGGCATGGATCAAAGAAATAGGAGCCTTTGGGCAGTGACAAGAACCTCCCAAGGGCAACCAACGTAACCAAGCTTGTTGGCCCATGTAAATCTGCAAGTGGTCATGCAACCCCTTGCTTATCTTCCTCATCCACTCATCCCAATATGGAAGATGAGTGATGTGCTGCATAATCATGGTATCCTCCCTTTGTAGAATACCATCTTCCCCAAACTGATGAAGAACCTTGCACTCCATGATATGTTGAAGTGCACCTCCAATGAGATCTCTAAATGAGACCTTCTTATCATCCATGGCCTTCCAAAACCAATTATTTTCTCGATCTACTGTAGGTAGAATTCTCTCTTTGAGCTGTGAGGTGCTCATTGAGAAAGTGTCATCAAGAAAGGAGAAAAGGTTTCTCATATCTAGATGTCTACCATTCATCATCTTGTCCTCCATGGCTTCATGAGTGAAGCTACCTTCAGAATGCTCCAAGAATAATGGGGCCTTATCATTATCACTGCTTCTAAGTGGCAGCGTTGTAGATCTGTAAAGTGATACATAAATTGTCTCAAAGAAAGGTACAATACTGATCTCATAACCAGTGATTGTACAAAGGACTATGCTCATCCCTTCTTCTGAAACTCTACACTTCAACTCAAGAGGTTGAATGTAGCTCATCCATGACAAACTAGGATATGTTTTCATGTCCTCCTTGATTAAATCAAGGGTCCTCTGCGCTGTGATATGTTTCTGCTTCAAATCAGCACCATGTTCTAACCCTTGGTTATGCATGGGCCCCGATGGCATGTCCCCATAAGTTTCAATAAGATATACTGAAACAAGAAGTGATGAATGTGTATGCATACCTTGGATAAACTGATATGTGGGAGCCTCTTCACAGAACACAAGAGTTCCTCCAACCGGGACAATGGTGTCTCCAACTACTGGTAAGAGAGATGGCTGCTCTTCTTCCAATGTACCAGCGCTGGAATATTCCTCCCCTTCCTCATGCATCTCTTGAGTCATGCATGGGACTCTAGATGTCAAGAGCTCAAGACCATCTTGCAAAGATGCAAGAATCTCTTCTCTGGATACAATTACTTCTGCAGCTGGTGGTGAATGTAGTGACTTCTTGTTCAGAGTGACAAGATTGTTAGCCTCTTCCTTAGGAAATGTCTCTTTGTAGCACATCTCTGTCTTCTTCACATAAAAATTATTTCTCAACTTGTGAAAGAAATCTGAATATTTAGTCAACTTTGCATGCTCCATGTGACCAAACCACCAATCATTGGCTTCATCTAAAAGATGAAGTGCTGCAATTTGGACAACCTCTTCTTCAGCTACAGGATGTAGCCTGAAGAATGTGTCTAACTCTCTCCTCCAAGCCTTAACAGTTCTTGAGGAAGATCCATCAAATGTAGGCAAATAGAATCTATTATGCATATTTATTCTATTGCTGCTATAGGATCCCCTTTCTTCTTTGATTTTGAAGAATTGTTGGAGAGTTAGCTTCTCCTTGAATGCTCTAGACTGTGCTTTGTACTCTTCAAGATATAGACTGAGAGTCTCATGAGTCTCAGGTTCATTCCTTCCTTCATTTATATACCCTTCACCTTCTTCAAAGAAAGTGGGCATAGTGTATCTATGAGGAGATCTAAGATTCTCCTGTTTTCTTCTTTGTTGATAGGAAGTGTTGGGGCCTTCCTCATCACATATTCTTCTTGGAACTTCTTTCTACCTTTCCTCTTCCATTTGATAGACCTCCTTGGAGAGATATTGCATAGATCTACATGAATAAGTGGCAGAATTTTCTTCCTCCATGATAGATCTCATCTATTTTCTTCTTCTTACATGAAAAAGATGAAGTGTCCACAAGATGAGCCAAAGATCATGCTCCGATACCACTGTAATATCCCAAAAGGGAGAATGTAGTAATAATTTACACAATATAAGAACTTACAGCAAGATAAATAATAAATCTTAAGACAACATTAGAATTTACAGAGAAGATGAGCCATTTTATTATATTGGAGAAGAATCAGTTACATCATGTACAAAATATGAGCAGATCTAGCCAAAGAGATGGTCTAGAAGTACCCAGAAAACAAGCTACAACAGGTACACCATAACTGGAGAGGCTCTCTAGGAAATACTGCACTATCCCTTTAGCAGAATATGAACATATAGTTGCAGGATGAAAAGGGAAATGCAGATCTACTCAAAACTCGAGCTCAGATGATGCCAAGATTCAAGATCTAGCCAATGTGATGGATTCCCAAGATAACCCAGAAAGGATTTTGCAGATCTGCAACTTTGGAAAAATCACCTCCCTAGCATTTGATCCTTGATCTACTGGGAAATACAGATCTGAAGCTAGATCTAAAAAATATATGGCTGAAATATGATATCAGATCAGATCTATGCTTGAAGGGCTGATTCCTTCTTCAGAACTATGAGCTAGAAGCTCTAGATCTAGCTTCTCAATCCTCCAATGATGATTGCAGCTGCTGCAACACAACTGCCTCTAGAAATTGTGTTGTGAGGGAAAGAGAGGCCTTTTTCCTGTGGAAAAATGATGCAATAAGCTCCAGGCTGATGGAAATATTGATGGCAATGTGAGGGGACAACTTCCTTCCTCCCTTTAGATCTACAAGATAGAAAACATAATTCCTAAAGGAAGTAATACTGCTGGGAGTTCAATAAATTTTGGCCTGATTCCTGATCCGCAATGAAGCTATGGGAAGCTGATCTTTAAGCCCAAGGTGATAGGAATAAACCCTCACCAGTTCTCCAACTGAAGTACTAAAGACAACTTCCTCCTTCCAAACTAATCTTCAGAAATCTACAATTTCTGAATATTAGTGTTCTGTAGAATGTAGGAAAAGAAGATGGCACTTAAAGCCTGATGTATAATGAAGTACAATCCTCTTTCTAGATCTGCTCTAAGAAAGAGGTGGGATTCCCGACCAGGAACACCCTATGCTAAACAGCACCTGCAATCTCTGCTAAACAGCCCAAGAAAGCAATGGAATGTCACATGACAATTCTAGATCTGAAAAGATCTTACATCAAGAAATAATCTGCATGCCATCATCCTTGCCTTCATCTTCTTTATATAATATTTGAGCCTTCCCAAGCCTTTGCCCTCATCTAGACTGCGCTGTCACATGTGGACAAGATCCTCCAAGTTGGACTACGCTGTTTGACCAAATCAACCATCATGTCTAGGTGCAATGTACACCTTCCATCAAGTGTGCCTTGTTGGCACAATGTTCTCCATCACTTAATCATGAATGTCCCATGATATTTGACATCCTCAAGATCTTAATTGACTGAGTTATCTTTGTTTGATCCATTCAAGATCTTAGTTGACTGTGTAAACCTCCATGATCTATCTCATCAAGGAGACATATTCTCCAATTTCATTCACATTTGTAGTTGCTCAACTACCTTCTTATGTAGATCCACATTCACACACACAAAAGTGGATATTTATTCATATTGAGGATTGTGGGTCCCTCCACCCTTTTATTTACTTAATTCATTAATAAAATCAAGGACTCTAATATTCCAAATATGATGTAGAAATTTGGGAATATTACACACTCATCCAGCTTTAGATTGATCCTCATCACATCCAGCATCAACAATCCAACAACATCACAGTACATGCACGATAACTTCAAGAGCTGCGATCTCACCAGCATAACTCTACTAAGCACAAATTCTTTCTCTCTTGTGCACTATGATCAGTGATATATTTATAAGTAGATGAAGGTAGTTTGACATAAATGAATCATTGAATGGATTTTCCAAAAATGGGTTAAGAGGTTTCCTTGTTCATGAGAATAGGAGGATAAGAGGTTTAATGGCTTCATGGTGTCTATATTCGAAGCTATCAGATCAAGTGAAAGATGGAACAACTTCTGGAAGCCACTAGAGGTTGGGAATATTCTCGAAATCCAATTAAAAATTCACTCCTAGTCGACCAACGCACTCTAAAGTGGGCCTAGATCCTCTACAACTCAGCCTTGCATGGGAGTAGATGCTCTGCAAAGTAGTTACTACAGTCTAGGGGTGTGTTGATGGCTCAATGGGGAACTTCAACTAGCATCTAAGTAGTGAAACTTTCATGAAGGAAAAGCCACCAATGGAATGACTTGTTTAGGCATTAGGGTAATTTTGAGGTCTAAATGGGCCTCCTAAGGAAATTATAAAATAATAGTGGAAATAATAAAATAAGATTTGATTACATCAACAAATTTTAGAGGGAAAAAAGAAAAAACTACCTTTTCAACTCGTATTTTCAACTTATCTCCCAAAGTTTTTACTCAAATTTCGAGCGGGAGTACTTGTTGGATGAAACAATTAACTCCCCATCCAAGGAGTACCCATGTTGCATACTTTCGATGGATCCCGCTACATGAAAAATGAGAAATACATGAAAACTGTGATTGTAATCACGTTTTTTCATGTATTTCTCATTTTTCATTTAGCAAGGTCCATCAAAAGTATGCAACATGGGTACTCCTTGGATGAGGAGTTAAATTTTGCATCCAACGAGTACTCCCACTCAAAATTTGAGTAAAATATTTGGGAGATAAGTTGAAAATACGAGTTGAAAAAGTGGTTTTATTATTTTATTATTTTTTAATCTTTGTACCCTTTTACTTAAAAAATGGTGAATCATCCCCCATGGTTGACATCATCATCTTGAATCTTATTGGTTCTTAAAAAGTTTATTTTGGTTGTACATTTTTCTTAGGAGGCCCATTTTCGACCTTAAAATTCCCATAATGGCATGTAGAAACTAATTTAGTGTATGATAGACCCTAATACTGATATGTGTTTTGGCATGATGCCCAAATTGACCTGTAACAGCTGCCCCCTAAAGCATGAAGTAAAAAATGATAATGTTGAGTGATTTTATTTACGATGTGATGAGGAGGATCTGAAGCAGACAGTGACCTGCATCAATTAAAATACATTACATCATGAAATATGTTCTTCTTGGACATGAATTGCTGAGGGAGGCATATCCCATACTCAACACATAAAATATCATAACATCAAAAAGTCGTCTACAGATATAGA
This sequence comes from Pinus albicaulis, assembly GCA_034641835.2. NCBI lineage: Eukaryota > Viridiplantae > Streptophyta > Pinopsida > Pinales > Pinaceae > Pinus > Pinus albicaulis. Next base: position 867,218,452 of record CM076571.1, read on the forward strand.
CCCATGATAGGATGACCATGTGAGCAATGACCATTGCACGGATAATTTGGTACTACTCCTGAAATCGCATCCCAAATTGATGAAACTAGATCCGGGGTATTCTATCTCATTCACTCGATCGCCTAAGTACACGTCTAACCATGCAAACATGTGATTTAAATTCAAGCATGGGAAGACACCATTTGATTACCAACCAATGATATGAGTTGTTAATAGATGCGAGAGAAACCACTGTTGATGATAATGGCTCTCAAGGTACTGTAGTACATTCTGCGTGGTCTGAATAGATGATTTGATGTCGAACACCACACAAAGTCTTTTGGTCAAAGGCCTGTGATGTAAATCTGTTGTTGGAAGCGAGAAACCTACCATTGATGTAAGAAAGATCCAAGGTACTGAAAGGTTTTTTCTAAGTCAAATTCCTGGATGATGAGCTGATGTTGACAGGAAGCGACTCGTCACAGGAGGGCCTTGATTTTTTCCCCATCAACGACACGAAACAGGAGTAATGATTTTGGAGACAAAATGTGACAGATGAAGCAATGTAAGGTATGGTGGTCATGGAATGAAGGTTTATGAGTATTGAAAAGGATGAGGAATAACTAAGTGACTTCTCTTAACAATATCAGTGAAACTGAATGAATTGGCCACATTTTACCCATAATCAAAGTGATGTATGGTGTGATAGACCATAAGTATGATAGATCGTCAAGTAGATTAGCCAACCCAAAAATCATGGAGTTGAAATGAATAAGTGTCATGTTCAAGAGCGACTTGCTACCATAAAGTGATTTATCCCTTTCCAATTTTCCCCAGTCATTGCTGACCAGTACCTATTTATTTTTTAACAAGCTTGAGGAGGATAACATATGATTGATGTATAATTCCACCCTTCGGGTGAAGCCATCGCTATTTGATGCTTTAACAAGTCTAGAGAAGGTGAAACTTGATATTGTCATGATGGAAAATTCCATTCCTATTTTATGCTTTAACGAGTCTAACGACAGTGAAAACTTTGTCCTTTTTCATATTTAGAGAGTTTGAAAAAAGGACTTAAAGAAAACTCCACAAGTTCTTTTTTGTATAATAGTGCCTCAGATCCAAAAAAGCGTAGAATAATACCTGAGAGAACCTCCTAGCCATGTTCGACTAGGGTTTTCCTTTTTCGTAAACATAATCTATCTCAGTCCAGAAAAGGGTTAAACTTATATTGAGTAGATGTTGTTTCAATTCCTTTTACGAGATCGAAAGGACAAGTGCTCGAAAATATTTTCATATTTTGAGAGTCTGAAAAGAGCTGAAAGAGAACTCCAGGGGAATTACTTTTTCGTGTTTAACAAATCTTGAAAAAGAGATAAATGTGTGCTTTGAGTTCCTTTTTCATGTTTAACAAAGACCGAAAAATAGATAAAAGTGTGCTTTGTGGTTTCTCTTTTTCGTAAGATTTAACGAGTCCTAAAAAGTGATAAAAATGTTCTCACATCACTGACTTTCAATTTAATTTACAAGCAGGATAATATGGAAAGAACTCAACATTTTCATTTTTTTAAGAGAATGAAAAAAATAGCAAAATAAGCTCAGGATTTTCATGAGTTTAACGAGTCTTGAAAATAATAACCGAAATGGACTCAAGATTGGTTTCATTTTTATACAAGCTTGAAACATAGGAAAAATTATGCTTGAGATTAGTTTCATTTTTACACAAGCTTGAAACATAGAAAAATGTGCTTGAAAAAATTTTGTTTCATTTTTACACATGCTTGAAATAAAGGAAAAATCATGCTTGACCTGATTCATTTTTTAACGAGGTTGACACAGTAAAAGAACTATCCTCAAGACCTGATTCATTTTTTTGACGAGGTTGACATAGTAAAAGAACCATCCTCAAGACCTGATTCATTTTTTTAACGAGGTTGACATAGTAAAATAACTATCCTAATAACCTAATTCATTTTTTAACGAGGTTTACACAGTAAAAGAACCATCCTCAAGATAGTTTCACCCAGCCTATCTATTTTAGAATTATTGGTAACCTTCCTTAGGTTAGATGAAGTGGAAGATATCATATTACAGGTCTCTATATTTGTGATTTCCGTCGATATCGTAGATGACGGTAATGAAAATGTGCCCATTAGGGAAGAATCCTTAAAGAGTCCTACACCAATGTTCTGAAGAGATGGTGGGGGTCCATGTAAAAACGGAACACTTCCAGTTTCATGGAAACCAGAGGTGAAGAAAGAGAGTTGATCAATGGCTATGATGCTTCCCATATGAGGGAAGATGATCATACGAAAATAAGTAGATACTACTGCAGCCATAGCGTAAACCCATAGTCTTCCAAGTAATATGTTGTAGTAAAGGGGTCCGTCAACGACATCAACTTCAATAGTTATTGATTTTCCCCCTAGTTCGAATTGCAGGTTACTAAGAATTCCACAAGGCTTATATGTATGATCGTCAAAATATTTTAACATCGCAGGTGATTGTGACAAAGTCAGCGAGCCAAGTGACTTCTAGGAACTCATAGACATGATACAAGTAGATGCACCTTCATCAATGATATCGCGATGAATGAGGCGATTCAGGACACGTGCTTGTGGCACATAGCCCGCTTGATTAAAGACTACAAGATTTGAATCTGTTGGATCGATTCCACAAATCGCGGAGAACAAAGCTTGCTTATGGGAGGAAAATTCTGAAGAACCTCAAGGGTTGACATAGCAGAAGGTGCCTAAGCTAGATCTTCTACTACATTATAATTTTGAGCTGAATGAGCTCAAGGTTTGAATTTAAATTTATGAACTACTCCCTTCGGTGGCTTTATTGTTAACTCTGGAAGGATAGGTGGTAGAGTCGAGTCAGATGAGGCCGAAGTCGAAGTGGTAGGTTGATATGTAGCTTGACCATTTGACGATGACAATGGATTACTATAATATTTACTTCGAGTAGTCACCAAAACATCAGTTTTGGGCTTAGTGGTGGATAACATAAGCACTTGTGAACTAGAAGCAGGATTTGTAGCAACCATATGTGTTTTCGGGTTCGGAAAAGGATTTGTCAACACTGCAGATGTGACAGAAGTATTAAGAATCTTTGGGAATTCTGAGCAGTGAGGAAAATATCACGTAAAATTCTCCTCATTAAATATCAAGAAAGGGTAATGAGGTTTCCGAAAAGAACCGGATGAATCAAATGATTTTTCCTGCGGGGGTGAATTTTATTTCTTCTTATCTCTCCCCTTCTTCCTATTTCCAGGTTTCTTGTCACTTTTTCCTTTGTCAAAAGACACAGCATGGATTTTAGAATAAGACGCAGGATCAGATGCAATAGTTTTTGATTTGAAACATCAAGTGTAGAACCAGATGGTCGACTTTCTGCCAGAGCACTAGTAGAACCAATAACACCATTGTCGACATGAAGGTCTTGACTAGTTGGAGTAGGAGGAACAGTAAAATTTGGTCGCGACGCATTTGGAATATTTTCATAGAGCATGATAGACTGAATGTAAATTAAATCCAGATACTGGGCGTGAGAAATTACTTGCTCTTTAGTGACAACACCGCCTTTGGCCACACCCTTAGTGATAGATGGAAACAAGGACTTAATAAACCACTCAGCTAAATGTTGATCAGGAACAAATGTTTTAACCATTTGAAGGTGACAATGCCACTCATGTATATGATTTGATATATGAGTAGCATTGGTCTGTTTAAATCTGGTCAAAAGTTCCGTTCCAGTTTCATATCTGATGGGTAACTGGAAGTGGGTTGAAAAGGTAGTGGCTAAATATGTAGAGTTATCAAACGAAGCTCGTGGTAATTCAATGTACCACTTCGCAGACGGAAGTGTTCATTGGAAAAGGCGCAATCTAACAGAATCATCATTTAAGGAATTTGATGAACACCATAAATGATAAGTCATGACATGTGTAGAGGGGTCTTCTCCAGAATTTCCATTAAATTTTGGAATGCCTGAGGGTGATTTATGAGGAATCAATGGCCACCAAGGTAAATAATGAATGGGATCATTGGTGAGCCGATTTAAATCAGGTAACTCTAACGTAGCAAAAAATGGAAACTTTAAATTAAGGTTAGGTTGAGCATAACCAGGATAAGATGGAATCACTTGGGCAATAGGCCGTTGCATACCAAAAAATGGATTCTATTGTTGGTAACCTAGATAGGGGTAGGCTTGTTGACCAGGTCCTGGATAAGCCTGATACTGTGGAAGTGGTTGCCGTGGCTTCCATGGGATCTGATAAAACGGTTTCCTGTTAGGATAATTCAAACCCGACTGTGAATAGACAGGGCCAACAGAAGCCTGTGACATAGGTAAACTAGCCTGCGGTTGTGAAATTCCCGATACAGATGGTTTTTGAATACCAGCCTGGGAAGATGTGGTTTGTAGACCCGAAAATTGAGGGTTAGGGGTTGAAGGACCCACTTGAGTAGACTGACCAACAACCATAGAATAAAAATTAGGCGTAGTAGACACATATGCAACAGGTTGAACTAGTTGATATTGATACACAACCGTTTAGGTTGAACATGCAAAGTAGACAGCCATTGAAAAATAGGCATTCCAGCATATGATTGACCTAAAAATGACAGAGTACAACCATATGGAGTATAAGGATATTGCACGTACTGACTTTCATATGATGGGTATCTAGCAGATACTAGATAAGATGGATAGTAATTGGATGGACTTACCTGATATTGAGTTGATGATGTCAATAAAGGATTAGTCTGTTCAACACTCGTAAGAGATGAACTAGATAAAATTCCAGTTGATGAAATGGGCGAAGTCCATGGACTAGATGAGACACCAGAGTATGTTCCATTTAAATCTCGGTAACCCAGTGGGACGGAAAAACCACCATAAAGATGAGACTCGAGTGTTGTCGAAAATATCAAAGATGAAGCAACAATAGATGTTGTCGCATCTGTTACATTTGGTATAGTCTATGATTCTATCTCTACCATGGTTAAATCACCTAGGAAAACTCTAACGAATCTATGGGAAATTGATAATGAAAAGGATCAACAAGAGTACAGTAAGTCAAACAAGGAAAAGACTGATACAAATGAAGCCCCAAACCAAAATGAGTGGGAGTTGAAGGGGTTGTCTCCTCGTGAAGTTCTTCCTCTATCGAAATCAAACCAGGTGGAAGTACTTCATTGTGAGGCCTGAGATAAATTTAAGGCAGTAAACTCTGCGGTAAAGAGGAAGGCTAGACGACTACGGATGACTGAGGATCAACTAGTTGCATCGGAACAATTTCTTTTTTTTCAATTTCAGGATCAAGATGTTGTTGTAAAAGAACAATGGGTTCTAGATCGACTTCCATTTGAACAAGCTTAGGTTCTGGATTTACTGTTTCACTAGATTGAATTTTACTGTCCTCGGGTAATTGTGAGGGTTTCGTCTCGACAATAGTATATAAACCGGGATTAGTTGAAACGAATCAAGACTCGGTACTCAAAGGATCATATGTCTCTGATATATTAGATGATGTAGCACCAAGAGTTCCAGAGGTACCAGACTCGGTAGGACGAGTGCGCCTTCATCTACTAGGTGTAGCTTCTGGCGATAACGGTGGTTTATTTGCTGTCCTACACGAATGACGGGGAAAGGGTTGATCTTCTTCCACGATTGTTGATTGATTTTATACAAAAAAAAAACAAAAAGAGGGTAATGATAGGAAAAAGGTTTACCAAGAAAATGTGAATTGCAATATACCTCCCCAGTAAGCCAAGGACTTATGTACGTGTAGGAAATCTCCCCGATTGTTGTGTTCGGTGTATCAAATGTACAAGGTGGACGACTCGATTACCTATGGATGGTAAGAAACCTAAAATTTTCCTCCCAAATATACGTGAAGGTACGTGGAGGCCTAATTCGTATTAGCATTGTCTAACGAAAAACCACATAGTGAGAGCATCCCCTTATACTTTTCGTACTAGAACACTGCCCGATATACCCGAAAGTATGTGGACAAGCTGCGATATACTTATGTACGTGGAATGAGGTATCAAAATCAGAATGTATCACGGACAATTAAAAACATCTGATTTTTAATGACATCGAAACACGTCTTCTAGCCTATACCTCTAAATGTTATCATTAATGCTACCATGCTTCCTTAGATAAATTCAGATAAATTTTATATTGATCTTGATTATCAGTTTGTCTTTCAGGTTCACTGCGAGATGTATTGGACATTCCTAGAATGAAATTAGAATGATAAGAATTCGTTTTGAATTGATTTTCGACAATGAAAAACTAGCTACAAGGGATAGAGAAATCATATGGTATGCAATAAAAAATGAGCACATATTAATGCAATTTTCCTAAACTATTCCTATGCAGCAGTCACTATCCCTATATGCAAATGGATGTTTTTATTTTCAATTTATTTTAAGTTTAGATGAATGAAAGAGAAACTAATGCAAAAACAATCACTCAAAACTTTCAAGAGAAACGAAGACTGAAACGTCAGTTCCTTTTTTCAAAAATAATGAAATGGTCAAATGTAAAAATTAACTTTGGATCTATTTGACAATGACAAAGAAAAAAAAAAGAAACATTGATAAAACAAATCCAAAGTGAGGCAAGAAGAGTATAGGCAATCTGGTCTCTAGAGGGAATCAATCACCCAAAAATTCAACAAACAAGACATTGAAATAAATTGCAAAAGACAAAATATGATAGATTTTGGTTGGTCAGAGGGGAAACGCATACCTGAGTGGGAGACAGTGTGTTGTAGAGCACTATCCCTAAGCCATAAGCAATATGTAGAGCACGCTTTCAAGACCAACAATCCATTGGTGTTAGAGGACTCTCTAAAAAAGCAATCAAACACACTACTTTTTCTAAAACACATTCAAATGACTGAAAATAAGCAGATAAAGTCTACTAGATGTTGATGGGCAAGGACAAAAACACTAGGGATGATCTGTCACTCCCGAGTATGGTCACCAATTTTTTTGACAAAAATCAAACCTATGGATAAGTATGCTTTCCCTAAGTGTGGTGGTGCACTTATAACGACAAAAAGAAAGATATTTGATGTTTTCCTTAAAATGAATAGATAAAGGGAGTAAAACCTACTTGTAATATGTTCACTTTTCCTCGCCTCCCTTTGCCGCTTCCGTCACTCTCAGTCTAACTAAACTTGCTTGATTGATACCTGCAATGGAAAACATAAGACATAAAACAACATAAATGCAATATGATATATTGAAGTTAAACAAATTGAATCGATTAAATTCATAAATAAACATATAACATCATTGACACATGAATTAGTAAAGGAACAAATGTATTTATTATGAAGTAGAAGGAAGAGTACAACCGGGTGATCGATTCTTTGTCACTCATCTAGCTTTAGTCCCATCCTCATCACATCGAGCATAAAAAATCCACAGCATCACAGTAAATGCACGATACCTTCAAAAGTTGTGATCTCACCAGCATAGCTCTACTTAACACAAATTCTTGCTCTCTTGTGCACTATGATCAATGCTTTGTTTATAAGTAGATGAATATAGTTTTACATAAATGAATCATTGAATGGATTTTGCAAAAATGGGTGAAGAGGTTTCCTTATTCATGTGAATAGGAGGATAAGAGGTTTAATGGCTTCATGGTGTCCATATTCAAAGCTATTAGATGAAGTGAAAGATGGAACAACTTCTGGAAGCCACTAGAGGTTGGGAAGATTCCCAGACTCTAATGATAAATTTGCACCCAGTCGACCAACGCACTCTAAAGTAGGCCTAGATCCTCTACAAGGCAACCTTGCATGGGAGTAGATGCTATGCAAAGCAGTTACTGTAGTATAGGAGTATGTTGATGGCTCAATGGGGCTCTTCAATTGGCATCTAAGAAATGAAACTTTCATGAAGGAAAAACCACCAATGGAATGACTTGTTTAGGGCATGTAGCAACTAGTTTAGAGTATGATATACCCTAATGGATACTGATCTGTGGTTTGGGATGATGCCAAAATTGACCTGTAACAAAGTCCATACCCCACTTGTCAAACAACTCTAAAGCCACCTGAGTTTGTGAAGGCATCTCATTCCTGTAGGTTTTAACCCTGAACAGAAATTATCTACACACGAATCTTATAACATAAAATAAACAATAGCGAGAGCATAAAACATAAAACAGATAAACACAGAGATTTTCCCCTGGATCCCAAATTGGGACTACCAGCTTGATTTTTCATTATATTCTTTTTAGTGTTACAACACATATATATACATGCCGAAGCATACATAAACCCCAATCCATTAACCCTGGATTAGAACATAACCGTAGTTCCCTTGACCGGATCTACAAAATACCAGGGGCCGAAAACCATCGAACCCCAAAACCATGTGCAAAACCATGCACAAAACCATGGGCGGATCCGCCTATGAGTGGGTCCGCACAAAAACCAATTTTGGTCGGGGCGCTGCCCCGGACCCCAACGATGGGGACTGCTTCGCCCCTCGTGACCCCCCAGCTATGCCCGACGCAACATACAGCGTGTGGGGCTAATCGTGGAAAGAATATAACACATACCCAACAATTCCTCAGTGTAGGTCTCCCCATCCTTTGACACTGATCACATCTACTGGTGTATCTCTTTGCATCTTGGTCGAGGGGAGGCAAATAATAGCCCACTTGAAAGGCTTTGAAGACTGTCCTATTAGCAGAAAAATGACCCCGATAGGGACCATCATGACATGTTGAGAGTATGTCAAATACATCCTCTTCCCTCACACATATTCTGTGAATTTGATCCAGACCCAATTTGAAGATATTACCACCAATCCAAGTGAAAGGGGCGATTTTTATTATAATTCTACTCTTTTATTTGGATGAAAGATTTGGAGGAAACCTCTCAGCAACCAGGTAGTTGGCTATGTCAGCAAACCAAGGAGAGAGTGTTTAGATAGAAAATAGATGTTCATATGGAAGTTGATCATCCACCATCTCTTCTTCATATGCAGATAAAGTTCATCTAGATAAGAAATCTGCAACAACATTTTCCTTTCCTCATTTATCAACAATTATCAAATCAAGTTGTTGCAACAACAACAACCATCTAATTATTCTAGCATCAAAATCAGGTTTATTCATCAAGTACTTGGTTTCTCATGGTCAGTATGTACAAAAGTCTTATAACCAGTAATATAGTGCTTGAATTTATTTATGGAATGGACAATAGATAAGAGATCCTTTTTAGTGAAAGTATAGTTAAGTTAAGCTTTGGAAAAATTCTTACTAATGAAATAAATGGCACAAGGTAATTTATCTTCCAATTTCCCTAAGGTTTTCCCCACTGATTTATCTGATGCATCTGTATGAATGTGGAAGGGTAGATCCCAATTAGGACCTCTAAGAATAGGGGCAATGGTTAGATTTTCCTTGATGAGATCAAAAGCCTCTTGACAAAGAATAGACTAGAAAAACTCAGAATCCTTGGCCAACAATCCAAATAATGGTGAAGCCACTTTGTTGAAGTCCTTAATGAACCTCCTATAGTAGACAACCAAAAATAGGTGACTTCTGACATCTCTCTACTTTTGAGGAATATGTACCCTTTTTATGATGGTGATTTTTCTTAGGTCTACTTGTATTCATGCTTGTGATATGGAGTGGCCTAGGACTATCCTTGCTCTTTTAAAAAATTCACACTTTTCAGGACTCGGGGAGAGATGCATTTCAATGCACTTCCTCAACAGTTTTCCTATATTGGAGAGAGCCTCCTGGAAATCATACCCATAAGGTGTGAAATCGCCCATGTAGATCTCTACAGAATCATGGACTAGTTCAAAAAAAATGCTCAAGACTGCTCTCTCGAAAGTAGCAGGGGCATTGCACAGGCCAAAGGTAAGGACTGTGTAATAAATGTATGTATCATTATTGAACATTGGTGTGAACAATATGTTAGTATTAAAGAGTGCAGATGTCAAAGAGAAAATGAAAAATAAATTTGACAAAGAGGACATTGAATCCAAAACTTATTATTTTGGTTTTCATGGTTTGTTGGCTTTGACAAGGGATGGTTCATGGCGATGGTGGTCACATTTGGCCAAGAGTCGAGCTAAGTGCAAGGCTAGACATGTTAAGCATCGTCCTGATGACAGTGGTCAAGGTGAGAAGAATTTGATATTGTTTAATTTTCCTTTGATTGAAGTTTGAGGAGGGAATGTGATTATTCCTTTAAATATAGTTTACTATTCTGCATATTCTGGGAAATTGTAGTAAGATGTGATCTATGATAGCAAGACAAGGGCTCCAAAATCAGGGAAAATGATTTATTTTCATGAAAAACTCAAAGTGGAAAATTTAAGAAAATTTTAGTGGATTGAGAATGGAAGGGTGAGGGAGTTGTACCCTCATCTATTTGTTGACTAATAAAGACCTTTTGTAGTTCCAAAGTATTCCAGTGGGGAGGAATGATCTAGTGGATCATTTTAATGCTCAAAATGCAAAGTTATCAGATTGGATTAAATTCAACGCCAAAGTGTAGATATCATCGCCTTGAATCCAACACAAATCATTCAACTCAAATCCAATATCGGATGCTATAGATATCGCGTTCTGGTAGATTTGGGAAATAGTAAAAATTTTAGGAATTTGGGTGCAGGGACACCTTGTCAACATTCCATACACTGACTAGGCATTTGACTAGGTTGATTGTGTATTTTGGTGGGCCTATGAATGACTGACATTTGTCATCATTTGAATGGTTCTGATTTCATTGGTTTTTATTGGTTAATGATTTTTGGTGGTGGCCCAATGAGGGAGTGCCACGTGGTCCAATCAGTGGCTACCATGTGGCCTCCACTCACTTGAGGAATGTTTTGTTATGGAGGTCGATCAACCCACTGAAATCGAACAAAAAAAATCACACATACCAACCAAGACCTCTACTGACTCTGTTGTATTGATTATTATACAATATGGTATCAAATTTCTATTTAAACTTTTACGATGGCTAGTTTGGAGGTGGGGACCAGGGTTAACCCTGGACCCTGGTCCACTAACTAGGGTGAGGGGTTAACCTCGGCCCAAATTTTATGATATGCGATATTCCAAAGCTAAAACACCATATTACAATGTTGCAAACCATGTATTGGTGGGTTAAACGCAAGTTTCATGCCACATGGATGTACACCAATGGACCATATGTTATACACCACTGAAACAATATGGTAAAAGCACTATCCAAGGTTGGAGTGGGGGTTAAAGTTTGGGAAATCAATAGATATTTTTAGCGGTAAACATCGGTGGTCACATTCTGCAGTGGGTAAGGTTTGTTGTTAGAGTTAAGCTGACGGGTGGGGAGCGGAACCTGCATCATGCAGGGTTCCCACTAACCCAGACTCACAACAAACTCAACCACCCATGGTACAAATCAGAGGGAAAATGTACAACCAAACTCCAACATCAATGGTGGAAAAATTTCCACTTGGTGCAATTTTAGACGGATAAAGGGTGACCGAGCGCGATTAGTGGCTCCAAAAATTGCACCCGGTGTAGCAGGAATCTCATCGATGCGGGGAAAATTTGTCGCTCCACGTGGCTACGAAAGGCAGAAATTGTAGAACATATTACGGGGAAGTGTGAATTATAGGACAGTTAGCAAAAAACTTCATTAGAGGATAACTCAGTTAGTTTTTGACCTTTTTTAGTGCAAAAAGAGCCCAACTAGGGATTTTTTACTGTTCTGGAGCCATTGGAGACATTTTTTTAGCATTCTGAGCACTGTAACTTAATGTAAACACACATTTTTTAGCATAATTAAAGAGGCCCAACATTGGAAGCCGAACCAGGATATGTAGCCGAGGAGGGGTGAAATCCTTCATCATTTTTTGTCTTGTGTACACTATTATTGTACAAATGTCTTCTTTATTTTATGAAAAACTGAGTTTTAAAGCATGTTAATGTGTTAATTAATTTGACGTAATTGAGTAAAAACCATAATAATTTCACTTGCAAATTTCACCATCAACTTTCAAGCTTTTAAATATAGATCATTACAAGACAAGTGGAATTGGTTGTTGAAGGTTACCTAGTCATACTTCACCTGTTAAGGACAGTCCAAGAGGATAAATCTCTATAAATTTCATTTCCTTGCACATTTATCCAAATTAAGTTATGAAGAATGCATGTTTCTATTTGTTGGAGAGTCTTAAACATATGGTCGCTCATTTCAGAGCAATAATAGGTCCCTCTACTCACTATGTCTACCACAAAGCCCTCATCAAATTGTTGATTGAAAACCAACTGGCCAAATTAGGGAGAACCTAGAGCCACTTTTTATTTTGGGGAGGTTTTCAACCTCAACCCCCTAAATATTTATGAGGAAGAAAGAAAACTACTAAACAGGCGAGGAAGAATCTGGTAATAACTCCTATTGAGCTAACCCATAGCCAAAAGGACACATAGATCCCTTCGACATACTCTAGACCTAAAATCCCCAAATTATACAAAATAATAAGTTTCAAGCTCAGGAAATCAGACCCTGCATCCCCTGAAAAATTACCCTCTACTATTAGTTCTCCCCAGGCTATGAGTTCACCATTTGAAACATCCCCTATAGACAGAGATTTTCCATAAATTATTAAAGGCAAGGAAGTCAAGGTTGAGACCCAAAATTAAGAAAATCCATTGTCTGAAACCATTAAAGGAGGCAAACGCAAGGCCAAAAAATGAATTAAGGTTTAAAATAAAGCTAAGAAGTAATCAAGATTTGGCCAAAGAGTTGATTGATTTAGATAATCAACGGAAGGAATATTGTAGGCTTGAAAAAGAACAAAGATAAATAATATAAGGGAAAAGGTCCTATGGAAACAAGGAAAATCAAAGAGAGAGGATGGAGAAAGTAGATGTGCTTTTGAAAGCAGCCAACACCCTCAGCTAGTAGGCATGGGGTCATTTTGAAGGTTTTGATTATGCATTAAGAAACAAAAAATTTTGGGTTTATCACTGAGTATGTTCCTGGCATCATTATACATACAAAAATATAGAGAGGCATTGACATCTTTGTTGTCAACGATTTTGAGGACAAAAACTGACATATCCATTGTTATCAGTTTTTGAAGGGAAGCACTGACATCTCCGTTGTCAACGAATTTTGCAAAAAAACGTTGGCATTCCCATTATTAGTGAATTATGAAAATAGATAGAAAGTAAATGTTGAAAATAAGTTTGTTAGTGAAATATTCAATTCAACAAACTAAAGAAGCTGACTATGGAAGTATAAAAAATTTCACTAGAAAACCTGAGGAAAAAGGAGCTCTAATAGAAGGGTGTTTTTTAGTGAATGATTGAACTTGTTTTGCAGAAGGACCTGTTTTACAACAAGGTTTTTTTTTTCTATTAGTAAGTGACCTATTTCTATCATCAAGGGAGGTATTTTGAAGATACATTTTCTCAGCCTATATGTTATCATACTTTCCAGCAGATAGTTTTATTTTAGAAAAAAACTTAATGTAATTAAAATATATTTTCCACATGCATGAACTTAGAATATTTTTGATATTTTGGATTATTGTAATTAATTTTGAAACTATAATCATGTTATTAGTTGTTGTAATGTCTATAAAGACAATTTTCGAAGAATGAAAAAGGGTTGGTTTTTACCGAAAAACATAGCATTTTGGTGTATTTGAGCAGATCTTAAATATATACAGTTTTTATGAGAATTTGCAGAAAATTATTGGGTTGTAGTTCCTTCTATGCTATTTATTTATTTATAAAATATTCTTGATGTCTGGAAACTTCAGTATCTGAGATTGGGATTCATTTATGATCCTTTTTTTTAATTTCTCATTCATTATTACTTATTCTTCTATCAACTATAATACTGTTTTCTTTTCAATTCTCTTCTTCTAAATCTCTCAAATTGTCAAAGCAGTTATTACTACCTTGGTTTTTTTGTTCTTCTCATTAGATATGTAGCATCATATGATAAAAATGGACTCCATGCCCAATGGTGTATTTCCTTTACAACACCAAATTTTAGCATTTCTCAGACAAATATGGCCATAGATCTTAAAGTGTAAACCTACTACTACAGTGACCTAGAGTAGTTGTGTTTTAGGGAGAGATCCCCCTCTAGGTTGAAGTGCCAGCTTTCGACCTTAAGGAGGTCTGAGGTTAGCTTATATTTTTTCCCTTACAACGAGGATTTCTCTAAGAGATAACAATTGGAATATTAGTCAGTGCTTGAAGTAGAAAAATTCATCCTTCAATATTGATATTTGCGAAAGGAATATTTTTATTGATGCATATTGATAGGTAGAGTCAGCTATGGAAAGCGATGACAGGCATAACATGTAAGAGGGAGAAAATAAGTAAACAAAAGAAATATGCATTGCTGGAAGTTAGAGGAATATATTTTGTCAGGGGGAGTAACCCTTTTCCACTAATGTCAAAGGGGGAGAGAAACCCAAAGAAGAATATTAGAAGTATAAAGACAATGCGAGTAGTAGTTTCAAGGGGAGTATGTGTGTTTCCATCAATGAAAAAGGGGGATATTGTTGAATGGTGTTGTCATTGATGCCAACATCATCCTTGATTGCTCTTAATATTTTTATATGAATTTCATTGATTGGAAGCTCCATTGGTTAATAAGCTCTAGATGGATATTGTGGTCATGATGCCCCACATTTGATAAAGAATTTGGATGGGAAAATCATTATCTTTTCTCTAGAGAGCTTCACCAATTGATGCTCCTCGTTGTGTTGATTCCAACTGTATGTGGCATGCCTCATAAATCCTCATGGTTGAGGAGATATGTCTGCTCAAAATTCATGCCCCATTTCGTAGTTAATGTCCCCAAAATGAGATGATGTGGCAACTCATCATTGGCTAGATATTTGTCCAAATCATGAGGCCTGTAAGGATTTTATTATTGAAGGAATTATTTAAAGAGTCAAATTTGGTTGTTTATCAAAGGCATATTATCTAATTTTTAAAGGTAGGTAGGCCCTAACATTCATTTGGGATTTATAGGTCCAAAAGATTTCATTATTTAAAATTTAGATTTGATTTTTTTCCCTCCAAGAGATCATGCCAACTTCCCTATTGAATCTCATCAAAATAATTATAAATAGTGATCATTCACCCCTCATTTATGCAAGAACGAAGTTGGATATCTCTGAATTTTTTATTCGACCTTGGGTAGTCACATAAAGCATATGAACAAGAATAATTTGAAGAAATTTGGGTTTATTCTCTATTCTTGTTATGGTTCTTCAATGGGTGTATGTAATGAAAATAAAATATTAACATTGATACTTACTTTTGTGGTCTTAAGATTTATATTCTTGGCTTTGTAGTGGATATATGACATTGATAGGCTTGAATTATTAATGGTGAATATCAAACATTAATACATTAGAATATGTGGTGGATATATACTGTCAACTTTGCGGGGGATTTATCTGATTTCTACGATTTTAACATTGGTATGTTGAGGTATATATTTGAAATGAGTAAATGGTGTCTTTAAATGAATGGAGGGTACTGCATGCTTGGACACTCTTTCTGAACTTGTAATATAATCCTTGTGGTTTCGAGTATATCTGAAATGCATTAAGTTTGAATGGATTTTTGGTGGTTTTACATTCTATGATGAGTAATTTGAAACTTTAAATGAACATATACGAAAGCCTTAACAGATCTATGGTAAGCTAACAGTGCACGAAGTTTGATCCACAGTGGTCTAATTATAACCTATGGACTATAGCAGTTTTGAATGGTGAGTGAGTCAATGGTTTATAGTATTACATCTACAATAACTCTGCAACATCTGTAACGTCTACTCCCACATTTACCCAACTTCACAATTTACCGTGGGTAAATATGAGATGAGTGTCACTATGAAATGAGCCGACCTCCAAGTTCCAGTTAATGAAATGCAACCTACAACTAACACTCACTAACATTCTATAGGTACTATAGATCAGTCAAGAGCTTAACAACCACCCCAGGTGATCAATCCTTGAGTTGGAACCTTTTTTTCTTTGACCTAGCACCCAAACCACACACAACAAGGAAAGAGTGTGGTTATGAGGCCCCATCAACATGCACGAGCCTACTTCCATGCAGTTATGACCTAAAATCCCCACTTAAGTGCCAACGATTTTGATATCTAAGCCACTTTTTCAAGCTAGCTTCCATACCATTTCCTAGAACTGTCAGTAGCTTTCCATAATTATAATTAACATGAAGAAAATGCTAAAAATTCAAACTTGAAGCAAGAACTTGACCTATACTACCTAATCCATAATAGAAATTTCAACAAACATATGGAAAACATGTAAGATATAGGCCATGAATGGATATATAATCATAAAGTGATAGTATTCACCTTAGATTCACCAAGAAGGATCCAATCCCTCTCAAGCTAGTTGCAATAACACTTGTTAATCTACGCATTCATTAACCAATCAATAACTTATCAAAACATTTCCAGACCCATAGATAGATTGCATCATATAACCAACATATAACCAAAAAATAACTAGCATGGGAACCATGGAAAATCAACCATAATATCAACATCCTAACCAATGAAATTATTCATAAATCATAGTAGGAAAATAGATCTTATTAAAATATGAAAATTCCAACCAATTTAGGGACTTCCACATACCACCCGACCATAGATTAGGTTGAAAAAAATCTCACCTTAAACCAATCATCCTCATGCCATATTACAACCATGAATTTAGGATCTCATGGAATAAACCAAGATAAAACAAACCATGGATTCCAAAGGAAAAACCACCTCAACCCTAAAGTGGAGTGATTCCACCTCTACGGTCCATAAATCACTAACATCAAGTAGTTCAATGTTTATCGAAGCTATCTAGGGCTCCAGGAACTACTAACTCAACCCACAACCTCCTAGGGTTCCAAAGCGTTTGTTCCAACTGTGGCTCCAAGGACTAGTAACTCAACCCACCAAGGGTTCTAGAGTGTTTGTCCAAACCTACACCTCTAAGAACTAGTAACTAAAACTAAACTATTCTAGGTATTTGAGAGCATTTGTGCAAACCCACACACATCGGGAACCTGAGCAGAAATAAGAAAAACAAGTGGAAAAACCCGCAACACCATGGTTATCTATGTAATGTCAATACACGACTAAAACCACTATTAATCCAAGAAAATATCCATGTCAATGACAACACATAACCAAGGAATCATATGCATATAACTTGCATCCAATAATCAACAGGGAAATCACACATGTAACCTGCTACCTCCAAATATATCCCGTTTTAGTTGTTGATCCAACATTTCCCATGTGCTCCCTTGCTTTTCCTTTATTTCTTTCTCCAATCAAGGTGAATGTTAGAGTGTTCCAATAATACTCCAAGAATTCTCTAAGTGTGAAAGAGTATGAAATAATGAGAGTGTGAGATAATGAACTAGAGCTCCACCACAAAACTATCAAAAAGCTAAACCAACAAAAGCTCATAAAAAAATCTATGAACTGTTTCTCCGAAACAATTTGATCATTGATTCCTCTATTTTCTTCATTTTCGTTTATTTTTCTCTAATTTACCTTGCATGCAAATATGTGTCTCTTCACCTTCCTTTTCTCCTATTTTCCTTTATTTTCATAAATAAATGTCAATTATTTCCTCTTTGCCTTTGCCAATTCCTTTTCCAATTTCCATAGTGATTAATTAATCACGAGTGATGCCCACTAAATCTTTTTTCCCAACATTCAGCTTTGAATACATGTCCCATTACCTTGGTATTATTTTATTTACATGTAAAATCAACCAGGGGTTGTTAAAAAATTATACTTACGAGATCCTTGGATATAGTCAGTTGTGTTATCCTCTGTGAAGGGCACAAATCTATGGTATAAAATCTATGTTTTGATACATCATTTATGTGATTCCCTCGACCGTGGCATTTGGAAAATTTATCAACCCCATACATTTTGGACTAGTACCTATGATACCTAGTTCAAATCACAGGTGTCCCTCAAGGGTCTTTTAATAAATGATTCTGGTTTGGTTTTAATTGAAACCTATGATATAACTTCTTTGTAGCATTTTTATGGAAGATATGTAACATAATACAGCTTGTGATAAGAGTAATCATCTCTATGATATGTTTACCTATATCTGTGAAATTTTTTGAAGGAATCCTTTGTGAAGTGTACGTTGAGCTAGTTTAAAGGTTTGATATTTCTTGAAGAAAAATATAATTTAATTTCAAAGGATTTGGGTTCATTAGATTGTTCTTGCATTGGATGCAATTGACTAGTAGACATTAATTATTGATTCGTGGAATAATCTAAGAGTGGGTTGACCAATTTATGGCCCTAGAATAGGGTTTCATCTACAAAATAACTAATAGTGGTAGCATCAATTAGAGGCACATTCAAAATAGTCATTGAAATATTCAAGCACAATCAGTTACAAACTTTTCAATGAAGCAAATTAGAGGTATGAGACAACCTTCTCAGTTTGTGTTGAATTGTATATGGAGGCATGATATTCACTAGTTACAAAGGCTGATAATGGATGGTTGAGCGATTATGATGACAAAGTGTTACAAATGATAATATATTGTTGAAGAGAGAAGAACAATTCGTATTGTTTCTATGATATTGGGTTTATGCTTGTTAATATACCTTAGGGTTTATAGTTAATGACAATGATTATTGTGGCAACATAAATAGTTAGTTGAGATAGTTATGTATGTAGGATAAGTTGTAAATTCAATGTTATTTTAATCATTGGCGCTGTAAGTAATTTTGGATCAGAATAAAAAGTGTACAAGAGAGAATATCTTGCTTAGGGTTTTGACTAATTTTTTTTTCCTTGTTACATTGATGACCACATTTCTGATAAGCTTTGTATTGTATGGTGAGTGTATTAATAAGTTTTCCACAGTTTTTTATCAAGGTTTGACAGTAATATGGATTGAATGGGAAATGCATGAATATATGTCGATGGTTTTATTGTTGGTATGAGATTCATTAAGTTGACTGCCAGGGTTTGGCAGTATTTGTGTTATGGACAGAAAGGATGTATGCACTCATTAATGTAGAGGATGTGGAGAATGTATGTAGGTTGCTAGAATAATTTTTAAGGGTTTGAGAAGTAATTGGCTTATATGGGATAATTATGAGTGCTATGGTTTACTTTGCTTCTAACTTGCTTATTGAATCAAGGTTATCAACTATATGTTTGATGATAGGTTGAGGCAACCTCAACATAAGATAACTAAATTTTATGTACATTGCAGTTTGCTTTTATAGTGAGCATAAGTGGATCTAGTCTAAAAATTGTAAAAGGTGGTATGTTTTGGCGAATTGAAGGGTGGCAATGTGATGAATGGGTGGTGTAAGGTGGTGAGTGGAGTTTCCTCCAGGTTGGAGCCTCATAACACTTCAGGGCAGCAGGTTGGTGTTAGGGTAGGTTGGAGCCTGTACAAGGTGTTGGATCATCATTTTAGTTAAAGTTAATAAAGCCAGGGTGTTGGATAATCCTTCCAGTTGGAGCTGGTAAACCAGGGTGTTGTAGCATCCTTTCAGTTAGAGCTCATAAAACTAAGGTGTTGGAGTGTCCTTCTAGTTGGAGTTGGTAAATCAGGGCATTGGAGCATCCTTATAGTTGGAGATTCCTTTAGGTTGGAGCCTATAAAATATGGGCTTGGAGCCTCCTTCAATTGATGCTAAAAAAATTGGAAGGTGGAGCTTCTTATTAATGTAAATTTTAAAGGCCTTTATTAAGAAGCGTTTTGTGGTTTTTCTCCAGGAAGGGTTTCCACCTAGAATCTCTTGTGTACTATATTTTATATTGTGCCTTGTTGAATGTTGCTATTGATTTATGTTTTTCATCTAATGTTAATGCTAATCACGAGGAATTCAATCAAGGAACCTCTGACATAGCACATGCATTTTTGGCATACTAAACAATACCCTTAATTTGACTACATATTGGAAAATAACTCTACAAATCACTTTATTTAGCCCCCTTCCAGTACATACCCAATACACCTTCCAAATTTAAAAGACCCCTACTTTCAGTAGATATTGTAGGTATCCATTTTCTCATCATAATTTTTTATACGCCTTTATATTTTTTCATTAACTTTGAGCTCCATTTTTTATACACAACATATAAAAACCATTTACCATATATTATATGCTCAATATATTATGTCATTTTATCCTCAATATATATCCCCCAATATGAACTCGCATGCTATGGTATCTATCCCATAGTGAAGCCTCCATGATTTTGATTAATGATATGGATATTGAAAATTAGCTAATTGAAGTGAAATATTGATTCAACCCCCTTTCAGTATTTCCAACATAAAATAACTTATTAGAACAATGGAGTGTCCAATAGATAGCATACTTTATTCCACAAAGTGTGGTTGCAAAAAAATATTTTCTTATGAACACAATTTGTAGTGTAGAATCAAGGATATAAATGGAAAGTTAATTGCACCCTTCCAAGGGATCTTCTTCAATAGTTCTTCCCAAAATTTCTATAGACATCCTTGCACAATACAAATAAAACATCTCAGAGACTGTTTTTGTTACGTGGTTTCTCAATAAATGGAACCTTTACAATTTCAATGGACAATATCATTGTCGACATAAAATAAATGACAACATTTAATATCTAAATGTAAGGTCACTTACATTGTGCATATGACATATTTTTCGTTTTTTCTCTTGTGGCACAATTTGTTGCTAATTAGTAATCTTTTTTTCTTCTCTTTGGGTAGATTTTATATTTCATTTCATCAAAAATATGTTGCTACGAACTGATTTTTGTTCAAGGTATGTTATTTATATTACCATCCATGGGAGCCCAATTTTAGTCCCGCTTGTGATCAATGCATTTATTTTTTCAATTAAGTATCTGCACATGCTTTTCCTCTACACATGCCTTCTGTTCCACACTTGCCTTCCCTTTAGGCATGCTTGCCTCCGTAAATATATAATAATTTATTACATCTTCTTATTTTATTCAACAAAACTTTATCATTTACATCAAAGTTTATCATTTACTTTGATCTTGGGCATCATGGAATATTTGAAACTAGGTTTTATGACTTTTACTCTACAACTATTTATTGTAATGGAGTGGTGGAAAATTAAGGAGGGAACATGTGATAACAACATAGTGGGTGAGCTGCTGGGTTGAACTGGAAAAAGATTCTCAATGCCGGATCTAAGAAACCTCCATGATAAAGACGTTGATTTCCATAAATCAGGGGTTCCAAATTTTTTCTTCAACTCTAGTTCCAGTGCTTTGCTAGGAATCCTAGTTTGTCGTTTTGCTGTATGATTATTTTTTTGTAGTACAATCTCTTCTATTTTGTATATTCTAAGCTTGCTCATGAATGTTGTGAATAATTCTCAGATAAAATTTATAATGAAATCTTCTATGGATTTGAATCCCATGACAGTGACTAGAAGTATTAATTGAACATGAGTTTTTCAAGTTTTATACCATGAATATGTTCCTAAATAACTAGAATACAAATTTTTTAAATTAAATTTTGATGTTCATTCTTATACTTTAAGTGAAATTCCGCTTACGCTCTTCAAAGTTTTTTTGCAAAATTTTTGTTTTAAATAAATCTTGGTTTGAACTTGGCACTTCATGAAAAAAGGATTTGATCATCAACATTCTTATTTTTTAATTAAATTTTCATTCCAAACAAGTTCACTAACTGTATTTTTTTTATTAAGAGCAACTCATATAGTCTATCTTTTGGCTCCACCTTATGTGAATACCTCCACACATGCCTCCAGTAGTTTTATACCTAGCATTATTGTTGAAACATGGATATTTAACCACACTGGCTAAAGTTTATGTGTAAGAAAGGGATGCACAAAGCTAGTCTGTGCGATACAGATTTGACACGCATTTTGAGTCTCCTAACTCTAAATAGCTGGGATTATTTTCCAAAACGACTATAATCAAATATTTTGAATTGGGTTCCAGGTTGTGTAGAGTAGTAGAACTTACCCTTATAACTCTGTAAATGCTTTACGTCCACACATACATTACTTCCACACAAAATTTAGCTTTACGTCCACACATACATTACTTCCACACAAAATTTACCTCTGCACAAGACTTTCTTTAAATGTTTGTGTGAAAAGTGTGTTATTCAAAAGTAATAATAAAGAATGGAATAGGTATATTGTTTTTTTCAAGATTTAAAAATAAAATCGTGGAAAAATAACATGTATTCAAGGCTATATGTATTCCTATTAGTAAAAACATGGTGACTGGACATATTTCAAGTGAATTTTTAATTAAAAGATAAAAATATTGATGATAAAATGAGCTTTGTTTTTTGTTTGCAAAAAATTTATTTTCAATGTGTTGCACGTTGAATCATAAGCCCGAGGAACACACTTTATAAAGCTCCCGTGACATGACACCAAATTTTTGGTTGTCGTAGGACTTTCCAATCTCTCACTTCTTGTTAATTGTGCCCAGTCCCTTACTGTTAAGGCATAAGTAATTACATGCAGTCTTGCGGTGAGACGCGAACCTTTCTGTTAAATGACATATAAATCCCTATTTCGAGGTGCTTGTTAGTCCATGGGAATTGGTAATTTTAAATGTTTCACGGTAAGTTCATCCCAAGGAATGTGTCCCATAGTGACGTGGTCTCAAACTCCATGTTTATCTTATTATAAGTTAAGTATAATTAATTTTAAGTTTAATTTCATTATATAGTATAATTTCATATTTTATGTTCAATTCTTTTTTTGTGAGGAACATTTTTTCCATGGAATTTAGCTACAAAAATCTTATATAAACCAAATTGGGGTCAGATTGGGGTAAAGTTTTAAATCACCCAATTCGTCTCGATGAGACAAACACTAGAGTGATGCTTACTTCCAGTTTGGAGGACAAGAAAAAAGAAAAAATTTGGCATCCCATCTCTCTAACTGTTACCAGGGAGACTGGATTAGCAACGAACTGCATCTTCCACTGGGGTTAGGGTGGGGAGGTGTTTTACAGGTGGTATCAAAGCATCTAGATTCAACTCTTGGATTGGATGGGATATATCATGGGGAAAGTGATAAAAGGATTCCACAAGAAGGCCTTATGATGTTTTAAAGAAATTAAACAAGAAAATGCTTAGGTGTTAAAAGATGGTCTAATTGTTTGACTTATTGTATGTTGTGTTAATAATTCGTTGATTTGTTGATAATGATGTACTGATAAGGATTGTTGTTGCATATGGTTTTTTATAGTAGTGTTCAAAATTCAGGACCAAGGGCATGATTTCTTTTTGTTAAGTTATTTATTATGTGACTAAAATTTTTGTGAGAATCTACAACACATTATAAGCAGTAATCGACAATGAAAGAAATAAGAATGGGAATTGGAATGGTGCTGAGTATCTCCAATTAGTCAGAACATAGAGATAAAAAGGATAAATCAAATGAAGAAGAAATATTATTTGACCAAAGGGGAGGGGAAAACTCTCCGGAGCCTAAGGGTTGAGGTCAAATTTTTTAAAGCAGACAGTAAAATAATCGTATGAGCTTAAGAAAAGCAAGTTGAAATAAATACAGTTCTCTTGCGGAGCCTCTCAAATTTGTAGAAGAAGAAGAAGTATGATTTGGGAACTAGTCAAATAAGCAAGGGAAACCCTTGAAAATTAGAAGAGAAAAAACATGGGGAAGATGGTGGCGGGTCCAGGAAGAGGCATAGATGGGAGAGTGAAGACATTGTGAAGGGAGTGTACCGCTAAGTACCCCAGAAGGAAGGACCAACACTTATGTGCATCACTCCAGTACACCTTCTAGCTCCACTACCAGAAGGCACCCTCATCACTCTCACCACCCTCATCACCATCAAGGAAGGAGAGAAAAGTATTATATGCCAGAGGAATTTAAGAAATCCAAGCTACCCACATTTAGTTGGGAAATGAATAAATATGAATATGTAGAATCCTGGTTGCTGGGCATGAAGAATTTTTTTAGAATTCATAATTACTCGAAAAATAAGAAAATCAATATTTCCACCTAGAGTTTGAAAGGGAAGGTAGACATCTGTTGGGAATATCTGCAAAATTTCATAGGAATCATTGATGATCTGAAAGGATTGTATTATTTTGCTGTGCTAAGTGTCCTTTCAGTAATAAAAACATGTTCAATTTTTCTCCATTTTCTTGCTTAAGGAATGAGTTTTTTAACCATGAAACATAAATGAATTTTTGAGTTTTAAGCATGAAAATAAGCCTAAATAACACTGTACAATAGTGTATAATAGAGAAAAAACATCACACATAAATTTTACACCATAGGCATGATGAAGCAGTTCACCCCTCCTTGGCTACATCTGTCGGTCCAGCTCCCAATGGCATGTCCCTCTTTGTCATTTTGATCAAAATTGAAAATACATGTGTTTACAAGCCTCTAATGGTTGTTTTATCTACACCAATGGCTCCAAAATGCTCAAATTAGTATAGGTAGACTCTTGTTTTACCCAAATTGGTCAAAAATTGACCTCCACAAGCTTTTTCCCAATATCAGGTAGAAAAAATCCACTAAAAGTGGAGAATTACAGTTAACTGCAGTTAGTTTGGTAAAATCCGCCTAATTTTTAGAGGCGCACTAAACTCCCACCACTCAAACCATTTGAATTGACTGCATGTGGTTAGGGCGGGGTGGTTACATGCCGACCCCCCGCCTTAATCTCCGCGGTTAAATGTTTGTATTAAACTCCACAAAAAATGAAACGCAGAACCATAACTCCAGATTCTTAAACCATCGCATTTAAAACCATCATACTGCACCATGTGACATCTCTATCTAAATGCTATGGTTGGATAATCTATGGACTTGCAACCATCACATATATTTTTAACTCCTCGCATGTGAATGCAGTATTTATTGCCGGAGGTTACGATTTATACAACCGTCTCTTTGCAGTTTTATGTCACCGCGTGACATGTGAGTGCACCCCTAGCCGCTGAAGTATTGATTTGTAGCTACCGGTTTACATTTTAATGTCACAGTTTTAGAATGTAGCATGTGACCAAGCCTTGGGGCCGCCAGTGAGTTGGGACCGCTGGCGGTCCCCCCCTTTGAATTGCAAAACTTTACATCATAAATTAATGTGGCAGACATATAGGTTAAGAAAAAAAGTATAGGAGAGATAGTAGAAGTATTGGCGTGCAGGCTGGAGGTCGCGGGGTCGACCCCCTTCCCCCCGACGCCACCAAAATTTTGATCAAACCTCATGGGGACACGTGGCAACCTTCGGGCTTGCCACGTGTTGCCCATCCAACGATTCCAATTAAAACAAGTTCAAATCCATCCAATGGTCCTGGTTGTGCCATGTGGCGAAATATAATTGGATATGAGAAAAGGAATATTCCCAGCTTATGCCACCTGTTGACTGTACCTGCATTCTGACTTGGCATCCCAATCACCCTATCACAAAATTTTTAGTTGTTTAGGAAAATGAACAGAACGCGATATCTTCCTCATACGACATCGGTTTTTCGAACTATTCACGGCACCAGAATCGCAACGACGAGACCTCTTCGGTCGCTCAGGTTAGGTACAATTTTGAGAAATTTAAATTTTGAGCAAAACACATGATCTCCTGATCACACCTCCCTATTGAGAAGCTTTTGGACCCCAAAAGACTTTAATTACCTGTTCAGAATAGGAGGGTACAACTCCCTCACCTTTTCAACTTCCATCCACCTTTCCTTACCTGGTTTGCGTCCCTTGAGCCCAATTCGAAGATAATCGACACTTCCCCTCTTAGAAGTGCGTGTCCTCCTCTAAAGGATGGAATCCTCCTTGAGCTCGTCCAGAAATTATGGTGAGAAATATTCTATAGATGGAAGCTGAATATCACTCCCTTGATCATCAATCAAAGGAGGCTCATACAAACGTAAATTTTCTACATTGACAACTGAATACATTTTCATATATGAAGGCAAGTCTAGTTGAAATGCATTATTGCCAACTTTTTTGATGATCTTGAATGGACCATAGTGAATGGGCTTGAGCTTGTTACCTTCTCCTTGCATCCTTTCTTTGCTTATGTGCAGCCATACCTCATCTCCTTCTTGAAACTTGTGATCAAATGTATGTTTGTAATGCCTCTCCTTGTATTTTCTTTGACTCTTCTCAAGTTGTTCTTGAACTTGTTGATGAATAATCTGAATTTTCTCAATGAACTTTTGAGCCTTGTCAATATCACTATGCCCATCAATTGCAACATCCTTCTCAAAGATGAAGTCTAATGGCGATTTCGGAAAATACCCAAAGCAGGCTTCAAAAGGTGATGTATTTGTAGAAGAGTGCTTGGACTGGTTGTAAGCATGTTGAATGTAATGCAGTTTCTCATCCCACAACTTGGGATGTTTGCTGCAATATCCTCTCAATAGATGCACAACGGTTTTTTTCACCACCTCGGTTTGGCCATCAGTTTGCAGATGAGAAGTAGTACTCTTTTTTAACTTTGTGTCCATCATATTCTAAAGATTGGACCAAAAATTTCCAATGAACCTAGAATCCCTGTCACTAACAATAGAAGTTGGGAAACCATAATGAACCCATAAATGTTGAAAATAAATTTCAGTAGTTTGTTCAACACCAATGGTTTTCTTACATGGCATAAGTATACACAATTTACTGAATCTATCCACAACTACATAAAGATAATCATGTTGTTTTCTTGACATAGGTAGACCTCCAACAAAGTCCATGGAGACACTCTCCCATGGCCTTGATGGTACCGGTAGTGGCATGTACAACCCAAGATTCCTATTGCTAGGCTTTCTTGTTGCACACATAGAACAACCTATTATAAAATGTGACACACTATCTATCATGCGAGGCCAATAGCAATACCTCTGTATATGCACCACTAATTTTCTTACCCTAAAGTGTCCAGCAATAAGAGATGAGTGAGCCTCTCTCATGACACTAAGTCTCTCTCCTTCTGGTATACACAACTTGCCCAAATGAAACAACAAATTTTTATGCATTTGATAATCGTTTTCCTCAACTTGATTCCCTTCACTCAAACTAGCATATACATCTTGAAAATCAACATCAGATGCATACTGTTCAATGTAACTCTCATGTACAATTGAATCATTTTTAAGTAAAGTAGAAGCACTTATAATTGGCCTTGAAATAATATTAGAAATTTTATTGAAAATACCTTTCTTGTACCTTATAACTAAGTGAAACTGTTGAAGAAATCTCATCCACCTGAAATGATCAGGAGCTCAAGTCCGAGCTATGGAAAAAGCTCAAAATTGAAAGTGTTCAAAATCAATTTCAACTTGAACGATCGGATAGGCCTCATCGCTGCAATCCTGGCACCGCAAACGGCACTCAAATACGACATCGTATGTGAAAGTTATGCAGGTTTGAATTTTTCAGTATCCTTCAAAAATTCAGTTTGACCAAGGTTGACTTGACTTTGGAAAATATTAAAAAAATAATATTTCAAGAATATTCCTTGGAATATACCTCAAAATATTCCCTGCGGGCCTATCACATTTTGACAAGTGGCAAGTGTAGATTGGATTATGTTTTGACTATTTGTTTTTCGACCAATCAGTGTTTGCCACGTGGCAAGCTCGGAGGCCGCCACGTGGCCCCATGCCATGGAAAGTTTGGTGTAACAAAATTTTGTGAGTCCGCAGATTTGAACCCGTGACCTCGTGTGAACAAGCCAAATAGCCCAACCAATCCGCCTATTCCAAAGTTCTTAACAAATAAATGTGGCAGGCTTTACTTATGTTTTGAAAAATGTATGGGCGGCGGAAAATGGGGGCCAACCCTCACATCAACAGACTCCATGTGACCATATGGCAGAGACCAGGGGGCTACACACCGGCTGTCAATATTTTGGTTAGTGCCACCTCCATGTGCTTAATTAAACGTTTAATGTGACCATTTGGATAACGGTTTCTGTGGTGGATTAAACGGAGGGTGTGGCGGTGGTCACATGTGACCACCCCACTTAAAATTTATTTCCAACCTAAAACGGTTCCACCGAATTTGGAGAGCGCGCCCAGATTTGGTTCCTTTCCCAAAAATAACTCCACTTAACTACAGTTAGCCCATTTTTGGTGGGATTTTCACTTGACATTGGGGAAATGGAGCTGTATTGAGTTGTACCTCACTGTCTGAGGTGAACCAAAAACCATTTCCAACTATTTTCTACCTTTTGAACCTAATGGAAGAGGTTTCAGAACTGTTTGAGGATTTATATAGCCCGAAAAGCTTCAGAGGAATTCAAAGAGCCATCAGGGCCTTGCTGAATAAGGCACTGTATTGGGTAATTTTTCACTGTTTAGAGTAAATGGAAAGGCATTTTTAGCATTTTTAAGTCTTCTGATTCTGTAATTACAGTCATATTTTCCTATTGAGGAATTTTTAAACTTTTATTAGCATTTTGGAGCATTTTAATACAAGAGGACAAGCCAATTTGGGAGGCTTGGTCTAGAAGACGTAGCCTAGGAGGGGTGAACTGCTCACCAAATATCTGAGTCATGTTATGTTGAAGTTATTCTACTGTGTATTGCTGATATGATATGTTAAACAATAAATTTAAATAACATACCCTTACACATAAGACTCAAAAACATAACCAAAACTCCTTTGTTTAACCTGCAACTCATGGGAAACACTTTTCACACTTAATTAAATGGAAATGGATACTTTGCATTAACAAATACGTCCATTTTTAGATCAGATGGTATCGGAGCTAGGTTGAGCATTTGTTTTTTGCAAAAGGTGTTAAAACAGTGTAAAATATTGATTGTTTTATTGGTTGCAAAATGGTTGATTGTATGAGTTTGCTTGAGTTGAAAAGATAGCTGTTGATAGCTAAGTCTTGGAAAGAGTTGTATACTATTTCCTTACCCCAAAGTACCTCAATATTATCTTTGGAAAACAAACCCACTTGATTAGTGTTTGCTACAAAAGCTATTGGAGTTTGTGTTTTATGGTTGCTTGAATAAGAAGGGGTCTTTACAGCCATTTGGTTAAAAGATTGTGATTTGTTTGAAAGCTTTGAGAACTTTTCTTTGGAAGTTCCTTTTGTTAATTTGACCATTTACATAATGACAATCTCTTCTACAAGTGAAGTTTCCTCCTTCACGAGATGCTTCAATGATGACATGAAGAACGAGTTCATTAAGGTGAAGGACATGGTGCAGATTTTTATTGAGGATCAAAGAGAAAGTGCTAAGCTTCATGCCCAATTGTTAGCCATGAAGGAAGAGAAGGAAACAATTCTCCAAATACTGCATGACATGGAGAAACAACTCCTTCAAGCTCAAGAAGCTTTTTCCAAGAACAAGCGTGAGGAAGAGGTAAACTATTCCAACTTGTCTTCAATTTCCTCAATTGAAAAGTGTGTTGGTTCTTTTGAAAAACATACAAGGGGTATAGGGTCCAAATTAATGGTTAAAATGGGCTATCATGAAGGCAAATGATTGGGAAAGCATGCACAAGGCATGGTTGACCCTATTTCAGTTGTGGAGCAACCCAAGAATGTTGGTCTTGGTTATATGCAGTTTAATGGCGAAGACTCCAAATCCTTGAATGCATGTGATGCAAATTTAAAGAGAACCTTTATTCCAAGTTCTAAAATGCATATATGTCAAAATTGTTTTAAGGATGATTTCCATTGTTTTAAGCCTTCATTGTAGCAAGTAGAGGGTAAACATGCTGCTTATGGTGAGCATTCAAGTTCAAACGATTTTCAAGACAAGAAATGTGATGAAAGTCTGAAAAAGAAAGTTGTAGCCTTTATTAGTTCGTCGTCTCATGAAGACAAAAAGGATGGAAATTATAAATAGAACAAGAGGTATAATTATTCACATGATCAATTTGATTATGTTTCAGCAAAGAATGATAACTTTTCTTGTTCAAATGAAAGAAAGTTTTGTTGCACATTTTGTGGTGGATTTAACCATGTAGCTTCAAGATGTTGGTTGAAAAAGAAAGCACACAGGAAGTTGAAGAAGCAAGGAAAAATTTCAAAAAAATTGCATAAGAGTTGCACATTTTGTCAAAATAAGGGACGTGATGTCTCTCAATGTTGGACTTTGCATCCAACAAGTCGTCCAAAGCACATGCAGCTAGAGGACAAAAATATTGGCACAAGTGGATCTATGGATTCCATTATCGATGTGGAAATGGAAGATTCACATGTAGAAATGTTGCAGCAGGAAAAGACGCCATGGAGGTGGCTTGGTAGGAAGTGGATTAAATTCTTAATGTAGTAAGTCATACTCATTTTTTACATGTAAATTTCATATTGGTATGCATGTATTTTAGTTGAAAAGTTGATGCAAGATTGCATGTAAAAGCAGTTTCAGTTTGAAGGAATTTATTTGTTGTTGCAAAATTTCGCCATGGAGGTGTAAAAGATGAAAATGATACTCACTTATATTACAACAACATCTTTTAGTTCAGCTCTTATAGTCAC
This sequence comes from Pinus albicaulis, assembly GCA_034641835.2. NCBI lineage: Eukaryota > Viridiplantae > Streptophyta > Pinopsida > Pinales > Pinaceae > Pinus > Pinus albicaulis. Next base: position 867,248,970 of record CM076571.1, read on the forward strand.
CCACATGTTATTGGCAATTATGTACTTGTTGGTATTTGAAAAGAAGAGTTGAAGTTGTACATGTACATAGAAGTTGTATGTGTAAATAGCGAACTGTAAATAGTTCATTGTACATGATACATACACATGTGTTTGTCAAGATGTATCTTGCTGTTTTTCGACTGTTTTGATTGTGTCACACATGTTTGTCGACTTGTGTTGATTGTGGGCACACTTTTTACATTGATTGTTGTGTCAATTGTATAGCACATTTCATGTCAACTTGTTGTTGATGTCGCATGTTGCACGAATTATACTTGAGTCAAAGGTGTTGTCGATTGGATCGATAGATGGATACACCGATGTGCAAAGAGGATTACCATATATTTGATGTTATAGGAAGATGACAATCAATGCTTTGAAGGAGCAAAGAGGTGATCTTCATTTCAAATTTTGCATGAGATTTTTGTTTCAAGATTGATGTGCATTCCTGTGACAGGATATTACAAGAAGCTTGTAGTCCATTTGGGACATGATGTTCAAATTATTTCTGCAATTTTCTCGCCAGTAATTTTCTAAGTGAGTGCAAAAAAAAAAAAAGTTTCTCTTGATAGGGGGATAAGTATTAGTGAAGGGAAGAATGAATTTCTTTCTATTTGAAGTTCAAATTCATTTGCCATGCAAAGAAAATTTTTAGAGGTTAAAGAGAAGAGGAAGTTATTATTCTCTCATTTTCTGTATAGTTCAGTTTCAGCATTTCAGTGAGCTTTTGGGGTCCAAAAGCTTCTCATTTGGGAGGTGTGATCAGGAGCTCAAGTCCGAGCTATGGAAAAAGCTCAAAATTGAAAGTGTTCAAATTCACTTGCAACCTAAACGATCAGATAGGCCTCGTCGCTTCGATCCTGGTGCCATGAACGACACTCAAATCTGACATTGTATGTGAAAGTTATGTAGGTTTGAAGTTTTCAGTATCCTTCAAAAATTCGGTTTGACTAAGGTTGACTTGACTTGGAAATTATTAAAAATATAATATCTCGGGAATATTCCTCGAAATTCCTCGAAATATTCTAGGAATATTCCTCAAAATATTCCATATGGGCCTATCACATTTTGACAAGTGGCAAGTTCAGATTGGATTATGGTTTGACTATTTGTTTTTTGGCCAATCAGCGGGTGCCACGTGGCCCCAGGCCGTGGAAAGGTTGGTGTAACAAAATTTTGTGAGTCCGTAGATTTGAACCCATGACCTCGTGTGCATAGGCCAAGTGGCCCAACAAATCCACCTATTCCAAAGTTCTTAACAAATAAATGTCGCGGGCTTTAATTATGTTTTGAAAAATGTATGGGCGACGGCAAATGGGGGCCAGCCCCCACATCAACAGAATCCATGCGACCATATGGCGGATACCGAGGGGCTACACACTGGCGGTAAAGATTTCGGTTAGTTCCACCTTTGTGTTTAATTAAACTTTTAATGTGACTGTTTGGATAACGGTTTATGTGGCGGATTAAACAGAGGGTGTGGCGGTGGTCAGATGTGACCGCCCCACTTAAAATTTATTTCCAACCTAAAAAATTTTCACCGGATCTAGAGGGCGCGCCCATATTTGGCGCCTTTCCCCAAAAAGAACTCTAGTTAACTACAGTTAGCCCATTTTTGGTTGGTTTTTCACTTGACATTGGGGAAATGGAGCTGTATTGAGTTGTACCTCAGTGTTTGAGGTGAACCAAATACCATTTTCGACTGTTTTCTACCTTCTAAACCTAATGGAAGATGTTTTAGAACTGTTTGAGGAATTATACAACCCGAAAAGCTTCATAGGAGTTCAAAGAGCCATTAGGGCCTTGCTGAAGAAGGCACTATCTTGGGTAATTTTTCACTGTTTAGTGTAAATGGAAAGGCATTTTTAGCATTTTCATGTCTTCTGATTCTGTATTTACAGTCAGATTTGCCTATTGAGGCATTTTTAAACTTGTATTAGCATTTTGGAGAATTTTAATACAAGAGGTCAAGCCAATTTGGGAGGCTTGGTCCAGCAGACGTAGCCCAGGAGGGGTGAACTTCTCACCAAATATTTGAGCCATGTTATGTTGAAGTTATTATATTATGTATTGTTGATATGATATGTTAAACAGTAAATTTAAATAACATACCCTTACACATAAGACTCAAAAACATAACCAAAACTCCTTTGTTTAACTTGCAACTCATGGGAAACACTTTGCACACTTAATTAAATGGAAATGGATACTTTGCATTAAAAAATACTTCCATTTTTAGATCATGAAATGTCATGATTGCTGCAATTTTTCTTGCAACTGCAAGTACTGTAATGGTTGGTGATCGGTATGTATAATCATCTCTTTACCCATTAAGTAGTGTTTCCTCTTCTTGACGCTTTGTACCAACGCATACATCTCTTTTTCATATGTAGGATAATTAGTTACAGCACCATTAAATGTTTCAGAATGAAAAGTGATAGGTTTACCATGCTACAAAAGTACTCCACCCATGGCACAATCACTAGCAACAGTTTGTATCTCGAATGGTTGTCTCAAATTTCGTAATGTAAGGACCAGAGCTAAACTGATCTTGTCTTTTAAAGATTAAAAAGCTTGTTTTTGTTTGCCTCCCCATTGGAAGCCTTTCTTCACACTTGTCACTGCATGCATAGGAGCTGCTATGGTAGAAAAGTTAGCAATAAACTTTCTCCAATACTGAGTTGTGCCTAAGAAACTTCTTACATGGGCTACTATTTTGGGAATAGGCCGATTCACAATGGCTTCCACTTTAGAAGGATCAATTCTCAACTCACCTCCTCCTACAATGTGTCCCAAATAAACCAGAGAAGTCTTTCCAAATTCATACTTTGACATCTTAAGAAATAATTTCTCTTTCCTTAAAACATCAAGCACCTTTTTCACATGCAACACATGTTCTTCTCTTTTTTGCTGAAAATGAGTATATCATATAAATACACAATCACAAAGTCATCAATAAATGGACGCAAAACATTATCCATGACACACATTAAAGTCACTGGTGCATTACACAAACCAAACAGCATAACCAACCACTAAAAGGGTCCTTGTTTGGTTTTGAATGCAGTCTTTCATATGTCACTTTCTGCAATTCTTACTTGATGATATCCACTTCGTAAATCTAACTTAGTATAAAAATTTGCTTCTTTGAGCTGATCTAGAAAATCATCTATCCTTGGGAGTGGGTATCGATTCTTTACAGTTATTTTGTTCAAAGCTATGAAGTCTACACACATGCGCCAAGTCCCATCTTTCTTGGGAACCAAGACTATGGGTGAACTGCATGGTGAAGTGCTTGGCCTTATGAGTCCCTTGTCCAACAAGTCCTTGATTTGCTTCTTTAGTTCATCATTATCCATTATCAACATGCGATACATGCCGACGTTTGGAAGAGGACAATCTTGTTGCAACTAAATCTCATGTTGAATCTCCCTTTTTGGAGGCAATCCCGTTGGTTCCTGAAACATCTCATGATGTGCATCAACTACATCATATAAATATGATTTCAACTTAGGATCACAATCCTCAAATGACTCATGATTAACATCATCTTTAGGCTTAATCATTAGAAGAACAAAATTCTTGCTTGAATTCACCAGCCTCTTTACCTGTCTAGCATTTACCATTACAATATTTGTTTTCTTGCGATGTGCTCTAACTATGTACTCCTTGCCATCTTTGAATAAATGATATTTGTTCTCATGGTGATGGAAGATCGATTTCATATCATACAAGTAAGGACTACCCAACACAACACCTGTAATATCAAGCATAACCACATCTAATTCAATTGTGTCAACAAAATGTGCAGTTATTGCAAAGCGCAATATGCACTTCTTTGAAACCTGTAAATTTGCATCCTTACAAATCCACCCAAGTGGATATGGTTTTGGATGTGGAATGGTCTCAAGATTAAGTTTCTTGACCAAGTATTTAGAGGTTAAGTTTTCTTGTGACCCAATGTCAAACATTGTGTCAATCTTGGTATGTTTGGATATGACCCTCACATGAAACAATTCAATTCTCTCTTCTTCATTTGGAGCTTGTATGTGACAGTTTGATGTACTAGTACTGGTTTTTTTTTAAATTTCTTTTCCCTTCATGCTCTTTAATCCCATGGCTGTAATTTTCGTTTCATCACCTGAATCCTCTCCTAATTCATGTTGAGTTGTAGCTTCATTAATCCGCTTCCCTTTGTTATTGTTATACTTGGGTCTCTTTTCAGGATGTAATTTCCAACAATTCTTCTCTTCATGGCCTTCTCTTGAACAATGTTTACAAACAACTTTATCTCCATCTTTCTTGATAGATGCATTCTTTTTTCCCTTACCTTTTGAGGTCTTCTCTTTGTTTTTCCCCTTAAAAGGTTTCTTCCTACTCTCATCAGTAATGTTTTTCCCTCTTGCTTCTAAATGTTGATGCAGGGGCATTAGACACTAGCCAGCAATGTAGGAGTTTTGTCCACATGTGGCTAGGAGGGTTCGAAATTATCAAAATTGTAACAGCTAGGTGTCAATACCTCAGATGACTGTTTTTATTTAGATTAGTTAGGATTGGTAGAAGTTGAATAGTTGGATTCGATCCATCTGTCAGTTCAGTTATTTGAATAAGTTGTAATTAGACCTTTGATTTCTAGAACGGTCCTCTCAGAGGAAACGAAGAGCCATATATAGATGTATATAAGCTGTATTCCTCGGATGCATTGAGGAGAGGAAGGAGGAAAAGAGAGATTTCTGCAATAAACTATGTGTGTTAACAATTGTTTCCAGTTAAATGATTTCAAGCCTATTTTCCATTGGATTGACTCGAACCTTTATCTGTGAAGAGATTGTTTAATTGCGAAACGATTGAATCCTGTGCATATATAATTACTGAGTTGAACTATCGTGTAGATTCCGCATTCCCCTGTCTATTGATTCCCTCAATTCGTTCGAACAGACTCTGTTGAATAAATCCCCACTCATAAAAGAAGTCTGCGAAAACCCGTGGTTATTTAACTCTGTTTGATGATAATAGAAATCCCGCTTAGTAAAGAAAATTACATTTATTCATTGTTAATTGGAAATTCCTAACTGGGGTCAGAACCTGAGTTAACAAACGGAGAGTATACGAAGGATCGCGCAGACCCGACGTGAACCTTGGTTAGTCACTGTTCAAACCCACGAGTGGATTTACGAAGGTGGATTTCCCATATCGCACCTCTTTTGGTGAGTAAGCGGTATTTCCCGGTTGAGGAGCGATTCCATAGACCTGTCGACACGTGGCAAGGTAGACCCACGGAAAACCACCGTTGCTGCGCGCAATCGCGTGTTAAAGTTCGTATCAGGATGGTGATATGCGTACATGCCGTTGATTTGGGAAGGGGCCATCGGACGGTGATCACTTGCTATAGATGCGCGGAGGATAACGAGGTACGGTGCGTACGTTTGATTGGAATATTGATCGTAGAGGTGGGGCCTGGAGCCACAAGGTTATTATACAGTCAATTGGTTAAAACAGAGCGTTGGTATTAATATAAAATCTTGAAGGATTAAACCTTGATTATAAAGTTGGATATACAATTTAACATATCAAAAGCTGTTGAATGTGTTTATTTATCAATTTTCTCCAAAATTGATAAATAAAATTGCCAAGAAAATAAAGAACCACGTGGAGGTAAACCAAGGGAAATGCTAACAGAGCGATTGTAGCAACCCAGCACTCCTTAGGGGTCCGAGTTCAGTTTTGTTGTGTCATTAGTGGTATCAGAGCTGTTTTTTTCGAGTTGTTTTTGTAGAGAGCTGACATGGCAATCCGAATTGGTAGAGGTGCTGGCAGAAGGAGACCTGTTGCCAACGCAGAGGTGTTGGAGATTTTGCAGAGGTTTGAAGCCAGAGTGGATGCCGTAGAGCGAAGACAGACCAGAGATCCTGAAGACATCAGCGAACCTGAAACAGAAGAAACAGAAGAAAATTTTGAAATTCCTCCTGACATGAAACTCCTTAGAACTGTTCTGGGGTCTGCAGTTAAGCCCAGAATTGAAGTGTCGAGTTATGCAGGGGGACTGAATCCAGATGAATTGGTGGACTGGATAAATGAAATGAACAAGTGCTTCGACTATGAAGAAATAAGTGAAGATAAAAAGGTCAAGTTTGTAGTGACAAAGCTGAAAGGACATGCTTCACTTTGGTGGGATGGAGTGCAGGCAGAAAGAAGGAGATTTGGCAAGCAACCTATCAAGAGCTGGACCAGAATGATGGCTAAATCAAAAGGTAAATTCTTGCCTAGTGATTATCAGCTGACATTGTATCAGCAAATGCAGAACCTGAGACAGAGGTTGCTGACAGTAAAAGAATACACAGAGGAATTCTAAAGAGTAAGCATAAGGGCTGGGAAATTCCAAGACACACCAGAGAAGACTGCAAGATATGTGAATGGTCTCAAGCTGGAGATCCAAGATGAGATTGGTCTCCTGTCTCCTAAGACAGTGGAAGAGGCCTACCAGATGGCCTTGAAAGAAGAGGAGAAACTCTTGAGGAAACAGTCTGCCAAGAAGAGAGGTACTTTCCGTGGGAAGGGAAGTCAGGGTGGTAGAGGAAAGCCTACTACACCTCGGGATGGAGCTAACAGTAGATCACCTTAGAATGCATCTGCAGAGGATGATGCAAGGGGCAGAAGCGGTTCTTACAGAGGAAAAGGAAGAGGAGGCAGAGACAGAGGCAAAGGTAGAGAGTTGAGGTGTTATAGATGTCAGCAAGTGGGACATAAGTACTATGAGTGTCCAGAGAATGTGGGTGCTGGTCCAAGAAATGATGTTGTTGCCCAGGCTGGAGAAGAAGCAGAAATTGAAGAAGAAATTCTTCCAGAGAGGGGAGAGTCCTTGGTGGTTAATAAGGCCCTGTTGAAGCAAGCTAAAGAGGTCACTAAGCCTGCACAAAGGAAGACTTTTTTTAGGAGCATCTGCAAAGTCCAAGGGAAGTGCTACCAGCTAGTCATTGATAGTGGCAACACAGACAATATGGTTTCCACTGAGGTAATAGAAAAGTTGAAGTTGAAGACAAGGGAGCATCCCACTCCCTACAGGGTGTCCTGGCTACATAAAGGGCACCAGCTAGTTGTGAAAGAACAGTGTGAGATAGAGCTGCAAATGGGAAAATACAAAAATAAGGTCCTGTGTGATGTAATGCCCATGGATGTGTGTCATATACTGCTGGGTAGACCTTGGCAATTTGACAGAGTAGCAGTGCATGATGGCAAGAAGAACACTTACAAGTTCTTCAAGGATGGGGTACATCATACATTGATACCCATGGAAGAAGGAGAGCCATCCAGCAGAGTGATTGATCCAAAGACCTTGTTGCTGAGCGGGAAGGAATATCTGCAGCAGATAGAAGAAGAAGAGGTAAGTTTTGCTTTAGTTTTCAAACCTAAAGTAGTTCTTACTTCTACAAAGATTTCTGATTTTCCCGTAGAAATCCAAGAGATGTTAGATGATTACTGTGACATTGTTGTGGATGATTTACCTGATGAGCTGCCACCTGCGAGAAAGATCAGTCATCAGATAGATTTTATCCTTGGTTCAAATTTACCAAATAAGGCAGCCTACAGAATGAATCCCAAAGAAAATGAGGAAATCAGGAGACAAGTACAGGAGTTGGTGGACAAGGGGCTGATCAGAGAAAGTTTGAGTCCGTGTGCAGTACCAACAGTATTGAGCCCAAAGAAAGATGGAGGCTGGAGGATGTGTACTGATTCCAGAGCAATCAATAAGATCACAATCAGGTACAGATTCCCTTTTCCCAGAGTTGAGGATTTGATGGACTGTTTGAGTGGTGCTAAATATTTCTCAAAGATAGATTTAAAAAGTGGATACCACCAGATTAGAATAAGAGAGGGTGATGAGTGGAAAAATGCCTTTAAAACAAACGAAAGATTGTATAAATGGATGGTAATGCCTTTTGGGTTGTCGAATGCACCTAGCACTTTTATGAGACTTATGAATGAAGTATTGAAAGAATTCATTGGTAAATTTGTGATAAAGTATCTGGATGATATATTAGTTTTCAGCAGAACTAAAGAAGAACATTTAAGGCATCTTAATCATGTCTTGAAGAAGCTGCACCAAGAGAAACTGCTGATAAACTTAAAGAAATGCTCATTCATGAAGGAAGAGTTGGTGTATTTGGGTTTTTTTGTTTCTGCAGAAGGATTGAAGATGGACCCAGAAAAGGTTAAGGCAATTGTGGAGTGGCCTTCACCCAGGAATGTTTTTGAGGTAAGAAGTTTCCATGGACTTGCCAGTTTTTACAGGAAATTTATAAGAAACTTCACTAAGATTAATGCACCCATCATTGAGACAATAAATAAGAGCAAACAACCATTTAAGTGGACTTCTGAAGTAGAAAGAAACTTTAAAGTTTTGAAGCAAAAGATAACAGAGAAGCCTGTTTTGATCCTGCCTGATTTTGCTAAACCATTTCAAGTAAAATGTGATGCCAGTGGAGAGGCCATTGGAGCTGTGTTGAGTCAGGATGATAGGCCTATGGAATATTTCAGTGAAACGCTGAATGACACCAAAAGGAATTATTCCTCTTATGAGAAGGAATTCTATGCAATTGTTCAGGCACTGAAGAAGTGGAGACATTATTTGATGTCCAGGGAATTTGTATTATATTCTGACAATCATGCTTTGCAGCATATTGTACAGCAGCCCAAGTTGAAACATAAGCATGCTAAATGGGTTGAGTATCTCCAAGGTTTTAATTTTTTTTTGAAACATATAAGTGGCCAAGCCAATAAAGTAGCTGATGCTTTGAGTAGGGGGCACATGCTTGTTCAAGAAACAAATTTTGAAGTTGTAGGATTTGATTTTCTCAAAGAATTGTATAAAACAGATCCAGATTTTAAAGAAGCATTTGAGGCATGTATTAACCTTGTTTTAACAGATAGAAGCCAGTGGCTGGATTATTTCTTGCAGGAGGAATTGTTATTCAGAAGAAGCCAACTGTGTGTACCAAAATGTTCCATGAGAGAAAATTTGATCAAAGAGAAGCATAGTGGTGGACTTGATGGACACTTTGGTACTGATAAAACCTATGAGCAGCTGAGTCATTTCTATTATTGGCCCAAGATGAGAGCAGAAGTGGACAATTTTGTGAATAATTTCAAGATCTGTCAATATGCTAAACGAAGGAGCCAGAATGCAGGATTTTAAACTCCCTTGCCTATTCCAGACATGCCTTGGGACATGGTGAGTGTGGATTTTGTTCTAGGATTGCCCAAGACTCAGAGAGGGAATGATGCAATCTTTGTTGTAGTGGATAGATTCTCCAAAATGGCACATTTTATTCCATTCTATAAAACTAGTGATGCCACCCATGTTGCTAACTTGTTTTTCAAAGAAGTTGTTAGATTGCATGGGTTGCCCAAGAGTATTGTTTCAGACAGAGACACCAGATTTGTGGGTCACTTTTGGAGGACATTATGGAATAAACTTGGTACCAAACTGAGTTTCATCTCAGCTTATCATCCCCAGACTGATGGAAAAACTGAGGTAGTGAATAGGAGTCTAGGAAATTTGTTGAGAAGTCTTGCAGGAGAGCATCCCAAGCAGTGGGACCATATTTTGCCTCAGGCAGAATATGCATATAATGACTCGCCAAATAGGAGCACATGGAAGAGTCTGTTTCCTATTGTTTATGGAATACACCCCAGAGGAATATCAGAGTTGAGAAATCTAGGAAGGGCAGAGCTGAGAAGTGCTGATGGTGAGGAATTTTCTTCAGAGATCCATGCCATACATGAACAAGTGAAACAACAACTACAAGGCAACAACATTAAATACAAAAGCAGAGCAGACTTGAGCAGAAAAGAAGTTCATTGTGAAGTAGGAGATTTGGTTTTGGCACATCTGAGAAAGGAGAGGTTCCCGAAGAAGCAGTATAACAAGTTGAAGTTCAAAAAGATTGGGCCATGCAAGATACTTAGAAATTTTTATGCAAATGCTTATGAGATTGAATTACCTCCTGATGTTGGAATATCTCCCATTTTTAATGTTGCAAATTTGTACAAGTATGAAGATGATGGTGCAGAAGAAAGAGCAGCAGAGAAGGGACAGATTGAGTGGGAAGAGCAGCTACCTCCAGCGCAACCATTGCAACCAGAGAATATATTGGACAAAAGAGTGTTCAAAAGGACCAGAGGACAAGAGTACTTTCAGTACTTAATCAAATGGAAGGACAAACCAGAGGAAGATGCCACTTGGATGACTGAAGGAATGTTGCAGAAGATAGGCAGATCAGTGGAAGAGCTCATGGACAGGAGCCCATGAAGAAGATTTCCCTCGGGAGTCTGATGCAGGGGCATTAGACACTAGCTAGCAATGTAGGAGTTATGTCCACATGTTGTGGCTAGGAGGGTTCGAAATTATCAAAATTGTAACAGCTAGGTGTCAATACCTCAGCTGACTGTTTTTATTTAGATTAGTTAGGATTGGCATAAGTCGAATAGTTGGATTCGATCCATCTGTCAGTTCAGTTATTTGAATAAGTTGTAATTAGACCTTTTATTTCTAAAACGGTCCTCTCAGAGGAACCGAAGAGTCATATATTGATGTATATAAGTTGTATTCCTCGGATGCATTGAGGAGAGGAAGGAGGAAAAGAGAGATTTCTACAATAAACTCTGTGTGTTAACAATTGTTTCCAGTTAAATGATTTCAAGCCTATTTGCCATTGGATTGACTCGAACCTTTATCTGTGAAGAGATTGTTTAATTGCGAAACGATTGAATCCTGTGCATATATAATTACTGATTTGAACTATCGTGTAGATTCCGCATTCCCCTGTCTATTGATTCCCTCAATTTGTTTGAACAGACTCTGTTGAATAAATCCCCACTCATAAAAGAAGTCTGCGAAAACCCGTGGTTATTTAACTCTGTTTGATGATAATAGAAATCCTGCTTAATAAAGAAAATTACGTTTGTTCGTTGTCAATTGGAAATTCCTAACCGAGGTCAGAACCTGAGTTAACAAACGGATAGTATATGAAGGTTCGCGCAAACCCGACGTGAACCTTGGTTAGTCACTGTTCAAAACCCACGAGTGGATTTACGGAGGTGGATTGCCCATATCGCACCGTTTTTGGTGAGTAAGCGGTATTTCCCGGTTGAGGAGTGATTCCACAGACCTATCGACACATGGCGAGGTAGACCCACGGAAAACCATTGTTGTTGCAGGCCATCGCACATTAAATTTCATATCAGGACGCCGAGCGATATGCGTACATGCCATTGATTTGGGAAGGGGCCATCGGATGGTGATCACTTGCTATAGATGCACAGAGGATAACAAGGTATGGTGCATACGTTTGATTGGACTATTGATCGTAGAGGTGGGGCCCGAAGCCACAGGGTTATTATACAGTCAATTGGTTAAAATAGAGCGTCAGTATTAATATAAAATCTCGAAGGATTAAACCTTGATTATAAAGTTGGATATACAATTTAACATATCAAAAGCTGCTGAATGTGTTTATTTATCAATTTTCTCCAAAATTGATAAATAAAATTGCCAAGAAAATAAAGAACCATGTGGAGGTAAACCAATGGAAATGCTGACAGAGCGATTGTAGCAACCCAGCTCTCCTTAGGGGTCCAACTTCAGTTTTGTTGCGTCAAATGTCTAGCCTGAACACAAACTTCATCTAAGCTTGTAGGGTTAAACATGAGAATAGTATGTCTTAGGTAGCTATGTAAGCCTCCTATGTACTTGAGAAAAGTATCTTGGCTCTGCAAATATACACCTAATAAGAGATCTCTTCTCCTAAATTCTTGGGTGTAGTCTTGTACATTTTGTCCTTTCAATTGTCTAAATTTTTTCCAGTTCATTATGGCTTTCTGCATGTGAGCTAATGGATAAAACTATTGTTTTATTGCAGTAATGAAGTCAGCCCATGATAGAATAATCTTACCATGATTTTTGATCTTCTCCTTTTTCTTGGCTTCCTAACAAACAAGTGCTGCACCTTCCATCCTCAATGAAGCTAGTTGGATTTTGGTATCATCATCATGAAGGTTTTGAATTCTCAAATAGACCTCCAATTTCCTAATATAATTACCAAGATTTTTTGCATTGACTTTACCATTAAACATTAGTAATTCAAACTTAACATCAAGTTTTATAAAAGGACTTTTACCAGTGTCCTTTGACTTGTGTGACTGGTGTAATGAAGATGAAGTAGAGGATGATGATGATGAGGGTGAGGATGGTGATTTTCCACTGTCTCCATTTCCTCCATTGCCCTTATTTTATTTATCTTCATCATTGTGACCTCCTGATGATCCTTGACCTTCCTTGTGAAGTTTGGATCCTTCTCCTTCTAGTATTTCATTCCTTTCTTGATAAAGGACTCTCACCATTTCAATCATGTCAAGGAATGCTTTCCTGAACACTCTTTCTTCTTCTTTGGGATCCACCTCTTCATGGATTTATTCTTCTCCTAGAGGCATACTTACACCTTCGTCTGCTTCTTTTGGAGGTGAACTAGGTGGTGGAGAATGTGGAAATCTTTCCCTCCTTTGTTGTGGCTCACTTTGAGAACTTATTGCTTCCACCAATTTGCCTTCTTCTCTCTTAAGCTTGATCCTAGTAAGCATGAAAACCATTTCAAACAGTTAAACAAAAATTTGCACACAAAAAACACCAGATATTAAAACCTAGCTCTGATACCAACCTAATCTGAAAGGATTGTATTAGTTTGTTGTGCTAAGTATCCTTTCAGTAATAAAAACATGTTCAATTTCTCTCGATTTTCTTGCTTAAGGAATGAGTTTTTTAACCATGAAACATAGATGAATTTGTGAGTTTTAAGCATGAAAATAAGCCTAACTAACACTGTACAATAGTGTATAACAGAGAAAAAACATCACACATAATTTTTACATAGTGGTCATGATGAATCAGTTCACCCCTCTTGGGCTACATTTGCTAGTCCAGCTCTCGATGGCATGTCCCTCTTTGTAATTATGCTCAAAATTGAAAATACATGTGTTTACAAGCCTCTAATGGTTGTTTTCTCTGCACCAGTGGCTCCAAAATTCTCAAATTAGTCTAGGTAGACTCTTGTTTTACCCAAATTGGTCGAAAATTGACCTCCCCAGGCTTTTTCCCCAATATCAGCTAGAAAAAATCCACTAAAAGTGGAGAACTACAACTAACTGTAGTTAGTTTGGTAAAATCTGCCTAATTTTTAGAGGTACACTAAACTCCCACCACTTGAACGGTTTGAATTGACTGCATGTGGTTAGGGCGGGGTGGTCACATGTAGACCCCCCACCTTAATCTCCGCAGTTAAATGTTTGTATTAAAATCCACAACAAATGAAACGCAGAACCATAACTCCAGATTCTGAAACCGTTGCATTTAAAACCATCATACTGCACCATGTGATAGCTCTGTCTGAATGATACAGTTAGATAATCTATGGACCCAGAACCATCGCATATATTGTTAACTCCTCGCATGTGAATGCAGTACTTACCGTCGGAGGTTACGGTTTATATAATCGTCTCTTTGCAGTTTTATGTCACCGTGTGACATGTGAACGCATCCCCAGCCAACGGAGTATTTGTTTGTAGCCGCTAGTTTAAATTTTAATGTCACAACTTTAGAATTTAGCATGTGACCAAACCTTGGGGCCGCCAGCGGGTTGGGACCATTGGCGGTCGCTCCCTTCGAATTGCAAAACTTTACATCATAAATTAATGTGGTGGAAATATAGGTTAAGAAAAATAGTATAGGAGAGATGGTAGAAGTATTGGTGTGCAGGCCAGAGGTCGCGGGGTCGACCCCCTCGATGCCACCAAAATTTTGATCAAACCTCCTCGGGACACATGGAAGCCTTTGGGCTTGCCACATGTCGCCCATCCAACGGTTCCAATTAAAACAAGTTCAACTCCATCCAATAGTCCTGGTTGTGCCACGTGGCAAAATATAATTGGATATGAGAAAAATAATATTCCTAGCATATGCCACATGTTGACTTTACTTGCATGCTGACTGAGCATCCCAGTCACCCTGTCACAAAAATTTTAGTTGTTTAGGAAAAAAAACAGAACACGATATCTTCCTCATATGATATTAGTTTTTCGAACCGTTCACGGTGCCAAAATCACAATGACGAGACCTTTCTAGTTTCTCAGGTTGAGTGCAGTTTCAAGCACTTTCAATTTTGAGAAAAACACATGATCTCCTGATCAATTGAGGAAGAATTGACTTGGAGTGAATTTTAGAAGCCTTTCAAGGATTAATGTTTTCTAAGCGATACTATAATAGCAAGGCAAAGGAATTTTATGAGCTCAGGATGGGGTATATGTTAGATGAAGAATGCATCACCAAGTTCCTAGAGTTGTTGATATACGTGCCATATCTCAAGGATGAGAACGAAAAAATTCCAACGATTTATCAGTGTCCTACCGCTACCATTCAAGGATCAGATTGATATTATGGTACCTAAAATGCTGAATGATGTTAATAAGAAGTTAAAACATTGATATGAGTAGGAAAATTTTAGGCCAGAGACTAAGAACTATTAGGAATACTAAGGACATCACTGGAAATAAAAATCAACGAATGAGGAAAGTCACAGATAAAAGGGGAAGTAAGCACCCAACTACTATGAATCGGTTCTAGTATAAAAATAGCTAAAATACTAAGGGAAATACATAACATCTAGTGGCAGAGAAACAAAAATATAAAATTAAAGAGCCACTAGAGTGTTGGACATGTGGTGAAAACCATTGGAAAAGGGACTGCCTGCATCAAGGGAACGTAGGGTCTAATATTTACATCAACTATGAATCCTGCACAGTGGATGAGGTAGCCCACAATTTTCCCAGAATTTATGCAACAATGGAAAATCACTAGGCAGACCATTAAGCGTCCATAATTGGGATGAAAGGTAAGTTGTGTAATGAATTTATCTCCATTTTGATTGATCTTGGTTCTAAATATATTTATGTTAGCCCAAAACTTATGTAGAAATGCAATTTGGCCCAGGAATTGAATGCAGAACTATGATTGGCTCAACTAGAAACATGAACAAAGAGGAGAGTGAGCCATTGAGTGAAGTCGTATGATATTGAACTTCAAGGCATGCCAACAACAATGCACCTAAACACATTTCTTTTGGGGGCATACAACATACTATTGGGTATGGATTGGTTGTGTAGGAACCATGCCAAGGTTAATTTCTATGAGAAGGAAATGGAAAGATTAGATGAAGTGGGAAGGAAAAGAGAAATGTAGGGAAGGCGAAATCCCACTATGGTGAGGCAAGTTACAACCATGCAAGCCAAGTGAAACCAATAATCACATAGAAATAAAAGAAAGTGAAATGATACAAAAAATATATCATACTGCAATAGTTCAAAGATGTATTTCCAAGGGATATTCCTAGATTTCCTCCTCATAGAGAGGTATACTTTTCTATTGAGTTCGTTCCTGGAGTAGCACCAACATCCAAAGCACCATAAAAGATGAGTACCCTTGGACTTAGATAAATGTCTTTCGGATCAATAATATCATTAGGATTTGGTCGACGTTTCAAACCATATAATGTGGTTCATCCTCAGGACAAGGTGAAAAAAGAAGATCAAACTTAATGAATAAATAGTGAGGATGCATCATTGCCCGGTAATAGCAGTTGAAAACTAGCCGTTAAAAATTAGTCATTGAAAACTAGCTATTAAAAACTAGTTGTTATTAGAAAGTTAGTTTAAGATTTTTATTACAAGGGGTTAACGAAAAGTATACGATTATTATTGATTAAAAATATTTATAAAATTATTAATATTATAATAGGCTAAAAAAGGAAAACAATAATAAATATTTAAATAAAAGAGGGTTTTTTAGTTTAATTTGTAATTTGTATTTTTTTTTTTAAAACCCTTGTTAATAAATCAAGAATAAAATAAGTTGCAACTGAAAGAAATGTTGGAGAAAGGTTACATACGGACAAGTGTGCCACCGTGGGGAGCCCCAATATCATTTGTGAATAAAAAGGATGGGATGCTTTGACTCTGTATTGACTACCAACAATTAAACAAATTTATTATTAAGAACTGGTATCCATTGCCACACATTGATGATTTATTTGATCAACTGAGAGGAGAAACAATATTCTCTAAGATCGACCCAAGGTCTGGATATCATCAAGTGTGCATCAAAGAGGATGATATCCATAAGACTACTTTCCGAACAAGATACGTTCACTAAAAGTTTGTAGTGGTACCCTTTGGGCTTACTAATTCCCCTTTCACTTTCACGTGTCTAATGAATAGAGTGATACATCCTTATTTGGAAAAATAATTCATTGTTTTTGTTCATGATATATTGGTGTATTCAAGAACTAAAGAATAGCATGGAAGACACTTGGAAGTAGTGTTGCAATTACTAAGAGATCATAAGATTTATGAAAATCTCAACAAATGTGAATTTTTCCAATCACAAATACATTATTTAGGGCATATTGTCTCCAAGGAGGGGATATCATTTGATCTAGAAAAGATTAAGGCCATAATGGAATGGCCACCACCAAAGAATGTGAATGAGGTCAAATAATTCATGGGATTGGCATGTTATTATAATAGTTTCATCCATAACTTCTCCAATATAGCCCATACCATCACATACTTGTAGAGAAAAGGAAAGAAATTTGAATGTACATTTAAATGTGTAGCATGATTTAAGCAATTGAAACAATTTCTTTCGAATGCACCAATTATGAGGATTGGAGATCTTGATAAGGAATTTGTGGTATGCACAGATGCATGCAAGGAGTGGCTTGGTGGAATATTGATGCAAGAAGGTCAAGTGATATGCTATGAGTCTTGAAAGCTAAATGAACATGAGAAAAATTACGTTACTCATGATCTAGAATTGGCCGCCATAATTCATGCATTTATTATTTGGAGGCACTATCTTCTTGGTAGAAAATTCATCCTTATGACCAATCATGGAAGGCTGAAGTATTTATTTGAATAGCCTAAGTTAAATGAAAGGCAAGCAATATGGCTAGCCATACTCAACAAGTTTGATTTCGAAATCAGATATATAAAGGGAAAAGAGAACAAAGTGGTATATGGACTTAACAGAAGGATTCAACAGAATCATCTTGCAGCCAAAATATTTTATGAATTGGACCATGTAGAAAGGGTAAAAAATGTAGGAAAACATGAAAAATATCTTCAATTAAAGGAAAATTTACAACAAGTTGGTGAGGACGAAGAGTATCATCTCACGGTTGATGGTATAATCAGATGTAAAAATAGATTCTATGTCCAAATAGTGAAGAATTTAAGAGGATCATCATGAGAGAGTTCATGAAAAGCCATATTCAAGCCATCTCGAATACCAAAAGAATCTCACAACCATTAAAAATTTCTAGTTTTGGCCAAATTTGAAGAAATAAGTGATTGATTTTTTTGCTAAATGCACACAATGTCTAAAAGTAAAATTTGAGTGCAAACATCCAACAATTTTGTTGCAACCCATTCCAATTATGGAATGGAAGTGGGAGGTGATCTCCATGGATTTCATTACTTGCTTACCAAAAACCTCCAAACAACATGACATAATTATGGTGGTGATTGAAAAGTTGAGCAAGGTGGCTCACTTTGTGGTGGTTGAATCCGCCAACTCAGCTAGTGAGGTAGCTCAAATTTTCATAAAAGAGATTCTGAGGTTGCATGGAGTTCCCAATAATATCATCTCAAATAGGGATGTTAATTTCACTTCCAAGTTTTGGAAGGAGATATCTGTAGTATTCAGGACTAAATTGTCCTTTATTACTTCTTATCATCCAAATATGGATGGGAAAACCGAAAGGGTGAACCAAATCCTTGAGGATATGTTGAGAAAATTTGTAATGAACCAAAAAAAGAAGTTGTAAGAGTATATTCCAATTGTAGAATTCACATATAATAATGGATACCAAGAGTCCCCAAAAATGAGCCCATTTGAGGCACACTATGGGAGGAGTTGCAATACTCCTATCAGCTGGAATGATCTAGCAAATAAGGTCCTTATTGGACTTGATATTTTGAAGGAAATGGGGCAGCAAATGCATATTATAAGACAAAACTTAAAGGTAGCACAATATAGGTAGAAAAGAAATGCAGGAAAAAATATGATACATAAAGAGTTGCAAGTTTGGGAACATGTTTATTTGTTAAAGCTAAGAAAATTTACTTAAGGATTGGGTAATGTGGAAAGTTGGATCAAAGTATTGTGGGACCTTTGAGATCCTTGAAAGGATTGGACCAATGGAATATAGGATAGCCTTACCTCCATAAGTAAAATCCCATGATGTTTTCCATGTTTCTTTGCTTAAAAGATATGTATAGGATTATAATCATGTGATTGATTGGTCTGTGGTACATGTTGAACTAGAGGGAGAGTACCAAGTAGAGCCACTATAAATCCTAGATCGGAGGAGAACAGAACACCATCATAGATCAATAGAGCAAGTAAAAGTGCAGTGGAGGCACTTTGGGCCCAAGGAATCCACTTGGGAAATGGTTGAATCGATGAGGGAAACATGTCCTTTTTTTGTTGTTGGTTGAAACACATGTATATATGTGTAAATACTATATGGATATGTACATATAAATATCCATAAGTAGTATGTGTTTCCTTAAGCATGTCATTGGTTGCATATCAGCAAAGAACATTGAGGATGGTGTTCCCCCAATAGGGAGGGGTTTTTGATAGCCCCAATTTCTTAATCTCATCTCACAATATAAATATTTTCATAAGATAATTATGGTCTAAGCTAGGGATCATTGATTCTAGAGAATGGGTGACTGCTTGTTTGAGATGTTTAGTTTACTAGCTACAATAGAAATTATAATTTTTGGGATATCCATTGAAGGCTGGTTGTTTTTATTTTAATAACACTGGTGCTCTTAATGTAATTCCTGCAAAATTACATAGCCCATATTTCTTGGGGAAAATAAAAAGGAAATAAAGGGAAAATATTAATGAGAACCCATACAACACTGGGCACCGACGAGAGGAGGAAATAAATGGGAGTTGTTGAATCATGTTAACCAGCTAAGGTAGAGGATTACATGGCTCAATTTCCATTGGTTGGAAATATATACTGGAAGTGTCATCTATCAAATATTATGCTGTGGAAAATTTGGGAAATAATGCACTAAAAAGAAAATAACCACTGCAAACAAGATGACACATAGAAGACATAACATAAAAAGAAAAGGATAGAGAACATGGGAGGAGAGATAAGGTGAGAAAAAGAGAATAGATAGAACCACCATGGGTGATAATGCGTAGGGGAGTTCACTTTGGAGAAGCACACATAGGGAGGAACTTCTGGTTGCTCGAGGGCTACCAAGGAAGATGTATTTCATTTTGGTTGAGCAACAGGGGATGGGAGGAGCTTCTCTAAGTGAGGGTAAACCTTGGGACACCTAGGGGACTGGAGGGTGGAGATGGGTTTTCTATCGAATCCATTCATTGATTGGGTGGAGGTTTAGCTCTTGGATTCCTAGCAAGAAGTTATAGAGTCTCCTTTGATTTTTTGACTATTTGACAATGATTTTTAGATTCCCTTAGTGGGTGGAAATACTGTGTTTTGGGGTGGAGGTGAAGCTTTTGGATTCCCTGGAGGGTCAAGGTGAAGCCTTTGTATTCCTTAGAGTTATCTATTTGTTAATCAATCAAATGGTGTGTTGGGGTCCTGTGTTTTGATAGATTGGCTAATCAAAAGACAAGGCAACATCAGAACCAATATTTAGAGCTCTAGGATCTAGCCCTCCTAGTCTCAGAGAGGGATCTCTCAATGTTTTTATAAGGATTTGTCTTGAATGTTTTGGTAGTTAATTTTAGGCTAGTTATGAAGTGTACGATTGTTTGTTTTTTTTGGTTGGAAAAATAGGTTTCATCGGTATGGATAGAGCATGGGAATCTACAAGCCATTGGGCAATGGAGTCATGTGAAAATCCAAATAGTTCTGATTGAGAAGGAAGGGGAAACTAGAGGGAAAATCTAACTTGGCCAAGGATCTGTTGAATAATATAGGTGAAATGAGATGAGCATTAAGGAATAAGAGTGAAAAGCAACTAAACCCTTTCACAAATGACTTAAAGGATTCGGGGAACGCCCTATTTCCTCCAGTAAGCTCACTGTTTTGGACTTAATCAATATAAACACTCAAAGAAAAAGAGAAATGCGAACTAAAACTCTCTTAATGACTGAAAGGATCGGGGAACGCCCTATTTCCTCCTATAAGTTCACTATTGAGAGCTTAAATCAACAAAGACATACAATTGCATTCAAAGAAGAGGGAACACCTTAGACATCTAGGACTGTAATTATAGAGACCTTCAACACAATAATTACAGTAAGAAATAGAGGGTATGATTGAAACAGAATTCTCTGTCAAACTACAAACATTAATAATTAAAGGGAGATTTTAGATACAATATTATTCAGTGGCAAAGAAAGAGGGAACGCCTAAACAGTCTTTAGCACAATTGAATTTACCATTTTTGAAATAAAACAAACTGAATATTCAAGAGAGATATTAGACTACCCTGTCATGTTCAGTAGTGGAAAACATATAAACAGTGAAGGATAAATAGGTCAGAGGTGCTTCTACGATACATTTCTCTGCCTAAATTTTTTATCCTACTATAAGCAAAGCATGATGGAACAAAGTGGAAAACAGGAAATAACATTAACAATAAGAAGTACTTCACCAAAACCAGGCTCAGGGATCCAATGGTCCAACCTCCTTCATCAACAGAAAAGCAAAGACCTCCATGCTCCTTCAGAACACCGATGCTTCTTCAAAGCAGCAATATGTATTACTTTAGAAATCACCAAATGCCAACCTTTTACAATGAGACTTCAAAGAGTCTTTATAGAGAAAATGGGAAAAGTAGGTGAAGGAGGTTTTAATGATCACCAGAGATAGGAGGAGTGCATTCGAATGCTCCATCCTGATTCATAAATATTAAATTAATTTCTGGACAGACTTAGTAACAATCGTTGCTTGTTGAGGCTCCTTTGATATGACAGAGATCACCCTACAGGACATCCTTTAGGAGAAAACACTACCTGCAGCAGTACTGTCATTTTCCTAGTGTAAGTTTAAGTGCAAGCATGGGTTTTGAGGCCCCCCATACTTCCAAATAACTGCTCTGAAAATTTGTGGTATTTTTCTTTGATGTGGTAACTGCTGGGATGTTTTCTGTGCATGGAGGTAGGCTGGATGTGTCAGTCAAAGTTCTGCGCCAATAACTACTCAGTCTCTCTGTACTTGAAACTATGTAAGCCTGATTGTGCTCCTTCTTTGTTGATCTGCTCAAACTATTTCTGCTATTCCCAAAGGTACCTTTAGTCTTCTATATATTTTTTCTTCAATGTGCTATGCCCTTGATTGTTCATTTAATCTTCAAACTCTGTTTCTGCCACTTGGTACTTGATATTTACCATTTCTAAGTTTTTGTGTATAGGTGGAGGGTTTCGCTGAGCTGGAGGGTTGTTGAGGGTTCATGGATCGAATCCATTGATTGACACGATCTTGAATTTTTCTTTGATTCCCTTTGGTGTTGTTTCATGGCCTTGAGATTTCCATCTGAGCCTTTGTGTCACCTCTGTGACTGTAGGAAAAACTGCTAACAAAGTTGCTTCTTTAAACCTGCAAACACAAAAAAACTCATTATTTATATCCGACGGGCTTGGTTTAGATTTCTTGCAGAGGTTTTGGGGTGGAGGAGCAGTGAGGCGAAATGTGATTACAGCAGAAAATTGGGAAAAAACCCTGGCAGAGCAACTAACCAGGTGCAGTGGAGGTTTGGGCGCAATGACAAACATGAGCCGTTGGATTAGGATAATCAACGCTCAAGATCTCATGATGAGCATTTGGGAGAATAGATGAGAAACAAACGAATTGATATCGCGATCTAATGTGGGCCGTTCGATCTCAGAGATCGACGACCGAGATTAAAAGTGAAATGACGTTGCGGAGGGGGCGGTATGGGGGAAACCGGAGATGGTTTTCGCGTGACAAAATGTGGGGGAAGGTGATATTCACTTTTGGAACGCGATTCCATACACTGCTTGACACGTGGATTTCTAAAACCACCCATTTCGCGCAGAAGTAGCGCACAGTGGAACGGGTTCAAAAATTATGCGATATCGCACGCTGGTCGTCAGATCTTAAGGCCAGAGATCAACGGCTATGGGAGAGCGCGACGGAGGGTAAGGTGCGCGGGCGGAACAAATGGTGGGGCCCGGTAGTTATGTCAAGTTTCTTGTTGCGCAGTGGAAAGGTGTTGGGCTATCAGGTTAAGTCTTGACCATTGATCGGATCTGATCAACGATCAAGATTGATCTCGGGCTAATGAAAAATAGAGGCATGTGGAGACGAAAAGTGATGATATTTTGCGCGATGGTCATTGATCTCAAAGAATGGACGGTTGAGATCTGAAGCGGGAAAATGAAGGAATGAAGGCTTGAAGGAGTGAAGAGGTCCGATGATCGTTGATCTGCAAAGATCAACGGTCACGATTTATTTAAACAAATGGTTGGAAATTAGGAAAATACGAAGGCAGGGAGGCTTTGGTGGAGAAAATAAAAAGGGAAAAGGGGCTTATGAAATAAGGTGCAGGAGGGGTTCTATGGGAAGACATGGAGACCACAAGCGGTGATGGAGGGGGCTTAGTTTTTTAAGCACCTGGTTATAGCATTTGGGTTTTATGGAGAATAGGGGCTGAGTTTAAGCTCTCGGGGGCTTAAATTCCCTATAGGGTAAAAATACTGTTTTCAAGGCCAAAAATAGGGTTTTCAAGGCTAGGTAGGGGTTCCGAGAGGTAAAAAGAGGGATTTTTAAACTAGATAAAGGGAAATATAAGGTTCAAAGGGGATTTTGAAATGATTTGGAGGAGAAATGAAGGGGTTTTGGAGGGATTTGTGAAAGGGATAAAAGGGTAAACATGGAGATTTTGTGGGATTGAAATGGAGAGGTGAATGATGGGAAATGGAGCATTATAAGCAGTTTTCTCTTGGTAATGCGCAGGTTCTTGAGGGCTTATAGTGAAACAGTAGTGAAGATTATTTCAAAGAACATAGAATCATCATAAGACTCCAAATATGATTAATTTTCAAAGGAATTATATCTCTTGAAGACTTGAAAACAAATTTAGCCACCACTAGGTATATCAGAATTTAAAGGTGGCTAACACGGTGGAGGAATCATGCATGTATAATATTTGTGAAATTGTTGACTAATATGTGGTTAGTGGGTGGAGATGGGAGAGCCTCTGGAATCCTTGTTTCAACTAGAAGTTGGTACAAAAACTACAAGGAAATGACCCTATAGCTAAGGTTATAAAGGAGTTTTTTAGTGTTATAAAATTGGACAAAATTGTCAAAAAAAAAATTTCTATAACATTCATTTTTGGTAATAGAGGTTTTGACGGAGTTGCTAATGGAACTTCAACACAACTACAAAAAACTAGGTGGGTAGAGGTTTTTGCGGATGTTTTTCTTATCGTTGTGCGCTTCATGTGTGAATGCATCGATGTTGTAAACTTACCAAGCACTAGGATGGAAAAAAAATTTCTGAAGCCTCGAGGCGTTTACATACGCAACGTCTCGATTCATGTCACCAACAAATACGCAAAATGCATCGGTGTTATTCATAGTCTAGTTGTAAAGCACCGAGGCATTTGATGCAAATAGTACCGGTGCATTATAAATATGAATGCACTAGTGTATGCACCTTCTTTCCACCCAATGGGTATGGGTTGTGTACATGCACTGAGCCATTAAGGTGTAAAAACGCACTAGCGTGTTAAAGGCAAACCATACCGGTGCATGCAACACCTATCTGTCTGATGCCTATTTGTTGGTGACACGTACCGAGCGTTCTAATTGGTATTGGTATTTGGTGTGGTGCTCATAGGCCATATCAACACACCAGTTCACAGTATCATACACACTCACCAGTGTTAATTTTCCATTTTTTAGAAACATCGACCAATGACAGTGCAATTATTACGATTTTTTAAGATTCATTATTCATCAAAAGTTGACACATATCTTATAATAGTATTCATATCGATTAAATTTTTATTAGCGTATGTGAATGTAATGTTTGGATGAATTTGTTATGATTTCACATCTCTTCATTATAATATTTAATCATCTATATATTTAATCATTGGAGAACAATGGAGAACACAATAGAATAATTTAAAACGTATTTTATTATATATATATATATATATATATATATATATATATATATATATATATATATATATATATATATATATATATATATATATATAAGATACTCTTTTTCGTATAAAATGGGACAATTATTGGTTACTTCTTGACTTTCAATTGGGACATGATGTCCATTACATTAAACAAAATGTCTGATTTCACTGACAAATATTTCAAAAAATACAACGCCTTGCTTTGATATCCAAACATATCGATCATCATTCTTCGTTGGAATTGTTTTCACTACTCAAGCTAATTCCATGACTTGGGTTATTTGGAGGAATGTTTTGTTAATTCTGTTGATTGTTTTCTTCTTCTT
The DNA here is from genome assembly GCA_034641835.2 of Pinus albicaulis. NCBI lineage: Eukaryota > Viridiplantae > Streptophyta > Pinopsida > Pinales > Pinaceae > Pinus > Pinus albicaulis. The sequence goes on from CM076571.1 coordinate 867,273,608, forward strand.
CAAGTTCCGTCTACAAACATAAAAATAAAGTGTAATGAGTGTATCTACATTGGTGAGAATAATGAAAACTGCAATATTAAATAATATACATCAATGTAAATCGAAAATAAATGTAGCATAGCAAGAATGGACTCGTAAACTGTACACATTCTTTCAAAACCAAATTTCATGCCTTCTTTCAACAATTCTTTTATTGGCATAGTTCCATACTTTGTTTTCTGCAAGTTTTATACCCCATAACAAATCATAGATTTAATATAAAAGTTTTTTTTGTTCTATTAATTATAGACGGAGCTAATTAAAACAAGATAGATACTTACAAATTCCACAATTAATTTCTGATATGTCAACATATACTGACAACCCATATTTAACCCAATGCCAGTCAATTCCTCTGATGGTTCTTCTTTGTATGTTAGCACATGTTTGAATAAATTCAATGATGATTGCTATAAAACAACTTAAAATATACAAAAATGAAATCTAGTTAAGTTGTTATAAGGAAGTAATAATTACTCACAAACTTAGATATCAACTCTTTTCTCCCTTTTCATCCTATTTTATGTACTGAATGGGTTCCATTTTCTTTTATTTTCTACAAGAAAATAATTGAAAATTAATATTTAATGCTAAATTATTTATTTATTGTACCTAATCAAAAAAATAAATGATTACATATTACATTTGAAGCACGTTGTTGTTGAGATGGCTCCTCGTGCGGGGCAATTATGTTCATTTCTTTGATCATCTCCTTGTACACCTTTTTCGACATTCCTATTGGGATATCTCTGATATGAGCTCGTTCATCCTTTTAGATTTTCATAATATCCCTGAAAAAGTAACATGAGAATAAACTATTTCGTTTTTATATTGATATATGAAAAATAAATATAACAAAAGTGATATTTGTAAATGATTTCTTTGTAGTAATATATACATATAATTCTAGAAAAACATTTAAAGGAATATTACTTTTTCAATGCTTCTTTTTTGTTGTTGCACGTTTTTGCTATTAAAAGTATGACATGTCTCATTGACCAATTCTCTGGAAACTCTTCATGTAGTTTAAATAAAATTTAGTTCTTAGAATCATTGAATTTATTTTTTTATTGTAAGTGAAAATAACGTCTATACATTCGTTCCACTAGATCCCTTAAATTTTTGTAAACGTTTTTCCCCCTTTCATAACCTCCAGCACCACTCCGATGAGCTAAGGAGAAATTCATTTTCATTTGCATGTCCTATTATTTTTATTTTCTTAGAACAACATTCCTTTCCTTCTTTGTTGGTCCCTGTAGAACATTAAACATATCTGAATAATAGATTGTTTGAAACATGTTATCTAATATTTTTAAGTATATTATTAATGAAAATTCAAAAAAGGAACTCATATTGGATTGATAGTATTTTTTCATTCACCTAATTCATCCTTCTGCAATTTTTCCATCAAGATTTTACGCTATTTTGGTATTAGATCAGAAAGTATCTTATCAAGCTTCGTCATTTTGTGGCTTTGCATGACACACACTAAACAATACATATTATTTAAAATTACATATAGTTCAAAAATAATAATTTTTGAAAAGAATTTACAAATAACTTGCCTTTTTTATTTTCTGATGTGCTATCAGTATTTTTTTTACTTGAAATCTTGTGAGCCATTTTTTTATCAATATAAAACATGTACCATTCATTAATATATTTTATAAATAAATCACATAACTTTTAGGTAAAAAAAATCAAGAAAACAATGCGTCTATCTAATTTAAGTGCCTAGTGTGTTTATATTTTTAACCGCACTGGTGAAACTTTCACCACTTAAGCACTGACAACAGGGAAAAAAATTAAATGATAATGGTGTGATATGTTATTATAAACACACCGCCACTACACTAGCAACACTATACGATTCTCTTTGTCAATAGGAGACCCAGTGCATTATATTAATATGAGAGCACCGATCAACATAAACATAAATGAATGGAAAATTATTTTGAACAAACATTGATTTTTTTCAATACGCGCCCAATGCGTTATACTAAAAGTGCGCACCGGTGCGTGATATTAAACAGGGCTCAACAATTAACAAAACCCGTTTTTAAAAAAATCGTGCAAGGGCCGACAGGGATTGGGATCTGACTCTGCAAGTGGTCTCGCAGGTTAGATGCCAAACACCTATATATATATATATATATATACACACACACACCCTATAAATATAAAATGATAATCCCTAATTGTGAATTTTTGCAGTCACATAAACAAGAACAAGCAAGGGTTTAATGTAAGAATGGATTTTTCTTTTTCTTAATTTTAATTCGATATAAATAGGAATAGAGATTTTAAATGATTTTATTAGTAAAATGCATGGTAAAATTTAAAATTTTTAGTATGCATGTATTAAATCTAACATAAAATGTAAAAAAAACAATTATTATAGTAAAATTTAACATTTTTACTATAATACAAGGTTTTTCTGTGAGTCACCAGATGTTTCAAATTCTTATTCTCTGAATAGTGCTGTTGTTCGAAAGTATTTTTCTACTCCATAGTGCTCTCTTGCTCCAGGTATGTCTCTCGTGCAAATCCCTCCCTGGAAAATTTTGCAAAATAATGAAATAATGAATAGCTTTTACTATTTAAAGAACTTTCTATGAAATTAGATTTCTGAAAATCATTTGCCGCTCATTTTTTAGCTTAATGTTTTTTTTTTTCACTTCAAAAAAATAAATTTGCATTTTTTTTCCCGATATTCGGTGTGTTTTTTAACTAACCGCACTAGTGAGTTTGGTAATAAAAATGCACCGGTGCGGTTAAAATTACATTAGCACTAATAACAATAAATCCTTTTTTAAGGCACTGAAATTACTTTTAGGTATGTATACCAAAATGTATTGTTGATTTTTCTCAAATGCAGGGAGAAAATCTCATAATTATATCAAATGGACAATTCTTCAAAATTCATCTCATTCCATTATATTTCTCTAAGTCCATTGCAGAGTTCTCCCTATCCATTTCCAGATGTAATTACTTCATATTTTATTTATATTTTCATTATCTAATTGAATTTATTTATTTTATCCAGGTCAATCAGTTGAATAAAATTAATGTATACAAATCTACAGGTTCATACAGATTCATAATCAAGTTCATATGCAAAAAATATTCAAACAGTTCCAAAATGTTGTAAGCTCTTATTAGGAGTAGCATACCGCAAGGCAGGGTTGGTAGATGAAAATAGACAACCGCTTCACCCTGCCAATTGTAATATGCCATCTTCTAGCCACAATATTGGGAAAATGATGGTAATAATTGTTTGGTATAATGTAATTATTTCAACGTCAAACCAATTAATCATGCATTGACATGCTTAGTAATTGATATCACTGATATTGTACTAATCATGTTTAATTTTTTTTTGAAATTATTAGGATTATAGTGATGATGAGCGACCTACCTACCATCATCCGTTGCAGCCCACGGCAATGTAAAATCAAGAGAAGGTTGAATTAAGAGAAAAAACCAGAGATGACCGATACCAAGAATGGCTGAATAAAGCACCTATTAAATTCCCACTATGTCCAAATTCACCAATTAGTAGTTCTTCACAAGTTGGTAATGGAGGTAATCAAATAGAGGTTGAAATGGATGATTACTTAAGGGATAAGACTACTATGGATACAATGTTGTTAGATGCATTCCAGAACGATGATCAACTAGGGGATGATGCTCACATTGCTGATACCCTTTTTGAAAGCCTTAAATTTGCTTCCACCACCCCTCTCTTTGGACTTGGAGGTCAGTCAAAGTTTATCCATTTGGGGACAACGATGTTACTGTACAACTTGAAAGCAAAGTTTGGCTTGTTGAATGCATGTATCTTAGAAATTTTGAGATAATTGACCATCAAGTCCCTTATATTTTGAGAAATATTGTCATCCAATCAACATTACAAATGGTCAATTTTACGAACGTTAATAATTATTGACATTGTACATTAAATATTGTACAACAACTAAGGTTATTCAAAGATAATGTTCTTCCGAGTGATAATGTCTTTCCCGGTAGCTGCGAAGAGGCAAATAAATTGTTGAAAATGTTGGGTGTTGAGTACATATCATATCATGCATGTCCAAATGATTATATTATATATAGAGGAGAATACGCAGACAAAGAGATATGTCCGAAATGTGGGCATGACAAGTATGATAAATAAAAAAAGAAGGGTAAATCATGTGGTTCTTCTTTTAAGATATCTAGGCACCTGCCTATAATCCCAAGGATTCAAAGGCTCTTTCGTTGAAAATAATTAGCTATGTTGTAGGGATGGCATGCCTCACACATAAGTGAGCTGGGATTTATGTGAATCCCAGTAGATTCAATATCCATGAAGCATATAGAGGATACATGGCCCGAAAAATTTAAGGATGAAGTACGAAGTCTACGACTCAGCATAGCCATGGATGGCGTCAACCCATATTCCCTCTAGAACACCAACTATTATGTTTGGCCAGTAGTAGTGGTCAATAACAATATCCCCCCATGGTTGTCCATGAAGAATGAACATCTTATGTTGGCTCTCATAGTCCTTGGTAGAAGACAAGTGAAGAATACAAATGTCTACTTACAACCAATGGTAGATGAATTGAAGGAATCATGGGATGGGATAAATGTATATGATGTATCAAGACCCATCACAACAGAGAGGAGTTTTACGTTGTATGGAATATGCGCATACACGACACATGATTATCCAGGCTTAGGAGTTTTCTCCAGTAAATTACATGTTTATTGATTTGTTTATATAGGTAGAAATATTCTTTAGAACATTAATTTAATTCGTTGTATTTGTTCTGATCTTCATGATATTATTTAACGTGTCATGCATATTGTATACAATAATTTCGTAGGTCTTGTAACAAAAGGGTATTATGGATGTAAATGTTGTGGACCTTCTCTGAAAGCTAGATGGTCCAACGACCTACAAAAGCTAGTGTATGACTGCTCCGGGGTATTCCTCCTAGAAGAATACCCTTAGAAAAGAGCAACTTCCACTTTCAATAGTAAACGAGAGAGAACCCAAAGGCCTGAAATAAAGACACCAGTTGAATGGATTAGAGCATATGAGAGAGAGAAGGAGAAGGAGTTCATAGAAATGTTCGATTCAAATGGGGAGCCTATGTTCGATGATCCAGAATTATTCGACACCTATATTGAGAAATTTCCCATTGGGATGAAAAGGAAATCTATCTTTAATAACCTCCCAAATTGGGAGCATCTTAAGATTTAACACTGTTGCCGATGAAATAGGTAACCTGACCTCAAAACGGGAAATCTAGCCCAAAAAGACTTAAAAAACATGAAAAAACACCCCAAAAACAAAAAAAGTGTATTCCATAACGCACTTGATTTTTTTTTAAGGCCAAATTTCAATATTTTATAAAATTATGCTAAAAACAAAATTGTTTCTTGAAAAAAGGATTGAAAAAACACCCTCAAAACAAAACCAGTTGACGTTGGAATAACCAATTTTTTTTTTTTTGTCATATTTTATACATTTTTAAAAATAGAAATAACATTTTTTAATTTTTAAAATTCAAACATTAAAAAAAACCTAAAATTTAAGAAAAAAAATAAATTAAAAAAATAAAAACATTTTAAAACTTAAAATTTAAAAATATATAGGAATAAAAAATAAAAATAAAAACAAAATAAAAATTTTAATTCAAACATTAAAAAAAACCTAAAATTTAAGAAAAAAATTAAAAATAAAAAAAAATTAAAGATTAAAATTTCAAAATATATAGAAATAAAAAAATAAAAAAAAAAAACAAAATAAAAATATTAAATTAAAAAGAAAAACAAGTTAAAAAAAGAAAGAAATTATAAAAAATAAAATATAGAAATTAAATTTAAAAAGAAAAAAAAAATGTTTATTAAATTAAAAAAAAAAATTTAAATTTTAAAATAGAAATTTAAATTTATAGAAATATATTAAATTTTAATAAATTTAAAACTCTATAATAAAAAATAAAAATAAAAAAGTGAAAAATTAATTAAAAAAAAAATGAAAAAAATATACAATAAAAATATTAAATTTAAAGAAATATATATTAAAAAACAAATAGATTTTAAAAAATATATTAAATTTAAATTATAAAAAATAATATATATATATGAACTTAATTAAAAATATATATATTAAATTTTATTAAATTAAAAAAAAATTAATATTAAAATAACAAATTAAATTTAAAAACAAAATATTAAATTTTAATAAATAAACGAATAAACAAATAAATTTTGAAATAAAAATTAAATTTTAAATATAAAGAAAAAAAAAACATTATTAAAATAAAAAGTTAAAAACTTTAAAAATCAATTAAAATTGAAAAAAATATATTAAATAAAATATACTAAATAAAAAATAAAATAAAAAACAAATTAATTTGAAAATATTAAGTTTAACTTAAAAAAATCTAATTTTAAATACACAATTTTAATTGAACTAAAAAAAATATATAAAAATTTTATGTAATTAAAAAAATTTTAAATTCAAATAAATAAATAAAATACAAAATTTACTAAATTTTAAAAAATTAAATGAAAAAACTAAACATAAAATTTAATAATAAAAAAAAATTAAAAACAAAAAAAATGAATAAAATTAAAAAATAAAAATAAAAATAAACAAAACAAATTAAAACAAATTAAATTTCAAATATAAAAATTAAATTAAAAAAAAGTTTAAATTTTTTGAATTAAAAAAAATATATTAAAAATTAAAAAATAAAAAATAAAAAAGAATTTTTTTATTGTGGTGGCATCGCCAATCGGCCTCCCGCCCAAGTGACGGCGGAGGCCGGCCACTAGGCGGGAGGCCAATTCTGAGAATCACCCTCCTACGGCAGGAGGCCGATTCCGGGAATCGGCCTCTCGCGGCGGGAGGCCGATTTTGGGAATCGCCCTGAGGCCGATTCCGGGAATTTCCCTCCCGCGATGCGGGAGGGTGATTTCAGGAATCGGCCTCCTGCCGCGGGAGGGCGATTCCTGGAATCTGCCTAAGGACGTGGGAGGGCGATTCCCTGAATTGGCCTCAAGGCGATTCCCGGAATCGACCTCCCGCGATGGGAGGGCGATTCCCGGAATCGGCCTATCGCCGTGGGAGGGCGATTCCCGAAATCGGCCTCTCGCCGCAGGAGGGTGATTCTCGGAATCGGCCTCCCACCACGGGAGGGCGATTCCCGGAATCAGCCTCCTGCGACGGGAGGGCGATTCCCGAAATCGGCCTCCCGCCTAAGTGGCATCGGAGGCCGACTGGCGGCGCCATCACGATAAAAAAATTCTTTTATTTTTTTATTTTTTTTTATTTTTAATATATTTTTTTTTTAATTTGATTTTTATTTTTTATTTTTTATTTTAATTCAAAAAATTTAAAATTCTTTTTTTTTTTTAAATTTAAATTTTTTATTTTAAATTTAATTTTTTTTAATTTTTTTTTGTTTTTTTTTTAAATTTTGTTTTTAAATTTAATATTTTAGATTAATTATTTTTTAAAATTTAAAATTTATTCATTAAATTTATTAAATTTTAATTTAATTTAATTTTTTTTTAAATTGTTTAGTTTATTTGGTTTTTCATTTTTAAAATTTATAAATTGTTTCATTTAAAAAAAAACAACAAATTTATGGTTATTTGTTTTTTAATTATTTGCACGTGGATTTTTCCATTTTTTTTGTTTTTTAATGATAGTTTTTTTTATTATAATTCTTTTATTTTAATTTTCTTTTTCAATTTTAAATTTTGTTTTTTTTTTAATTTGTTTTTTTTTGGTTAATTTTAAAATTTGTATTTTTGTTTTCTTATTATTATTATTATTTTTTTAATTTAAATTTTTAAATTTAATTTTTTCTTTTTTGCATTTTTTTTTTTTATCTAAATTTTAATTTTGTAATTTAAATTATTTTTAAATTTTCTATTTAAATTTTTTTTTTTAATTATATGGATTTTTTTAATAACTTATAAAAAAATGTTTTTGATGTTTTTTTTTAATTTTTTTTTTGTTAATTTTTGTTTTTTTTCTTTAAATTATGTGTTTTTTTTTAAATTTTGTCATTTCTTTTGGTATAATTTTCGAATATTTTTGTTTTTTTTTGTTTTATTTATTTATTTATGTTTAAATTTTTTATTTTTACGAGTTAATTTTGTTTTTTTTTACATTTTTATTGGTTTTTTTATATTGTTTTTATATATATATATATATATATATAAGTTTTGTGTTTTATTACCAACATCAAAATCACCACTCTTAAAAAAAAGTTGATGCTGCATCAATACGTTTCAAATTTAGCATGAAACTCACCGCTCTAAAAAAAAAAAAGTTGATGCCGCATCAATACGTTTCAAAATTACCATGAAAATCACTAACATTTTAAAACAAATATTCATACTTCATAAATAAAAATATTAGAGTGTCGAAAATGTGCTCCAAAAAAAAAGAAGGTGATTCTGCATCACCACTTTTCAAAATCGGGTGCTTTTTATGCTACCAAAAAAAAGTAGGTAACAGTGCGGTTACCTATTTCATCGGTAACATTGTTATTTCCCACTTACTAGATCCCATGCATATATTTAAAAATATTTCATCTTCTTTATGGAGGCAAATATCGTCGAAAAAAAGTGACACATTGGTTGTTAGGAAATATCTTATTACTTTAAAAAATAAAAAGAAACATTGGCCAAGACAATTAGAAATTATAGGAGAGGCTGGTCTCTCTAAATTTGTATTTCAAAGAAGGTGATGTCCCATGGATTTTAAAAAAAGATGATATTTCTTTGGAAAAGGAAGTTATAATAGGTGTGAGGGTGACATCTTCATATGGGTCTTCCCTATGGCGCTGCTTCATCGTGGAAGACCATTTTTCGGGGTTGAAATTGCATGACCATTGAATCTTCTAAGAGTACATATAGTGTCAAAAGCATGATTTTATTATTTGTTATATTAATATTTTTTATCCCATGGGATCATAAAACATAACTAATTTTGTATGCATTTGTTTATAAATTTGCAGTGTCATTATCCTTTGTTCATGCATAGGTGTGTGAAACATGACTTCCCCCAATACGTAGGACATGCTATATCTAAATTATCTGCATTTCTATGTTGGATCATGTCGAAGGAGACTCATGTGGCTAGCATTCCACGGTGGTGTCAAGAGATAGTTGAGATTGTTTGTATGTCGTAGACGGAACTGCCAACGATTTTCATGGAATTGCAGGTTCTTCTTCTAATCCACCTAGTAGATGAGGTTGTATTAGTAGGGGTGGTTTATTGTGATTGGATGTTCTTCTTAGAGAGGTACATGAAGAAATTGAAGGGTTTTGTTCGAAAAAGGGTAAACCCCGAGGGGTATATGGCAGATGGGTACATAACGTATGAGTCTTTTTATTATGCCAGTGAGTACATCAAGCATATTGAAAACACACTAGGTGCAGTGATTTGGGACAATGGAAGGGATGATGACAAAAGAGAAGGGGAGCTTCTCCAAACGAATGGAAAAATGCACTTGATAAAGAGTATGCGACTTATAATTTGTCAAATTTACACAAAGTAAATATTCACCTTGAACTTTGATATACTGTATATTTTGATCTCATATGTACTATATCTCGGTTTGATTTCATCAACGAATGCAAAAATTGAAGCAATCAATAAATTCGTTCTTTACAATTACGAAGTTACATAACCGTGGGTCGCATTGTATGAATAAAAGAGGATGAAATGGTATAGTGATAGGAAATAATTCATACAGTTGAATGGTAGAAGCATTCCTTATTCTGATCATTTAAAATAAAATATGCCAATTATATGCCCCAACAGTTGGGTTGCTGACAAAGTCAGAGAGAAATATGGTGCAACCGGCCGTTACCCGCATTTTCTTGAGGTTGCGCTAAATATAGGGATTGGGTGCAAAAACTCGGTAATAATCTATTTATGTACATTTTAAACTTTATAATGCACCTTCAAAATGTAACATATATATTTTATATTTTAACAGTTGGGTTATTAGACACATGACACTATGATTGTTTAAAATTTTTATAGGTGCATTTGTTCCAATCTATGTGGGCATATGGAAACCATTTTCGCATAGAAAATTATGATGATGGACACATGACACAAGACTGTAGAGTGGAAGTCAAGTTCGATCAATCTATTTAAGCTAGCCATCATGATCAAAACCTAGTACGAGGGACATTGGGTTATGTCAGAAAGATACAAGAGGTCATTGAAGTGGAATTCTCTTCTTTCCAATGTTTTATTTTTAGGTGCAAGTGGTGGGACACCTTTGATTAAAATAATGTAAAGGAAGATCGCAATAGTCGGTTGATATGTATCAACTCTAGAAAGATGTGGGATGAAGCTATTGAGCCTTATGGTTTCCCCAAACACTGCAACCAGGTGTTTTTTTACCCAGATATGTTAGATAGGGATTGGTGGTTCGTATTGAGACATGACCCTAGATCAAAACACATTTTTGAGAACAATATTTTTATCATGCCAAGTGAGCTAAAAGATAATGAGGGTGATGATAATAGAGAGTGATATGGTACATGTGTTATTTCATCATTTATACTATTTAATATGGGTTTTTATAAAGAAGAGGACTTAATCTTATAACTAAGACTCTTTTTTTCCAAACATTATAATATTTATTTTGAATTAATTGGTTTCAATTTTGTTAATGTTAAAATCATTTCACTTGATAATTTGCAATTATGTTAATCTCGAAAGAAATGCACTATATCAAGTTCTTTTTTATATCAATTCCTAAAATAATACAACTACTTGATTGTTTTAAATGGTTTTTCACTATATCATTACTTAAATAAATGCACCTTATTATATATATATATATATATATATATATATATATATTTATATATGATATCCTCAAAATAAAAATAAAAAAAATTGTATTAATGCATACTGTTATTTTTGGTATGTAAGATCATAATAAAATAATGATAATACTAAACATGAATTTATTTGAATTATTTTCTAAACTTTATTATATTACAAAAATTCATATTATTCTAGATTTATTATTTTACAATTATTTATATTTTTACAAATTTACAAATTTACAATTATACAATTATGGTAATTTAACAATATGTATGGTATACGTTTTACAAATTTAGGATGATTCAATTTTACGGTAATTATGGTTCAAATTTGACAATTAATTTACAGTTTTACAAATTTACAAATTTTACAATTTTAATAAAATTGAATCATGATAATACATACAACTACAATTACAATTTTACAATTTCACAATACAAATACAAAATTTCGATTTTACAATTTTACATACAATTAAAATTAAAATTACAATTACAATTACAATTTCACAATTTTACATACAATTACAATTAAAATTACAATTACAATCATGACACATACCATTACAATTTTGTAGTTTTACAAATTTACAAATTTTATAATTTTAATAAAATTGAATCATGAAAATACATACAATTACAATTAAAATTTTACAATTTCACAATACAATTACAATTACAATTTTACAATTTTACATACAATTACAATTAAAATTACAATTACAATTATACAATTTTACGTACAATTACAATCAGGATACATACAGTTAGAAGTACAATTTTACAATTCTACAAATTTACAAATTTACAAATTTTACAATTTTAATAAAATTGAATCATGATAATACACACAATTACAATTACAATTTCACAATACAATTACAATTTTAAAATTTTACATACAATTACAATTAAAATTTTACAATTTCACAATTACCAATACATAATATTTAACAAATATCATGATTTAATATTAAAAATAAACATCACGATTATGATAACCATCATACAAACATAATATTCTAAAATACACATTCAAATTTGCTAACAAAACACAAGCATTGTATAACATCATCACAACACAAACATCAAATATACATCTCATGTCAAATAACTGCTATAACATACACATCTATCTGCAAGCACATTAAATGAACATATCTAACATGATCTAACAATATACACATCATGATGAACACCAACACATAAATTAAGTACATCAACATGAACATAAAATACATGCACCATATATATATATATATATATATATATATCATGTCAAATAACTGCTATAACATACACATCTATCTGCAAGCACATTAAATGAACATATCTAACATGATCTAACAATATACACATCATGATGAACACCAACACGTAAATTAAGTACATCAACATGAACATAAAATACATGCACCATATATATATAAGGTCAAAAATATACAATTGTAATAGAACTGCATATAAATGTCAAATATCTGGTGGTACATCAATACTATAACTAGTCGAGGCCTACTCAATCAATTGTGTATGCTAAGATGGATGTGCTTGCTCAGGAGATGCCTGCTTAGGACTACATGCTAGTTTCTCATCTCCGCAAGGTGAAGGAGGAGGAGGTGGATTACTAGAATGATCACTGCCCTCATGATCATCATCAGAGCTGTTGTGTCACACATCTCCATGACACCTATCCCTCCTAGCCGCTAGTAGCCTGGAAGCTCCGACGATATAACACATAAGGCTCATCATATCACGCGGCATGTCTCTCCAGAGCTTTGTGAGCATACAATTTTTCTGGATGTATCTGATCATCGCAAGGCAGACTCCCTCATAAACTAGGAGTCTACATAATTTGTCACCCAACTGCATCCTGAATCGAATGCTCGCCCTACGCTGCCTGCTTGTGGGTATGTACACCCAAGGAGGTCTCTCAACCTCCGTGGCCTCCACCATCTCCTCTTCATCTACAAGATCATCCCGTGGGGGTGGAAGCATGTCCCCAATGAACGTGCCAATATCTACAAAATATATAGTACACAACAATAATTAGAAAATTTCTTTAAAAAATTTAATAAAACAAGTTAAAGAACGTGTTAGAATAAATTTTATTCTAACTAATTAAGATAATAAAATGAAAGTATATTAATTTAAAGAAAACACTAATATCACCTCTATCATCTGGTGGCTCATCCTGTGTGAAGAGGATGTTGGTACACCCTCGCCAATCCAACCCTGCGTAAGGACATGACACCATCAAAAACATGTGGGCATCCTCACTCACTAGTAGCTCTAGTGCATCACTAGAAATACTGGTCAGATACTCTGACAGGCCCCTCTTGGGAATCATCTCGCCCCACATGTGAATCCATACCTGTATCATCGGCCTATGAGGATAACGGAAAAATGTAGGCCTTGTCTCTAGAAACCTCTCAAAAAATAAACAAAAAAATTCTGAAGCAAAAGGGAAGGTCAACCTCCCACGTGCCTGAGAACAACATCTATCTAAGGCTATACAAAAATGCTGCAAAAAAATGGTAGAAGGAATAAAGAATAAACATAAAATAAAAGAGGGAAACTAATGCACTGCCCATCACTAGTATAATGTGCAATGGTGGTCAGTAATAGTGAGAGGCACCTAACCTCCTCTAGACCAAAAGAAGAAATCCGTAGCTGTCCACCAAACACCTGTAACTCTGCAAGAGAAAGTATATCATCCCTAATGTATCTCTGGGGGTACACCAACTGACTCTCTGCTACATAACCGACAAGGACATCAGGGAACTGGTGAAAATCCTCCCCTCTCCTAGATAGGTTAGTAATAAAATACATGTCCTCCTCAGTGTGCTGGTACCACTCGTCAAGACCGACACGGAAAGCTTGTCGGTGGACATCCCACCTATAGATCAATTGTACTAATAAGCCATTGTGCCCCTTCAGGGATGTAGCCTCCTTATATAATTTAAGGAGGCCTTCTTCCCTTAGGATAAACTGGGTGGGTGGCGTAATAAGGAAAGGGTAAAAAATGTTCTCCCTCTCCCTTGCCTCCCATTGTTGTATGATGTTATAACTGTCATCCCTCTGCTCTTGTTTTTGTCTTTCCTCTCTACGTTGATGTCTTTGAATGATTCACATATTAAATACATCATCCTTCCTCATACATAAAACCTAACTTCTTTTATTAAATGACAAATGTATTTACAAAAATATCAATATAAATTTTATCGAAAAAAAAGAATTCAGTGTGACATAAAAAACAGTCACACACCCCCAATAGCGCATACATGTATATCACGCACTGTCCAAAGTTTGCATAAAAAATGTCATGCACCACGACAACAAAAAATATTAATTAAATCAATATTATAGGCGGTGCGTTAACAAAAAAAATCCACCCTAGGGCGTTTGTTATAGCACAACACACCACCAGTTCGCAATATTTTACCACTGGCGGTGCGGTACCAAACATACCGCACCGACAAACACACACTGCCCCAGTGCGGTATGTTTGATCGACAGACCACACATTAGGTGTGTTCTCGTAATATCGATGCACCGGGCCATTATGTTTATTTTTTACATATTACCTGGTGTGTTCTGGTAAACTAACGCACCACCGTAAATAAATTGTTATTTTTAAAATATTTTAAATTTTCAGTGCACCCGAAAACCGACACGCACCGCACTATTTTATTGTTTTTATGGTGCACTTTTTATCGATACTGCACTAGGCTGTCACATTAACCTCTTGGTGCAGTTTTCATTAACACTGTCCGCGATGTGGCTTGTAAATTTACAGGGAACACTGAGAACTGTGCGAGCCGAACGGCTCGAATGCATTGCACAGGAATTTTTTTTTTTTCAAAAACACAGTGAATTATAACTCAATTTTAAAAATTAATCCACTAAAAGTTTAAGTTGGTGGGAAAATTGTATATTACCTACACATTTGCGAGTTGAGGAGATATCTTTCCAAAGGAATACTAAAAACCAAACTTTCCTACCGTTTTGCAAAATTGGAAGTCCACACACTGAGCAATGGACGGAAGCAATGCGGGAAATGGGAGCACCAATGGAAGGACACCTCAGAGAAGAAAAAGTCACACAGATGCTTAAGAGCTCTACAACACTGTACCAAGTAAAAATGAAATTTTACAATGCATATTTTTTTTAAAAAAAATTAACCCTTTTTCAATGCGCTCGAGTATGAGACACATCGAGTAGTTGTATCAATGGTGCACCACACTTCTTTACAATGCAATGGATTACTGAGACACACCGGGCCAGTTTGTACTGAGCGCAAAATGCTTCCTTTGAATAAAAATCCTATGACGGTGTTTCATTGTACCTAAACTACACCGGGCCATCGTCATTAGTAAATAGCATCGAAATGTTGAAAATGCACCGGGCTAGCGATATACGACCAACATTGGGCATGTTATATTAAAAGAAAAATATATTTTCATTAAATAAACACCCTATGCTAGGGCGTCATATCACCATAAATTCATCGAGGTGTCGTTGTTAGAGTATAGCACCGCAATGGTTATATAGTGAGTGTCTTGGTGTGCCATTTGATAGTATGCACTGGTGCACTTTATATAAAATTCACCGATGTGTTGTATGTATGAAGCACACCGCTATTTTTGAAGTACTTAAAAATAACTCTGCAGTGCATCTTTAGCCTCTACTATGCACCGGTCCGTGTTAGGATTATAAATGCATCACAAAAAAACATCCTCAAAAACATCCACCCTCCAACCTCCTCAAGTGACCTGCGCTACAAACGGATATCTGTGTTATTTTTATAAGGGCTTCCTAAAAAATATCTACTAGAGGGTATTTTCCTTGTAGCTAAAATCCCTTAAGAAAGCCATTTTAGTCTTTGGAATCTTTATCAGGGATGATAACTGAAAGTGAGGACTGGTTGTACCTATCTGTGGTTGGGTGGAGATTCATAGTCCTTGACTTAGTTGCCCTAAAAGTTCACAAGATAAGCAATATTATGAATTCCTTTACATGATTGTATGATTGTGTTTCTAGTTGAAATTTTGCTGCCATGCATAAGCAAAATATATGATTGTATGTTGCATTTATAGTTGAAATGGTATTTCTATGCACAAGGAAAATACATGATTGCATTTTACTGCTACACAATTACTTGATGGATAGTGCATAATATAAAAAGAAGTAGAATAGCTCATAAGAGGCTTAATTTGTTTACATAAATATTTAGAAGAGGAATTCTTCTTGTTAAAATATGATTCTTACATGGATGATAGTCTGCATTGGTAGGGTTGTTTTTACAATGTGATAATGTTGAGGACTTTATTTCTCCCTTATTCTTATTAACTTGTGATTTACATGAAGGGAAGATTTATCCTATTGTAGTGTATGCACATTCACTAGAACCAAGACTTGGTTCAAATAATATATGAGCTCTCATGAGTAGGGCTCGACCTTATAGGATGAGTTGACATGATTTTTCTAGCCTTTCATTCTTAGTAGAATGCATCATCACTCTATTTGATTTTTTGTTGAATCTCCTCATGTTGGACACCATAGTCGCTGTCATAACTTGGTGATAAGATAGTCTAAAATATTATTTCTTGAATGGCTAGTGATAGTTATGGTGTTCGAGGGAATGTTACTTCGTGCAAAGGAATAAACATCTGGTCCCTGCTAATAACCAAACATCATGGATATTCTTGACAAGCACCACAAAATTGTTGGCTAGGTCACTGCAAGCCCTAGGGTGCATCTTGGTGTGTATGTATTTTAGGATAACTAATCTCCTAGTAGCCTTCTTGGTACCTTATGAAACCCATGTATCTCAAAATTAGAAACCTCTGGTAAGCTTGAGGGATAGCATACGTGGGTGTCTTATCAAGATCTAGTGGTCATGGAAGAATGCTGGTGAAAGTCCATACATCGGTAGAACCATTGCATCCATGCCAAAATGGGACTCCTTGGTGAATGGCACATAGTGCTAGAAGGGAGGAAAAGCTTTTGAAAACTATCATATTAAAGATCGAGCATGAAATATCGAGGGTGTTTCTTAAGATCTGGTAGAGCCTCCTTAGTTCATGCCATGGCGAAGTTCTATTGTGATTAGAGTGGTTACAACCTTAGGCTTAGACTTATCCTTACAGTCTTACTATTCAACCTCATCTACACAAACTGACAAGAAGCATCATCATGGAGGAGGTAGAATTAAAGGATGGATTATGTATATCATTGAGGATGAGTAGAAGGATATTGTACAATGGAGATATCTTTCCCCAGAGGAAAATAGCTGAGGTGCACCAAAAGTAATAGCCAAGGAATGTCGAGAGTTAACGTCAGGGAAGTGATGTCAGAGATGGTGGAAGGATGACACAACTAGAGGTATAGCTCCATAGAACCGATCTCGGGGAAAAACCCTAGTGGTACACTAAGAGAAACATTTGGAGTAGCCCAAAAATATTTTTCGGGGAAATGGAACCGGGGAGGTGTCATAGAGGTTTCACCTAGGAAGGTCCATCCTGAGAAAATCTTGAGATGCACACCAGAAGAAAAACTCGGGGTAGGCTAAGAGTAATATCCATGGACATACGACCGAGGGTAGCAAAGGTCTAATCTTGAGAGGGTCACCCCAAAGGAAACCTATGAAGTATTACCAAAAGTTATATCTAGGTAACACCCAGAGTTTGTAGTCGGGGTAAAGAGTCATAATCCAATGTGCGTTGAATGGGTTAGTATCCACTAACGAATTTCCATGTGGCACTGGAAGGTGGGACACATGGCATGGACACGTGGGTCCATGTGGTAGGGGTGATGACGTTGCACCCTCTGATTGTCAAAAAGTCAAAGGACCCAAACTTCTTATCTAGAGGTCAGATTGGGGTAAATTTTTATATCATCATATTCGTCTTGATGAGACAAATGCAATGGTGATGCTTACTTCTAGTTATGAGGACAAAAAAAAGAAAAAATTTACTATGCCATCTCTCTAACTATTACTAGGGAGATTGGTTTAGCAAGTGAACATATTCCACATGGGTTAGGGTGGGGAGGTTTTTTACATGTTGGCTTAACAATATGCATTTTTTTTATTTATGTGTTTCAAGTTACATGCATTTGGATGGATTAAAAATGTGTTTCTCTAAAGTATGGACCAAAAATTTAGTAACAGTATTATAGTAGGATAAACTATGAAGAAAAAATTCAGTTAACGTTAATACAATATAGTTGTAATGAAATCACACAATCCGTTAGTCATATAACATGTTGCAAATAGCTACCAAACCCACTAGTCTTTTAACATCATATGAAGAGTTTTGAAACTTGTTATAAGTAAAGTTGTAGAAAAATGTCCCAAAAAAAATACAAAGACTAAAGTCTACGAAGTAATCAACGGAAAAGAAAAATACAAAGAAGTGAAACTGGTAACTACATCCTAATTTTATGCTACTTTGTAAAGTTTTTCAAAGTGGGACTTCATCAGGAACCCAAGGAAAACACTTTATAAAAATCTCACAGTGAAACATTAAATTTTTGGTTATTGTAAGACTTTCCCGTCTCTCTTACTATTAATGTGCAAGACCTTACATGTAGTCTCGCAATGAGATGTGAACCTTTTTGTTAAATGACAAAAATCCATGTCTTGTGGCTATTGCTAGTCCATGACCCCCGACAATTTTAGAAAATTCAATATGATTTCATCCCGTGGAATGATTCCCATATTTACATGGGCTCAAAATCCACGTTTATCTTATTATAAGTTATAATATTGTTTAATTAATTGTTATTTTAATTTCGTTATATAATAAAATGTCATTTTTTATGTTAAAATTTTTTTTTTTTGTGAAGTGCATTCCTTTTGCACATACTTCAGCTACAACCAACGTATATACATTGCAATAATGCCTACAATAAATAGTAAACAACCAAAGTAGAAACAACATGATATACAACCTTTTAAAATATTTATAGATGGCATGAATATATTTTCCAAAATGACTCAGGATAGACCCTTTAAAACAAAATAAAAATCATTTCTTTGTTACAAATTTGCTAGTGAAACAATTTATATATTATAAGCCAAAATGCATGTGTGTGGAAGAAGGTTTGTGTTCCTTTATTTGCACATGCATTCCCTTCATACACCTATTGTCGCACGAATGCCCCCTCTTCCACACATCCTTTATTCTGTAGACAACCTTGACTCTGCATAACTCTTGTTTGACACAACTACTTCTTCCATGAGATAAATGTATAGTGTGTCCTTTATGGAAGAGTTATAATCATCATCGAACTTTAGATAGGGCTATACTAATTGTCTATGTAGAGAGTGTGACGATATCACTATATTTTTATTATTTATTTCATTAAACAATATGGCTATGTAAATTGTGAGCCACATTCGAATGATGAAAATGTTTTCAAAATTAGTTCTACAAAATTTGATAGGTGGACCGAATATGTAATCAACAAAATGGAAGGATATTTAGATTTTAGTAGATTTAAATTAAGTGTGTTTGCTTAAAAATATACCCATTTTTTCCATTTAATTTAATTCAGTAATTAAAAATAATGTCACATGAAAAAGTGGCATATGCGTTAACTTATGGTTTTTTGAGCATGTGCTAATGATAAGACATGTTATTGCCCATGGTATTGTAACAAATGCCCATGATAAAGTAGGGATAAATCTCCATTGTTAAGAATCTTATTACATGTTTCTTTTTAAATGTATATATCTTTAACTTATTACTATTTTAAAGTAAAGGTATAATTTAGTTAATTCATGACATAGTAAAAACAATCTATTATATATCTAATAAAAAATATCTACACTAATACAAATAACACAAAATATATTTCTATATATATAAAGTTCCAACCCTTGAATTTGTTATGTGTACACTTACACAAGTTGAATTACCTATACTAATTTAAAAGGGATGGACTAGCTACTTGTAGTTATTTCCCTTGTTTTATTTATGTGATAATATGGTCAGATAAGAACACATATTATTGATATTTATCAGGGAATATTAATCATAGTATGTTAGGTCCCTATATTACTAGTATAGTCCCTTATTGTTGTTAGTGTAACCCCCTTATTGTTATTGGTGTACTCCTGTAACCCCAATATTGTTATTATTGTGCCCTTACATTATTATTGTTAGGTCAGCTAGGATTATATTGTGACCCCATGGACTCCTATATATAGAAGAAGGTTTTGTTATTTGTATCATCCAATAATTTTTCATTTATGTAATGTATTGGAGGTTTCCCCCTCGAAGTGGCTAATTTATAAGGCATTGATCTCTCTTTAATTCTATTTTTGGAGCTGGTTTCATAACATTTGGTATTAGAGCTTTGGATTCCAGGGTTTCGTTGCTCCAAACATGTCATCGTGGAATTTTCGATATAACATTTTTTCTATGAATTTTCAGGAGCTAATATTTTTACAGAGCGAAGATGAAATCCTTAGGAATGTCATGTAAAAATTTCAGATCTTGGTTCACTGTATTTCGAAGATATGGTCTTTGGAAGTTAGGGTTTTTTTCAGGCTCCTGAATTTCACCTAAACAGGTCATCGTGGAATTTTCGCTATAATGTTTTTATACAAAGGTTCCGAAGCTGAAAATGTTACAAAGAGAAGCCAAAATCCTGAGGAAAATCGTGTGAAACTTTTAGATCTTGGTTCACAATATTTTTGGAGATATGATCTGTGGAAGTTAGGGTTTTTTGAAGTTCCTGAATTTCATCTTAAAGAGGTGACCATGGGAAAATAACCATAAATCTCTCTTTGAGCATCGGTTTGGAATTATGTAAAAAGTGTTCGCAAGTACATGGAATATAGTTTCATGTATATCAATTTTAGAGCCAAAGGAGGACACAGTGACATGCGACACGCTATACAAGTTCGCTCTACTGAACCAATCCATAATTAGGTCACTGTGGGAGATTGGGCATAACGTTGTTTTGAAGAATCCAAATTAGGTCAGACCTATGGCATTCGAAAGAAGATTCATAGGGCTACTAAAGGGCTGAATTTAAGATATTTAAGATCCGCAATCACAAACATAATTAAGTTTCAATATCAAGCTCCTTAAAAGCAGGAAAAAGGGGTGTGTTTTTTTTCGAATTTCATAAGTCTTGTGTGAAAAATCAGTTTGAATTGATTCCAAGGGAATATTGTAGAATAGATATAAGTATTGGTTCCAAAATTTCCCCTAAAAAGAATTCAACACCCATTAAGCCTTTAGAAAGCTCTACTATGACTCATGAAGATGAAGAACTGCAACATTACATGTCAAAATTACAAGAGCAAGTGCACCAAATTTCACTCTCACAAAGAGCGAAAAAAAATGAAATGGAAGTTTTGAAGAAAGGCATGGAAGCTAAGATGGATGACATTGAATATGGCATGGAAGCTAAGATGTATGACATGGAAGAAAAAATGAAAGACAACATGGAAAACATGAAGAATGATCTAATAGCTGATATGGAAGGTTTGACAAAGTTGATACAATAAATGTTTCCTAATAGTGAAAAGATAGTAGACGAAACTCATGATGAGAAAAAAATAAATGTTAATAGTGATTTCATAAACTCTAATGTTGGATGGAAGAACCACCATATTCCAAAGATGGATATGAGGAAGTTTGATGACAAGGATCCTATAACATGGATACTACAGATGGAGCAATATTTTGATCTCAATAATGTGCAAAACACACAAAAGGTACGCATTGCAACTTTACATTTAGAACAAAATACATTTGTATGATATTTATGGATTTTATCCCGTAATTTTTTTTTCATTTGGTCAATTTTAACGGAGGAAATGATAGCACGTTCTGAGGATACAAAGAGAAAAACCGTCTTTAGCCAATTGATAAATCTCAAACAAAAGGATTTAGTGGTGGAGCACATTGAGGAATTCCAAAAATTGAATATAAGGGTAACTGATATTCTAGAGGAACACATGATTGATGTCTTCATAGGGACTTTAAAGGATAACATCCAACATGAAGTTCGCGTTTGGGAACCTGATTCATTAGAGAAGGCATTTAGATTGGAAAGAAAAATTTATGTAAAATTATGGCGACAAGGAAGCCTACCACTCACATCTATAAATATTGAAGTGTTGCTACTCCTAGACTTCCACAACCTGCAAGGTTGACACCACAACCATTGGAAGAAAAAAGAGAAAAAGGGCTTTGCTATAGTTGTGATAGAAAATACAATAAAGGTCATAAGTTTGTTGAGAATAAATTATTTTACATGGATTGTGAAGAGGAGGAAGAAAATGAACAATAAACTTAAAAAGAAGAGGATATACAACAAGAACCAACCCTAGAAGAAGAATAAATGAGTCTGACCATATCGTGTAATGCATTGGTAGGAATTACCACTCCTCAAACTCTCAAGATAGAAGGACATATCAAGAAGAAAAAGGTAATAGTGTTGATTGATTCGGGTAGTTCCCATAATTTTATTCATTGTAAGGTAGCCAAGGAATTGAATTGTTTCCTATACCCAGCACCAGAATGTCATGTGATGGTTTCAAATGGAGGAACTATAAATTGCTCTAGAAAATGTCATAATATCAAGCTAACCATGGGGGAATGTGTATTGAATAGTCCAATGATTTCCATTCCAATGGGAGGTGCTGATGTTGTACTAGGAGTAAAATGATTACAATATTTTGGGGATGGTAGCCTTTAATTTTCAAGAAATTTTCTTGAAATTATTTTCAAAAGGAAACAATTCAATTCCTTAGCTACCTTACAATGAATAAAATTATGGGAACTACCCGAATCAATCAACACTATTACCTTTTTCTTCTTGATATGTCCTTCTATCTTGAGAGTTTGAGGAGTGCTAATTCCTGCCAATGCATTACACGATATGGTCAAACTCATTTCTTCTTCTTCTAGGGTTGGTTCCTGGTGTATATCCTCTTCTTTTTAAGTTTCTTGTTCATTTTCTTCCTCCTCTTCACAATCTATGTAAAATAATTTATTCTAAGAAAACTTATGACCTTTATTGTATTTTCTATCACAACTATAGCAAAGCCCTTTTTCTCTTTTTTCTTCCAATGGTTGTGGTGTCAACCTTGTAGGTTGTGGAAGTCTAGGAGTAGCAACATACCTTGTAGGTTGTGGAAGTCTAGGAGTAGCAACACTTCCATATTTATAGATGTGAGTGGTAGGCTTCCTTGTCGCCATAATTTTACATCAATTTTTCTTTCCAATCTAAAGGCCTTCTCTAATGAATCAGGTTCCCAAACACTAACTTCATGTTGGATGTTATCCTTTAAAGTCCCTATGAAGACATCAATCATGTGAAATTACGGGGTATCACAGGGAAGCCGAGAAAGATAATAAGCTCTAATGTCATGACAAATCTTCTGAAGAAAGAACAATGAGGTGTAATTGCACAATTATTCTCACTAGAAGTTCCAACATCAAAATCATCTATTTCTACATATCTCCAAAAAGTCTTGGACAATCATTCCAAGGTGTTTGAAACTCTCAAAGTACTCCCACCTATTCGTGATCATGATCATGCTATTCATTTGATTCCAAGAAGTGTTCCTCCAAACATCATGCCGTACATATATCCTTATGTCCAAAAGAGAAAAATTGAATGTATGATTACAGAATTGCTAGAGGCTAGGATAATTCAACCTACTCAAATTTCTTTCTCTGCTCCAGTAGTATTAGTGCACAAGAAGGATGGATCATGGCGCATGTGTCCGGATTATAGGGAGCTCAATAGGCTCACTGTTAAAGATAGATTTCCCATTCTTGTGATTGATGAATTATTGGATGAATTACATGGATCAATTTATTTTACCAAGTTGGATCTCCGTTCAGGATATCATCAAATTTGAATGAAGATGGAAGATATTCTGAAAACAATATTTCGAACTCATGAGGGTCATTATGAATTTTTGGTCATGCCTTTTGGCCTTACCAATGCACCTTCTACATTTCAAGGGTTGATGAATTCCATTTTCAAACCTTGCCTTAGAAAACTTGTGCTAGTATTGTTTGATGATATACTAATCTACATCAGGTTTTAGCAGGAACAGGTTCAACATGTTGACAAGGTGCTCAAACTATTGGAGGAGAAACAATTATATGCAAAAAAATCCAAATGATTTTTGGAGTACAAGAGGTGGAATATCTGGGTCATATTGTATCTCATGAGGGTGTTAAGGTAGACCCTAACAAAATTAAATCCATTAAGGAATGGAAAGTCCCCACAACCATAAAGAAGTTGAGAGGATTTCTCGGGTTAATAGGGTATTATCACAAGTTTGTTAAGAATTATGGGAGAATAAAACACCTCTAACAACATTATTTAAGAAAGATGCATTTTCATAGACTCCTGAAGCAACTAAGGCCTTTGAACATCTTAAAGAGGCAATGTGTCTAGCACTGGTCTTAGCTACGCCAGACTTAACAAAAACCTTTATTGTGGAATGTGATGCCTCAGGAAATGGAATTGATGTTGTTTTAATGCAAGAGGGAATACCCATTGCTTTTGAAAGTCGTCCAATGAAAGGAAAGTATTTATAGAAAGATATTTATGAGAAGGAAATCTTGGCAATACTACATGCACTAAATAAATGATGACCTTACCTAATGGGAAGATACTTCAAGGTAAAAAGTGATCATGATAGTCTTAAACAATTTTTCGAACAAAGACTATCTTCAGAAGAGTAGCAAAAATGGGTCACAAAGATGTTGGGTTATGACTTTGAAATGATCTACAAGAAAAGGGAAGCTAAATGTTTTCACAGATGCGCTCTTAAGAAAGGATCAAGAGGTGGAAGCATTGCTTTTTTCCAATTCTATTATCCAACCAGATTGGATAACCAAAGCAAGGGATGAATGGAAGAAGGATGAAGAAGTGTGGACACTCATTCAAAAGTTGCAGCAAGATCTTAGTACATCTGATACATTCAGATGGAAAAATGATTCCTTATGATACAAAGATCGCTTATATATTTGTTAGAATTTCCAACTAAAACAAAATATTCTTTTGGAATTACACACTTCTCCTTTATGAGGACACTCAAGATTTTTAAAAAATTACCATAGGGTGAAGAAAGAATATTTTTGGGATGGTCTTAAATCTGATATTCAAAAGTTTGTGGCAGAATGTTTGGTTTGCCAGTAAAATAAAGTTGAGACAATTAAGACCCCATGTCTTCTACAACCTTTACCCATTCCAAGTCAATGTTGGGAGGAGATTTCAATGGATTTTATCATAGGTTTACCTAAGTCCGAAGGAAAGAGTGTCATCATGGTGGTAGTTGATAGACTTACCAAGTATGCACACTTTTGTGCATTATCTCATCCATTTAAAGTAAGTATAGTTGCTACTACATTTATGGAAACAATTCAAAAGCTACATGGAAATGCTAGAAGATTATCAGGGTGATGTAGATCCCATTTTTTAAGAGATCCCATTTTTACTGGAAATTTTTGGACGGAATTATTTTCTTGTTTGGGTACTCAACTAGCTCATAGCTCATCTTATCATCCTCAATCCGATGGTCAAACTGAGATATTGAATAAATTCTAGGAAGGATATCTTCGATGTTTTGTATTTGATAAGAAAACACAATGGGTCAAGTGGTTACCTCCCACTGAATGGTGGTATAACACTTCCTTCCATACTGCAGCACAAATGACCCCATTTATGGCACTTTATGGATATCATCCGCCGCCCATCACATCATCTTTAAGAGAAAATTCTAAGGTTCAAGCAGTGGAATATCATATCGAGCATCAACGAGAAGTTCCTCAACTCTTAAAGGATAACTGAAATTTTGCAAGCTAAGAAGGATAATAAATTATCACCAAAGTACTATGGTCCTTACAAGGTGTTGCTAAAGATTGGTACTATGGCATACAAATCGGAGCTTCCTGCTTCTTCAGGAGTGCATCCAGTTTTCCATGTTTCATGCTTAAAGAAGGTTATAGGTGACAAAATTACAGTTCAAACAATATTTTCAGAACTTGATGAGGAAGGAAAATCATATTGGAAACTGAAGCAGTCACGGAAACAAGAACTTGACAGCTAAGAAATCGATCAATTTGAGAGTATCTCATTAAGTGGAAGAACTTACCCATTGAATATTCTACATGGGAGGATGAGAATTTTATACAAAAGCATCCAGAGCTACTCAAGCGTTGAGGAGAACAATTTTTTGAAGGAGAGGGGCATGTGAGGTCCCTATATTACTAGTACAGTCCCTTATTGTTGTTAGTGTAGCCCCCTTGTTGTTGTTGTTGCACCCCTATAACCCCAATATTGTTATTATTGTGCCCTTACATTATTATTGTTAGGTCGGCTAGGATTATATTGTGACCCCATGGACTCCTATATATAAAAGGAGGTTTTTTCATTTGTATCATCCAAGAATTGTTCATTTATGTAATGTATTAGAGATTTCCCCTCAAAGTGGTTGATTTCTAAGGCGTTGATCTCTCTTTTCTCCTATTTTTGGAGTTGGTTTCATAACATAGTTTATGTTTTAATGGATATTAACATTTATGTAATTATAGGTGTACACACTGTGTCATAAAGGGAATGAATCATATATATCTGTGTGTGTATGTTTCCACAGCTAGTCGTCATAACTGTTGTCAGTGTTTTTGGAGTTTACACCGACAAACATTATATATATATATATATATATATATATATATATATATATATATATATATATATATATATAATAGATATTTTTTTACATGTATACATATAAAAAGTTCCACCCACTCATGTATGCATTGCTTAACATATGTTTGGTCATATGATTTGGGAAGTTCCACCCACTCATTTGATTTATAATGTACCTAATCACTTTAAGGTATTTATCCCTATCTATATATGATTAGATATGGATTCCTGCTACACCATGTAGTTACTCCATATTAGATATTGAAGGAATTACATCTCTCTCTCTCTCTCTATATATATATATGACATTGAAATATTTTACCTTCTTCTCTTGTAATACAATTTTGGATTTTGGGCATCACCTATGAAATAAAAACCAACTTTGATACTACCATCTCAGTGCCACATTATATACTCATTTAAGAGCACCACATAGGTTACTCTTTACAAGAACTTAACTTGTCACTTATAGGATTTGCACCTGGGTGATGAGTACAACAACTATTCCTCCCAAGCACCCTAGCTAAACCCAATCGACACCTTGATTAAGTGTTGTATTTATATTGCATTTTGAAATAATCATTGCACCTAGAGACACTATACAACCTTGTATATGAGAGTGTGTTGTATTTATATTGTATTTTGAAATATTGCGCCTAGAGACACTATACAACTTAGTATATGAGAGTGATATTTTCACATAACATTATATTAAAAAAATTTAAAAATATATGTCGGCTGATTAAAGGGAAATAGAAAATAACATTGAATATGTTGGTTCAATTAAAATTTTTAACAAAATTTTTTTAAGACAATAATAATTTTCTTGGAAAAAATTAGGAAAAACAAAATGAATATAAAATTTGTTTGTAAAAGAGTACCATGCCAAAATCTTCAATTAAGGTATCTTTTTCAAAAAATCTTAAATGATATAATTTGTAACATATAGTAATGAAATAAAATTGTGTCTTCTACTTAGACTATAAAACCTATCAACATCAAATTATGTGTCTTCTACTTAGACTATAAAACTTATCAACATCTCATTCCTCATTCCTCTTATTTTGAGAGACTTACACCAAAACAAAAAACGCAGATTAGATTTTGTTTGTAGTGTAAAATATCATATAAGATTATTTTCCAAAACTTGAATATGAATAAACACAAGTCAACTCTTATTACATGTAAAATGTTGCATGAAAAAATTAAGTAAATTGATAACATAGTTAAAATATTTTGTTTGTAATGCAAAATATCATATAAGATTATTTTCCAAAACGTGAATATGAATAAACTCAAGTCAACTTTTATTACGTAAAATGTTGCATGAAAAATTTAAGTAAATTTATAACATAGTTCAAATATTTTGTTTGTAATGTAAAATATCATATAATATTTTTTCCAAAAGGTGAAATTGAATAAACACAAGTCAACTCTTATTACCTATAAAATGTTGCATGAAAAAATTAAGATAACATAGTTAAAATATGTTTGTGTGGGGTAAATTTTATAAATAAAGTAATTTTTTAGCCCTAGTTAGACTAGACTAATTTTTTTCCCTGAAATCATGGAAATTCCGGTAAGATTTTAAGTATTCTGCAATTTTTCTTTAAAAAAAATTGTCCAAATTCTGACAGCTTTTTGTCTTAAATTGATAAGATAATTAGAATGCTTTTATGTGAGGTAAAATTTATCAGGAAAAAATTAATAAGTATTTTAGTTATATAAATTATGTACACTGATATCATAGTTAAATTGTTTTTTCTCTAATTTTATTTTAGTTCTCTTCATCAACATGTCCAGATACATAGGGAATTTGCCAGGTAAATTTGATCAAAATAAAAAACAATATGTATTTTTGATATATAATTTACTTAAATTGATATCATAACTGAAATAGTTTTGTGAGATAAATTTTATTTTAGTAAAATATAATAAATATTTAACTATATAACGAAAAAACATATATATATATATATATATATAGATATATATATAGATATGGTTTTGGTTAAACAGTGATGAGGCAAATTGTTAAGGCACTCATAATAGGTTCAATTCTTTTTCTTGATAGGGGTGATGTATCTCGACATGTTGATGAAAATATAGTTCTACTACTACCAAACTTACAAATATATATGGTAAATTTTAAGATATTTACAAATTTAATTCTTATTTAATGCTTTCATAACACTTATATTTAGATTATTATTAGAAATGTAAATCCATAAAATGTGTTAATTTAATTGATTGCAAACTATTCTGCAAATTATAATTCATTGTAAGAAAAAAAGAAAACAAATGAAAAATATTTTAAATTTAAAATAAAATCACAATAGTTTAAACCAATCTAAATCCATTTTAACTTAGAAATTACAATTATATCTTTAAACAAAATAAGAAAAAACCAATCTCTATCCTATCAAACAATTCCATCAAATATCGGAAAAAAAATTTGAAATGGTCCGTTTGGGTAATTCAACATTCGGTATTGGTAGTGGTACGCTACACCGGGGGACCGAGTGAAAATATTAATAAATACCAGTCCAGTCTGCGGCTCTGAACGCAAAGAAAGCAGACCAACTGTGTGAAAACCTTCAT
This sequence comes from Pinus albicaulis, assembly GCA_034641835.2. Classification (NCBI taxonomy): domain Eukaryota; kingdom Viridiplantae; phylum Streptophyta; class Pinopsida; order Pinales; family Pinaceae; genus Pinus; species Pinus albicaulis. The sequence continues at coordinate 867,302,816 of CM076571.1, forward strand.
AATTACCAGTCCAGTCTGCGGTTCTGAACACAAGGAAAGCAGAGCCAGTGTACAACAGTTACCTAAACAACAGCACCGTATGTCGCTCCACGGCATGAGACATAAGCCTGACACTTTCACTCTGTTTGGGGGCAGTAATCATGTGCATGCAGAGGTGTTAGTGTTAAGTTACAGACCATTAAAAGCTTTGTAAGTTGGAATGTACTGAACATCCCAACATGTAATGCATTCAATGTCATGTGACTGAGTGCTTACTGCAGACACCTCTTTTTATCACATTATGAGATGGAACTTGACCTGGGATGGAATTTGGGGGGTGATTTGCTTCTCAAAACAGTTAAAAAAGTTGCGCAATGGTCAAAGATTTTGTTTTTGGTTAAAACTGTGAAAACGGGTGGAGAACAACCAAATTTGATGGGTGTTTTGAAATTTCAATCTTGCAAGGAAATTAATTTGATGAATAAATTACTTATTAACAATTAATTTAGACACATGTCTAAGGTGTTTTGAAATTCCAATATTGCGAGGAAATTAATTTGATGAATAAATTACTTATTGACAAATAATTTAAACAAATGTCTCATTAATCATTAATGTATCTAGTGACACCATTACCCAGATAAGTTTTATGTTAGAAGTTGAAAGAGGTAATTTTTTTTTTTTTTAAGATATTGGTTGTTGTTATGTTTAGGACTATTAGTTAATATCAGAGTTAAGTAAGTGTATATTTAGTTTTTATTTTTATTTTTTTTAGAATATATATTGATAAATTAGAAGAGTGTTTGGAATATGAAAGTTGTGTTGGTCTTGTATTTATAGTATAATTATATTTTTTTTTTGTTTTTGGCAAAGAGTCTTTATGATCTTGACATGCAATTAAGAATCTTTCAAGATTTCTATTCCTTTCTATGCCGAGATAGGTATTGTTGGTAAATTTGACAAAATAAATGTCATCATAATCACATATAAAATGATAACATATAATTGATAGAAATAACTAAAAAACACTTATATATTATACACAAATGGTGTATGTGTAAACACACTCACACACACAAATTACATTTAGATTACTCTATTAAATAGAGTTTTTGAGATCCAACTTATTCCTAATTTAGAGAGAGAGGTTGAGAGGATTTCTCAACCATCACAAACCAACTTCTCAAATATAGAATGTAAGAATTAACTCCAACATCCTCCCTTAATGATTACATTATATGAATTTATTGAAATCACTCATAAATAATAAAATAATCAATCATTCTTTAGCTTATCAGTAGATGCTCCATCAAGTTGCCTCATAACCTTCGTAAAGGTGTAGTTGGCAAGTTGGATTCCCGAGTTCGTTTCCTCAACTCCCGAATCAAGGACCTCCTGAAGTCAATTACCAGACAACATCCCAATCTGTCACATAACCTCATTAGGAGACCACTCAATGTCTACAACTAATGAGGGATTCTTCCCTAGATCCGCAACTGCCATACTATCTCAACAACCATCCATGTTGAGCCTTATTGCCACTTGATCTCTTCAAAAACAATTGATTACAGGTTTGCAATCACTGAACTCCTAGTCATTCTATGGACGAAATCCCATCCACCGAGATGCATGGGTGTTGACCGCTGTACTCACCAGTTATCTAGGGAAACCGTCTAGATACAGAATGTATCTAGAATCAATTTTACAAAAAATGACCTTTAACTGATTATTTATCTCACTTAATCTACAAACAAATTATAATAGAAAATTTATTTAGCAATATATAGCTATATCATTGCTTATAGTTTTTATATTTCCCTTCAAACAATTCATTGATACACATATTTCAAAACAAAGTTGGATTATAAATCCAAACTGAAGCTCTGATCAGGTGCCTAGCTGCTCTATCGAGTGCGCGTTAAGGTTTGAAAAACTGGAAATCATTTTGTGATGCATTGGATCACACATGAAGCACACCGAGTTGAATCCTTTCGTATACACATCTTGGCACAGATTCCTTGTAATATGCCAGACAACACAACATCAAAGACTGGTCTCATCGTCCTGCTCATGTTACTGTGTTCGCCTTCTCCTCTCCCTGTGTAGGAAAGTCATTCGTCCAACATATGGAGGAGATTGGCGTGAATGTTCTTAGATTGGTTAATGAATCACTACACAAAAATTCACCCATCCGCAGTCTACGCAGCCAAAAGATATGATAGACAACATATGATCTGCATATTACCATAAATAGATATTTGCCTTTCTTTTACCCTGCCAAGGTCGCATGCGGTTTGCAACTTGCAGTCGTGCACTTCTATGTTCATCCGCTGCTGGAAATTTAGTAGTGTCGAGTTGCTTCAATATCTTATGCTCTTTTATCTACGCAGCAACACCCTTCACAGCGATGTTCTGGAAAAAATGTGAACTCATTCCCTGCTTCAACCTCACAGCATGAATGGAACTTCTTCCAGCAAAGAAGATCTTTTACTGGATAAACGCAGCACAACACATAGGCCTCTGATCCTGTGCTCTAATACCATGATAGAAATAACTAAAAAACACTCATATATTAAACACACTCATATATTATACACAAATGGTATGTGTGTAAACACACTCACACACATAGATTACATTTAGATTACTCTATTAAATAGAGTTTCTGAGATCCAACTTATTCCTAATTTAGAGAGAGAGGTTGAAAGAATTTCTCAACCATCACAAACCAACTTCTCAAATATAGAATGTAAGCATTAACTCCAACAATAATACTATAATTTCTTTCATAGAAATATTTTGGAATCTATATCCATCACAAAGTTAACTAAAACAACATTTAGAAAAAGGTAAATGGAAGATGTAAAGCTTATGATGGATTTGAAAAAATTATAATTCAACAAATTTTTGGATATGGGATAGAAATAAAATCTTTTTTGAGTCGTTCTTCACCATTGTTATGTTATATGGGTTTGAGGTTTGGGGTTGTAGTATCTCCATAAAGTTATGGATGAAAATAGAAAAGATCATATATCTCAAAATCTAAAAATTAAAGGAAATACAAGGTATCTTATCCTCCACATACAAGTAAGTCTTTCCCACTTTTATATCATGACTATGACAAGGTATCTTATGAAGAAGTTAAACAACAATACAAGAGGTTTCTTAAGATTATTTCTAACTATAGGCAAACCCACCACCTCAATCATGACTAAATCATTGGGGGATAAAGGAGAATATCATTTTGGAGAATAAGGATATTACCAAACATATTATAAGATCAAAATTTAAGATAAATTATGGGTGACAAAAAGTTGGAGGTTAGAAGGAAACTAAGATATTATAAGAAGGTGAACAACCCAAAACTCTAAAATCAAATAGATCTCTTTTTCTTTGGTTGTGTAAAGAAGAAAATAAGCATTGTTATAGCAACAAATAGTAATGAGTTCCATAGTGAAACGAAATGTTTTTCAATTCCCAAAACACTACCTAATGAAATAGTTTGTCAAGGTTGTGACACTAAGAAGGTGGAAGACCAAAAGTTGTTGATACTCACACTAAATCTAAATTTTAAAATATTTGTTATACCACCAACCTTCTTGACATTTTAACTCAACAAATATATATCAATTGTGTAAAGCTTCTTTAAATACTTTTTGAACATAGAAATAAAAGTCCAAAATATTTTGTACTTATCATCATCATTATCAATATTTTATGCAATTTAAAACATAAAAAAGAATACCTAAATTGAATTTCCAACTCTAACCACAATTTTTTTCAAATTTTAGGTTCTAATAAAAAAAATAAAAAAATAAAAAAAAAATGCAAGAAATAAATAATAAATAAATAAATTTTTACTAAATTAAAATAATTATTTTTCTAATTTTATGTTTCCACTTTCTTTGTTGTGTTAACTACTCCCCAGCTAAAAAAAAATTACAGTAAAACCATCACAAGATTCTACCTATTCGCAGGTATAAAAATAACATACAAATTCCAAACAGATGAGTACAATTTTATGCAATCAAATTGATGATTGTTTGTTTCGTATGCACTATTTGTTCATATTTGGCATTAGATGTATGCATTAATAAATTTCCATTCCAGTCTAATTTAGTGAATGGTTTGGATGAATCCCCATCTGATATTAAGATAATGGAGAAAGCAGACCCCATTTTGCAGTGAGGATCATATATGGAGGGATGAACATTATCATCTAGGGTCACAGGTGGGGTTTTCCTTTCATTTATTTCTGGTCCTTTTACTTGGAAATTTTGGGTAAATTATCACAATATAATCATAACTTACATGATCAATGAATCTTGCAGTCACAAGTGCAGGTTTGCAGTTTGAAGACCCTTATTACCAGTTAAGGTTCCCTTATAGGGTTCACAATGATATCAAAATGTTTTCAATGTTTTCTTTTCTTGAGAGAAGTACATTGGGTAACATTAACTCACTGCACTTATTTTGTAGGTAACCCCTTCGCCAAAGTTTACCTAATAAGCTTGTTTTTCCAGCGTACAAATTCTAATGTCTCCAGAATTCCATGTATTATCTGAGTTCTTGCCATGTTTGGCTATTGCAATGAGGTTCTGGATGGATGTGCCCTTTAGTTGGCATTCACAAGGCCCCTTGATGTGGTGTAATATGGCTAGGGTTTTTCTGTTATTAAATTGTGATAGATATTGGCTAATAGCTCTTGGGTTTATTAAATATGTTTGTCGCTTACTTGAGGCATGACTCTGGTTGCATTCTTATCTTTATGGAAATCTCAGTAGCATAGTTTTAACGTTTTTGTCTTCTTAAGGCGATCAACCACTTAAGGTGTAATGTGTAAAATGTACATTTTTTGCTTTTTTAAAGTTATGTTTCATAATCATATTATCTCCATCTTTATTTGAGTTCTGTTCACTCGCCATTCCATAGATTATTAATGAAATTTACCTTTGTGGTGTTATTATATTATGGAACAGGGTATTGTTCTATTCCTTGTAATTATGTTTTGTAAAATAAATGCGACTGTATGGATTCATGGTGCAGAGGATTTTTGTCTTTAATTCATTAATGTATAAATGAAACTTCAGTTTTCCAACTATTTCTCTTCTGTATGGATTGATAATGAATTGATTCTAAGATATTGTATTCACGACTATGATTCGTTTGTCTAACCTATTGGTTTTATAAAATATTTTCTTTTCATCGTCTGGATCTTTTATTTCGCTATTTTTACTATAGCTTACACATGGCTACATATACAGAGGCCAGAGGATGTAAAACCCCTGCTTGTTTCCACAGGCTAGGGTTTAAACCTCTACCCCTGCCAGACCATAAATTTGGCATGGAAATGTATGGCTTCAACACTTTCCTTCCTTGGTCACATGCATATACTCAGTAGGTCACTGTTGTTCTATTGTTTTCATGGAGGGTTTTAGTTACTTTTTCGATAGGGTTGCATAACCTTTCTTTATATTTATGTATGTAAACTTACTGGTACAGGAACAGTTTGACTCAGGTTTGGTGATATCAGAACACACTAATTCATCAAAAAAATTTAGATTATTTTCCTACTGTACACAATCTATAGATGTTGAGGTGTTCTTATGTTGCACAGTTCCATAAACTGCTGGAAAGATTTTTCCATTTTTCATGTTTTGTTATAAACAATGGTTTCTTATTTATCCACTCTCTAGTTTTGTTAGAAGAAATAGGAAAAAAATTAACTGGTTATAGAAGTATACACAGAACTAATGTATTTCAATTCTAAAATAAATCACGTATTAAACAATTCATTGTACATATAAAGAGTTTATGTTTAGGAATACTGCATTGTAAAAATATGAGGCATTATTACATAAAATAATGTATCAGAAACATAATCATTTTCAAATTCATCAAATAATCCGGAGAATTATTTGAAATCTCATTTGACTGGTTATGCCACCTAACCATGAGTGAGGAAATTATGTCCTAAACTCCCCCGTGATCCTCACTAGAGCTGATGGTAGAAAAATAATTTTGAAGTTTAGGCCTCAAGACCTCTGTCTAGCCTTTTTATGTCCTAAACTCCCCCGTGCTCGTCACCAGAGCTGAAGGTAGAAAAAAAATTCTGAAGTTTAGGCCTCAAGACCTCTGTCTAGCCTTTTAATCCAACTTGGGTTGCAGATTTCTTTTGGTTAGAAGACAACTATGGAAATATCGGTTTCACAACTTCCCGATGTTAACCCTCTCCTTTCTTCTTTCACAAAAACGATTCTCCTTTTTGAGATTTCCCTTTTATCTTCAAGGGAGAAAGTAACTCTCATCAACTGCTCCTTCTAACTACTCTAGAATCTTTGAATTATTTACCAACTAGTTATGGTAATTATGAATGTAATTTTTTTATTCATGAAAATATAAACCCAAGTTCATTAACCTGTTTTAACATATTTGCTGGTATTTTTTTTACTTAGCAATCAAATGTAACTTTGCGAGAGTTAAAAGAAAATAAAGTAACCAATTTGGGGTGTTACATCTCCCACTGCTCAAGGAAAACATTGTCCTTGGTGTTTTAGTCCATCATAGAAAATAGTTTTGGGTATGCTTCCCGTATAAAACCTTCATCTTCCCAATTAGCCTCTTTTGGGCTAAACTGCTTCCACTGCACTTTAACCGGGGATATGGCTCACCTCCGGAGCATTATTTCTCTCCGCTCGAGAATACACTGGGCTCTACTAGAAATTCGTCGTCCCGTTCGACCTACAACACCCAACATTCAATTAATTAATTAAGTACTCATCCCATTCTGAAAGGACATATTAACAATTACAATTTACCTCAACATTTTGCCAATGAATTATATGCTTGGGATATTTCACATATTGTTTGAATAGATATACATGAAACACATTTTTCACTCTTGTTTGACTGGGTAAAGGGAGTCGATAGGCCACCGTCCCTATTCTTTCCAAAATTCAGAAAGGACCACAATGTTGGGGAGCAATATTAGCGCAGGTAGTCCACCTCGAGGTGATTTTTCTTTGGTTTAATTTTGACATACACGTGATCTCCCACTTCGTAGTCTCGATAGGTTCTTTTCTGATCAGCATAAAATTTCTCCCTGTCCTACGTATCTTTTAAATTCTTTCATATCTTCCTCACTTCACGTTACATGTCATCTAACATCTCAGGGCCGGTTTTATTCTGAAATACATGTGATCTCCCACTTCGTAGTCTCGATAGGTTCTTTTCTCATCAGCATAAAATTTCTCCCTATCCTACGTAGCTTTTAAAGTCTTTCATATCTTCCTCAGTGCACGTTACATGTCCTCCAACATCTCAAGTCCAAGAATTAACTTAGTTTCAAGGCTACTCCAATTTATAGGTTTCTGAAAATGCCATTCGTATAATGCCTCAAAGGGAATCCTTTTTAGAGACTCTAGGTACCCTTTATTATAAGTAAACTACACTAAATGTACGTACTCTTCCCACTTCATGGGTTATTGCATCAATATATACATAACATGTCTTCTAGAAAATGATTCACCTCATCAGTCTGCCCATTCATTTGTGGATGGTAAGCGGCACTGAAATGAATTTGTGTGCCCAGACTGGCGAAGGGTGCCTTCTAGAAAGCTGAGGTAAACTTGACATCCCAATATGAGATAACTGTTTTCAGAATACCATGCAATCTAAACAATTCCCTCATAGAAATGTTAGCAATTTATACCGTTTTGTATTTAGACTGAACCTGTAGGAAGTGGGCTACCTTGCTAATTCTATCCACTATCACCATAATCGAGTCATTATGTCTCTTAGTTCTTGGTAAACCCATAACAAAGTCGAGTGAAATGACTTCCCATTTCCACTTTGGTACAAGTATAGGTTGCAGTAAACCAGCAGGTTGTTGATGTTCCACCTTAACTCATTGACATTCCAAAAATAGTTTAGTCAAGTAGTCAAGAATTTCTTTGCGCATCCCAGGTCAAAAATATTGTTTTCTGATTGTTGTCAGAATCTTCTGATAACCAGGGTGGCCATCATAAGAGCTTCAGTGATACTCATCCAGAATTAGCTCCCTCAACACCACTTGATTAAGAATATCTATATTCACTTAGAACATCAATAACTGCTCATTATTTACCTTATAATATGACTATTTTCCTTGGTTTTGTGCATGCTACCACAAAAACGGGTATTGTGGGTCTCTTTGCGCTGCTTCTTTCACTTGTTCCTTAAACTTGAAATCCTCCCAGTTAAAGTATAGCTGATAAATAAAATGTATTCTTACAGTTAAGGCATTAACAACCTGGTTTTATTTACCTTTTACATGTTGAATTTCACATTTGAATTCACTCAGGAATGCATTGCACCTTGCTTGGAAAGCATTCAAGTCAAACTGCTTGAAGTAGCTAGTTAGACTGTTATGATCGGTTTTCAACAGAAACATTTTTCCTAACAGGTAGTGTCTCCATACTTTGAGGGTGTGAACCACAATGATTAACTCCAAATCATAGGCAGAATATCGATGTTCATGTTCCTTCATCTTCCTGGACTCATATGCAATTAATTTTCCGTCTTGGGTCAGTACTGCCCCACCCCTTCTTGACATGCGTCAGTGCAAACCTCAAATTCCTTATTTGGGTCAGCTATGTTTAATGCAGGGGCAATAGCTAATAATTATTTTAGTCGTTCAAACCTGTTTTGGAAATCGTTGGTCCACTTTAAATTTCGTCATTTCTGTTGTAAGGAAGTGATAGGAAATGCAATTCGGGAGAACCCTTCTATAAAACATTGGTAGTACCCAACCAAACCCATTAAGGAACATATTTTTGATGCGTTCCTAGGTACCAACCACTTCGTGATAGCCTTTATCATCTCTGGGCCCACCAATATCCCTTCTGTTGAAATTACATGACCTAGATATTGGATCTGTTCCTTATATAAATCATATTTACTGAATTTGGCGTAAATTTGGTGGTCCCACAACATTTTCAACACAATGCGTAAATTCTCCTTGTGATATTCCATGGACGTAGAATAAATTAATATGTCATCGATAAAATTCAAAACAAAATTTTCCAAAGCGGATGAAAAATTCCATGCGTTAAAATCATGAAAGTTGCAAGTTCATTAGTTAATCCGAAAGGTAAGACCACAAACTCATAGTGCGTGTATCACATATGGAATCTTGCCTTGTATATGTATTCATATTTTATTCGTATATTGTGCTATACAGATCTGAGATTGATTTTGGAAAATATGGTTGCCCCCTTTACTTGATCAACGAGATCGTCTATTCAAGGCAACGAGTATTATTTTTTAATTGTCAGTTTGTTAAGTTGCATGTAGTCTATACACATACGAAACATACCATCCTTCTTCTTAACAAAAAGTACCGGTGTCCCCCAAGGAGATACACTAGGACGAATGTATCCATTTTTCAACTGTTCTTTCAACGTCATCTTCAATTCAATCAAATCTGGTACAATCATTCGGTATGGGTCTCGTCACACGGGTGTTGCCTTTAGTATCAATTCTGTCATGAAATCGATATCTCGTGTCGGGGTTAATCCCGATATGTTCTCAGGAAATACATCTGTTTAGTCCTAGATCATTGAGATGTCTTCCAACATAGGAGTCTTATCTTTAGAGTTGGAAAATCTCACCTAGATAGCATAAATATGACACCCCTTTATAATGCATTTGCCTAACTCAGATGTAGTCATTGGTCGCAACTAAATGGGTTTCATGATTCCTTAAATCTCTTGGAGAGTACCATCATTAGCCAAATAGATGATGGTTTTCTGTTTGCAATCTACCAGGGACGAATGCCCCTCCGGCCAATCCATTTCCAATAATAAGTCATAGGAACCCAGGGGTAAAATATTTAGTTATAAATTTATATGCTAGTTTCCTATGTCTAGGGAGTAGTTTGTTATCTTGGCATTAACACTCCTTTTTGCCCTAGTAGCTGGTTGCACTAGCCAAGGACTTTTAAATTTCTAAATTTGTAAATCACACTTTTCAACTACTTTCAGGATGATGTAACTTAAACTGGCACCAGGATCAACCAAAATTGATATAGACTGAGAAAATAACTTACCTTCCAATTCTATCATGGTCGGTTGGAAGTTTTTTTTTCGATATTATAACACAACGTTGATCCTTGGTATATTTATTGCTACATCTCAGACGATGGATTCTTCCTACAAACTAGCTATGCACTCATTCTTCCCGTGATGGGGGAAATCCTTATAATAGTGCACCTCACCATAGCCCCAAAATTGTAACGGGGGTTTCAGTGTTTGATTGTGGTATGGTATGTTAGATGCCTCAGTAGGCCTATCTTCTGCCTGCCATTTTGTTCTTTGTTGATTCCTTCTAGGTTGTCTATTCGATAGGTTCCATCTTGCAACAATCTTGAAATTACCTGGTTTGTTACTCTTAAATTATTATTACTCTTCTAACCTTTCCTTAGCAACAAACTTTTTTTGGAATATTATTTCTGTTTCGATTGTTGTTAGCACATTCGTGCTTTTCAAATCGCCTCATCCATAGTTTTTGGATTCAGAAACGCGATAATTTCCTTCATACGTGCATGCAAGCTACTCAAGAATCATTGTACATTTTCTTTCTCATCCTACACATATGGTACATACCTCAATAAAGAAGGGTATTTTGTTATGAAATCATCCATAGTCATCTGCCCCAACCTTAGGTCGTGAGATTCTCTGGACTTTTTCATCATAAAAACATTCTACTAAGTATTTATCCTTAAAGCATTGTTGGAATTCATCCCAGGTTACATTTTGATCCATGATTCCCCGCACATTTTTTAACTTCCTCCCACCATAAAGTATTCTTCTATATTCATATACCTAGAATTACATATTAATGTTAATAATCCATGCTTTAGCCACCTCCTTTGCCTCTCCATCAAAAGTGGGAGGTTTGACCTTTCTGAATTCTCCTTATAGTTCCACTTTATTTTTTTTCATTTCTTGTTGATCGGAAACATTCCCAGACTCTACTTCATTGTAATTTTTACTTTTTTTACTTCATTGCGTGTGGCTTCCCTTCATATTCTCATTGGAAAGTTGTTGATGTTCACCCTGCTCCTGGGTGCCCCATTTAGGACTGGGTTTCTTTATGTGATGATTCTTCTTGTCTAGGGGAATCTTTAAAATTCTCTCCTGTTCATGCATTAATCTCTTATTATAACTTCTAACTCGAGCCATTTCGGTTTGCACCTGCTGCGCCTTGTCCAGTAGTCGGCCGATCTGATGTTGTCATTCCTCTATTAATTGGTTGGTTTGATGATGCTAATCCACACTCACACATTTTCTAGGTTAATTTCTGGGTTAGGTAGGGGATGAGCTTCTCCTGTAGCTATGGGCATCTGATTTCCAGTTCCCCTTCTCATCGTGACCTATTACCAACTTCTTTCTTTCTTGCTATCATTATGCACAATTCCAACGCACATGTTGTTACTCTTAACAATCCTATAGTAATTTTTTTTTATTTCTACCATCATAAGAGGATATCCAAGCTATCATTTTCCATTTATTTAAGTGTTAATATCTACTTATAAATGCATATGAATCTTATTGTTATTACCATGGATCTATAAAGTATAATTGACCTGATATTTTTACAACCATCATGGGCATATAATATGTATTTGATATATTTCATATTGCAATATACTAAGGTTAATGACGTTGTTGAATTTTTGTTGTGCTCATCCTTATCCGAAGGTAATTCACCTATCACACTAGAATTACGTTTATGTGTAGGATAATGTTTAATGTACCAACAATCCTTTCGATGGACAATACTTATCTCATTGGTTGATTGACATTTGTTGCATGAGCACCGTGGATGTGTTTGAACCAGACCGCTTAGATTTTCAGAGAAGTGGTTAGGGTATCGAGCCTACCCAAACCCTCTAATAATTCTGCCATTTGTTATTTCTCTTCATCGGGGCTTTTCTTTACAACTTCCTCCACTCCAAGGGTGGTTCTGCTACTTTTTTGCTGACCACCTTCAATACTACGCACTCTGATGCTCCAGTAGCTCGTCACTCTGTGTATAGTGGAAGGATTACCTCCTCACCTGCACATGGAAACTATGAGCATGTCTAGGTTCATAGGTGGGGTTTTCCTTTCGTTTGTTTTTTTATCGTTTTTATTGGAAATTCTAGGTATATTATAACAGTATAATTGTAACTTACCAGCTCAATGAATCTTGTTGTCACAATTGCGGGTTTGCGGTTTGAAGACCCTTCTTATGAGGTAAGGTTCCCTTCTAGGGTTCACAATGCTATCATAATGTTTTCAATGTTTTCTTTTCTTGAGAAGTTCTTTGGCTAATATTAACTCACTGCTCTTGGTGTGCAGCTAACCCCTTCACTAAAGTTTACGTAATAATATTTTTGTTCCAATGCACGAATTCTAATGTCTCCAACAATTCTAGGTATTATCTGAATTCTTTCCATGTTTGGCTATTGCGATGAAGTTATGGTTGGATGTGCCCTTTAACCGACGTTCACAAGGCATCTTGCCATGGTTTAATATTCCATAGGGTTTTTTTTATATTAAATTGTGAGAGATATTGGCTAATAGCCCTGAGGTTTATGAAATATCTTTGTCGCTTACTTCAGACACAACTATGGTTGCATGCTTATCTTTATGGAATTCTCTGTGGCATGTTTTTAACATTTATCTTTATGGAATTCTCTGTGGCATGTTTTTAACATTTTCCTCTTCTTAAGGCGACCAACCATTTAAGGTGTAATGTGTAAGAATGTACAGTGTTTAATTTTTTAAATTTCTATTGTTTAATCGGATTATCTCCAGCTCTGTCTAAGTTTTTATTCATTAGCCATTCCATAAACTATTAGCAAAATTTACCTTTGTGGTGTTATCGTATGATGACACAAGGTATTGTTATGTTTCTTGTAATTACATTTCGGAAAAGAAATGAGACTCTATGGATCCATGGTGCAGAGGGTATTTTCCTTTACTTCATTACTATTTAAATGAAATTTTAGTTTTCCAACAGTTTCTCTTATGTATGCATTGATAATGAATTGATTCTGAGATATTATTTTCACGACTATGATTCATTTGTCTATTCTGTTGGTTTTCCAAAATATTTTCCTTGCATCGTTTGCATCTTTTATTTCATTGTTTTTCGTACAACTTACACATGGCTACTTATCAAAGGGACCAGAGGACGTCAAACCCCTCCCTATTTCCACGGGCTAGGGTTTAAATCTCTGCACTCGACAGACCATAACTTTGGCATGGAAATGTATGGCTTCAACACTTTCCTTCCTTGGTCACATGTATATACTCAGTGGGTCACCATTGTTCTATTGTTTTCATGGAGGGTTTCATTTCCTTTTTCTATAAGGTTAGAGAACTTTGCTTTATGTTTATGTATGTAAAATTACTGATACAAGCACAGTTTGACTCAGGTCTAGTGCTATCACAGCACACTAATTCATAAGGATTTTTTAGAGTCTTTTTCTACTGTACGCAATCTGTAGATGTTGAGGTGTTTTTCGATTGCACGGTTCCATAAACTGCTGGAAAGGTTTTTCGGTTTGCCATGTTATGCTATAAAGAATGTTTTCTTATAATTTATCGGCACTCTATAGTTTTGTTGGAAGAGATAGGCAACAATTTAAATAATTATTGAATTATACACAGAACTAACGTACTGTAAATCTAAAATAAATCATGTATAAAATAATGCACTGTAGTTTTCTTGGAAGAGACAGGCAACAATTTAACTAATTATCGAATTATACACAAAACTAACATATTGTAAATCTAAAAGAAATCAAGTATGAAATAACGCACTGTACATAAAAAGAGTTTATGTTTAGAAATACTGAACTGTAAAAATATGAGGCATTCTTTCATAAAATAATGTACTGGAAACATACTATTTCTTTGATTCATCACATAATTGAGAGACTTATCTAAAATATCGTTCTACCGGTTATGCTGCTCAACCATGAGTGAGGTAATTGAGTCTTCAACTCCTCCTATGCTCTTCACCAAAGCTAACGGTAGCAGAAGAATTCTGAATTTTAGGCCTGAAGACCTCTTTCCAACCTTTTACTCCAACTTGGGTTGCAGAGTTCTACTGGTTAGTTTCATAGCTTCCCATTGTTAACCCCCTCTTTTCTTCTTTCATAGAACCTCTTCTCCTCTCTGAGATTTCTCTTTTATCTTCGGAGGAGAAAGTAACTGTCATCAACTATCCCTTCAAACTACTCTGGAGTCTTGGAATTATTTACCAACCACTTATAGTAATTCTAAATATAATCTTTTTATTCCTGGCATATAAGCCAAATTCATTAACTGGTCTTAACACATTTTTTAGTCTTTTTTTTTTAAAATTCCGTAGCACCTATCCATTTTCTATTATATGAGCAAGTTGCATAATATGTACATTAGTATGTGAGTGCCTCAACCTGCCCGAAGGAAACCAGGTCTGTTGGCCACCTCAATGAATTAAAAGCTAACCAAAATTGGTATTATACATTTTTTAGTATTTTTTTTACTTAACAATCAAATATAATTTTCTGAGAATTAAAAGAAAATAAAGTAAGAAAAAAGTGTTACACCTAAATACAAATTGATAATAAAACTCATTTTATTATATCAATGAAAAAAAACATATAAAAACATATAAAAAATTAAAAACCTAAAAAATATTGTGAAATATGTAAAATCAAAATAATAATATCACACAATACACCTCTTTACTATAATAAACCATTACATTTTACCATATAATATATATATATATATATATATATATATATATATATATAACGCGATTATTATAAAACCTCAAACAATAATATTACCATATATGTTTAATATATATAAAATGTTCAATATAAATAAAACTACCTACCTTAGTTTTTGCATTAAAATAGAAAATACTATACTATTATATTTAGTAGTAAAATTTAAACCTAACTATGGCCGCAAAAGTTCAACGTCCACAACACGTTTTAGTGTGCATTCTAATATTTAAATGGTAACATACACTTAAGGTTAATGGGCACACAACCATGTTTCACTGTATTTTAATTTTTATTTTCGCGGTTTAATATAAATAAATCTTCAATGATGTTCTATTATAGTTACATTAAAATTAAAACCTAAATAAGTAGCATTACAATTATGGCCCCAAAAGATCAACAATCAACCTCCACAACACGTTTTAGTGGGCGTATCATTATTTAAATAGTACACATACTTTAGGCTAAAGGAACAAACCTACGTTTCAATGTATTTGTTTTTATAATTTCACTCTTTAATATAAATAAAATTTAGGGCATTTGTTTTACATTAAAACTATGTGTTATTATAGTTTACATTAAAATTAACTAAAAAATTTAAACTTAAATAGGGAGGGTTACAACTATGGCTGTAAAAGTTCAACCGTCAACTTTTTTAGTGGGCATTTCACTATTTAAATTGTAATGTAGACTTTAGGTTAAGGTTAAGAGCAATACATATTTTCTAGTTTATATTTTATATGCTATTAGAAAATATATGCTATTAAATGTTGGTGAGCATATGTTTATGGTTAAATTTAAACAAATTTAAATTTAAGGGTGAGCATATACATTGAAAAATAATATCCGTCAAAGTTGAAGGGTACTGTAAGACATACCTCAGGGTTACATACATTAGGGTCACATGTTTTAGTTAACAACAAGCACTTTTCAATATATATTTTTTTTAATTTAATTTTTTTTTTTTTAATTTATAAATGTTTTTTTTTCCTCTAATTCTTATACTTGGTTATGCAGTGGAGTGAAATTATAATCATAATTTGTTAAAAAAATCAGTTTAAACAAGATTTCAATATTTAATTTAAAGAATTTAGAAATCAAGGAAATTATCATTTTGAAATTCATTCATTAATAAAATAGGTACCACCTTAATATACTGACATTTTAGACTATCAAATCAAACAGAATAATTAGTAAAAAAATTAAAATATCCAATTCCAATAGAATGGACTCCCATAAAAGTAAATATAGATGAATGGAATTGCCATTCCCATGTTGGATTTTAAGGTCGGCATTTGATTTGATGGGGTTGTTTAGAAGTATTTGTGCTAAAAAGAGAGGGGATGTGCTTCTCTGTGGTGCTCGCTCGCTTGAAGCGAAGAGGTTGTTGAGGGTCGATGGACACCATGTACGAGAAAAGTTGACTCCCGATTCCTCTACCTACAGAAGGTGCGTGCAGAGGGTGACGTTTGGGGATTGAAGGTGCGTGCAGAGGGTAACGTTTGGGGATTTCGGACTCTCCTGGTTCATCTTAAAATCCTCGTGCGGATTGTGAGCATTGAAAGTGCAGTTACGCTTTATTTCGAGCTTGGTAGGCTGTCCCAGCTGTATGGCACAGCATACGGCTTAGGTTGTTGAATGTTATGTGCAGCAAAGAAGGCAGCGACAGTCGCCGATCAAGGAGGCAACTCTGGGTAGTTTTTTCTCAATTGAAGAAATCACCTTGGTGCAATTCTCAGGAGTACATAATTTTGCTCAGAATTAAACAGTGGAATTTGTGGAGACCAAACTTTGGGTAGTTGAAAATGAGATTGAGGTTTTGGTGAGGAGACTAGAAGATTTAATTTCTGAAAATTTCCAAATCATCTTCATCCTCCTCACAGATATTTATACCAATTACATCTATTCGTTAAATTACTTTGTGTGCTTATCTTCTTTGATTTTCTATCTTACTAATCCTTTATATATTCAAAATGAGCAGGGCAGTGAAGTCTATTGTTAGAGAGCAAAGGAAAGCAATTTGTTGCTCCATGGCAAAGCAGAGAGGGTGATGGCTTTTTCAACTGAGTTGAGCTGCCCTGCTCTGACCGCTTTTTTTTCTTTTCCTATTTCTCTGTGACTGTTATGTGTTATTTTTTCTGTTGTCGTTTTTTTCTGTCTATGTTGAGCTGAGAGTCCTAGCATGCCCATGCTTTTTTTCTCCCTTTCCGTGTAACTTGCTTCCCTGTTTTATGTTTTACTGTTTGGTCTTCTTTAATAGTGTTTATATGTCGGTCTTCTTTTATGGATTTTTAACAGCTTGCATTTGGTTTTGTCTTGGAGATGAGATGATAATTGGTTCGGCGGAGCCCTATAAGCACGGTTGTTAGATATCATGGGTGGATTTATGCACAACTACTTGGGACTTAGTTTGGTTCCAGTTGTGTCTATTTGTTTATTTCAATTCAATGGTTAACTATATCAATATGTATACAGGTGTAGAAATATTGTGGTGGAACGTTGGAATCTCTAGGTATTTCTTATATTATCGAATTAACACTATCAAATAAACTTTGAAGGATTATCATCGATGTATTTTTCATTTATTACATAATTCGATTGTCATATCCTCTAAAGAATCCATGCTATATTATGTTAGTCCAACTGTGCTGCTTTACCCGATCCTTCAGTTCATTTTTCACTCCCTTATCTTTGTCCCCTACCCTAAAATGCTTTCAAATTCTGAAGAACCTTCCCGAAACCCTAAAGTGCTTTCAAATTTTAAAGAACCATACTGAAACCCCAAAGTGTTTCAAATTCTAAAGGACCTTCCCTAGGGTTTCCTGTTTTCTCACAGGTTGTTATTTGACCCGATTGTTGACTTGCATCTGTGTGTTTTCGCAGTGTCTTTGTGTACATCCCGATCTGATCGTTGATGATATCGTCTGCATGTGTTTCTGCAATGCCCCCATTTCCAGCGAAGTCATACAAACAACCATCCCCGAGAACGAACCCTGAAACCAAAGAGAGAATAAACAATAACTTAATTTATATATCTTAGTTGCAGTACTGAGTTTTATAGTTTTTTAAGATGTCAAAATTATAGTGAGTTTGGAAGATTTCTCCTCAAACTTTTTAAGCATAAGAATAAAATCTTAAATCAAACTAAATAACACTTTTTTTAAATCTGATCAATAGACATTAACCATCATAGACATTAACCATCATCATCAACTAAAAAATCAATAAAAAATAAAAAATTTCCCTCCTCTTGGCAATAAGAACACATGTCTCCTCTTGGCAATAAGAACACATGTCGAAGGTCAACAACGTTGATTTGTGATCATATTCTTTGCTTAACCCAGGGTGGCGTAAACATCAAGAATAAAATGAAATAATTCGTACTATACTAGTCATGTTCATCGTCGATACGGTAATTTATTTATGTATGGATTTTTATATTTCATATTTTTTTTTAAGTTCTCTATGTTCGGTTTGTGTGGATGAGAAGAAAGTAGAGTGCTCTTTTGCTATGAAGATAAGGATTTAGAAAGTTGGACGGTATTGTATTTATATATATATATTTTTTCTAATCCATATTTTATTTTTAATTTGTGATATATTTTTCAGTTTCTGAGCGTAATTTTTTTTTTAAAATTGTTATATATATATATATATATATATATATATATATATATTTCTTAATATTTCTTAATATTTCTTAATGTACACTTTATTTTTTCCTATAAATATTTTTTTTAATGGTTAATTTCATTAATGTTAAGACTATTTAATGATTATCTTTCCATAGGGAACAACATTCCAAAGGATATACAACATTCCATATTATTAAATATATTTCATTTCATATGGTTTGGAATATGTAAGTAAATTTTAAATTTTGTAATTCATATAATTTTTTTATTATTGATATGTAATTATTGGAAAGTAAAATAAAGAAATTGGTAATCTTTTAGACTCAACTATATATATATATAGATGGGGCATAGTTCTTTTTCTATATTTTGGCAATTTTATATATATGTAGATAGATATATTCAATTTTATTAATGGTTATATTTAAATTTAAATTAAAAATTAGAAAGTTCTAGGGGACAGTTAAATTGGTTTACAAAGAAGAGAATAGGGTGTAGATGTAGAGATGTTTACTAGTAGCTATGTGTCAAACAAATTGTTGAGTTTATGGTGGATATGCGAAAAAAAAGATAAAATAAAATAAAATTTATAAAATCCAATAAAATAAAATTTATGAAGTATTCTGTAAACTGTGAGATTCAAGGTCCAAATCCCCATAAGTATTTCCCACCAGAAAATATTTTGCCAAATGGGTAGTCAAATTGATGATCACCTTCATAATGAAAATGTTATTTTCCATGATTCGAGGTTTCAAGGGGGGGAATCCCTCTGACATTGATTTCCCTAAGTTGACTAATGTTTCACCGTATTCTTGGATGAATGACTTATAATTTCTCTAGTGGCCTTAGTCTTTGGCTTCTTTATCTTGCCTAGAGACCACCTTGAAATTCTTTGTTTGTAAAAAATCCTAGCTTAATGATATGGTATGTCTCTCGTATCTCTTTCATGCTATTTTTCTGTAAGGGAAACTAGTCATGAGTTATCTAGGTCCATATCTTCTTGTAGGGTTTTTGTTTCATCTTCTTCTATAGGGGAGATAACCATTTATTATGGTGATGTATTTTGTTAGTTCTCTTCAAGAGAGTTTTGCACTGGGTCTGTAGGTTTTGATATAGGGTTATGGGATTTTCTTATTGTTGATTGCATTATTGATTAATTTTGTTATTACTCTAGATTCTCCTTAAGAGAGGAGAGAGAAGTGTACCTATCACTAAACTGAGTATTTGGTCAAGATTTGACGTACCATGAGGACTCAAATTTATTCTTATTTGGGGGAATTTTCCTAAATCATATCAACTAAATTATCATGGGAAATCAGAGAAATTGTAAGAGAAAATATGATCGAACAACAAAGCTTCAGGCTCATAGAGAATATGAGAGAGAATATTACAAAAATAGGAAGGAAGAACTCTAAAATATTGAAAGAGAAAATCAACCTCAACTAGAAGTTGAAGTAGGTATGTAAATGTAAATATTATAAATGATATTTAAATTTTAACTAGTGTATTTTGAAACTTAATTTTTGTAGAGATATTCCTCATAACATTTATGATGAGATTTGAAATGTTGAAAGACAAAGTGAAAAAGATAATGAACCAATGATTGATGATGTTGAAATAAATTCAAGTGAAGAAATTGAATCACCAAGTATGTATATATATGTCATGTGTATTATTGAAATTGTACATATTTATTAATTTCAATCTCATTAAAAATTTTATTTTTTAATTTAATTATTTATTGAATATTTATACCCATTTCGTACATTTAATTCTCATATGTACATATGAAATCAATATCGATGAGGAGATGTTAGAAAATTTTGACACTGAGACATATGGAGATAAAAAAGATAACCATGTTATATGATATTTTGTTAAGCTGATTATAGATAAGTTCTAAAATGATGAAAATGTGGCAGTTCAAGCCCAAATTTTGAGAAGGCTCTTAACATCAAAGAAATCAATAGAAGCTACAACTCTATTGGGTATTTGATAATCAACGAAAGAGAAAAAAAATGAAGGAAAATGTGATACAAAATATAAATAGTGCTCTAAAATCAATTAGAAGATGTAGAAAGAAAAGTGATATAAATGCACGTAGAGCAATAAAAATGGTTGTGGTTTCATCAAGTACAAAAGGAATTCGTTTCCTAAAATCTATGGTAAAACCATGAGGGACCTCACGAAAAGCATTGCACAAAAAGTCAATTTTAAAATCTTGCAAAAAAAAACTCACTTTCAAAATTTGGACAAAAACCTCACTTTCAAAATTTAGACAAAAAAACACTTTCAAAATTCATAAAAAAAAAAGACTTAATTAAAAAAAAATTAGCAAAAAAGACCTACTTAAAAAAAACCACTTTAAAAATTCAGCCCAAAACACTCACTTTCAAAAAAAGTAAAAAAAAAAAATGTCTTTTAAAAATGAAGCTAAAAAAAATTCTTTAAAAATTCAGCCCAAAAAATTTAGTTTGAAAATTCAGTCCAAATGAAAAAAGTGCGCAAAATTAATGTTTCGGTTTCGTTTATTTACTGAGTTTAGAAAAATTGTTTTTTGGAGTGGCCTGATAGTTTTTTTTTGTAGCCGACGGAATGAGAAACCAAAATTTCGGCCGAAATTTAATTCCATTTATACTAACATAACACTATGCCGAAAAAGTTCAGTCGAATTAAAATGTCTGCAACTCTGCAATAGCTCGGCTCTGATCACATTTCTCCAACTTTAGAATAGTTAAACTCCATCAAATTTGATGAATTCACTTTTGGAACCAATACTAGCATTTGAAAATTTGAATCTACTTTCAAAAGATATATATTTTATGAAATTTCATAGATATTTACTAATCTTAATTCATTTTCTAATAAAATGGGTGTAAAAAAAATTCTGAAGGTCGTTCTGATTCGGTGAAATCAAAATTTTGTATCTTCCAAAATACATAGTAAACAAATTTGAAAAATTTAAGGTTCATTACATTAGTTCGTCGTCTGCAATGGGTATTTTTTATATTTTTAATTTATAACTAATATGTAGAGAAACTTGACACTAAACTAAACATATTCAAAATATGCAGTTTTTTTTTTAAATAGGTTGAATTCAAAAAAAATTAGTAATTGTGATATGCATCAGTTGGTTTCGTAAATATAATGATATCGAAGTAGAGTCTATCTAGATTGTTGCAACACAATTTTTTTTCAAAAACACTAGTTTAACAAAGAATACACTATTGCTAGAAAACATCGCATTTTATGAATCCCTTTATTGTTATAGAACATACACTCAAAGAATTGCTAAGTTGACATATCAAATGTGAATAAACAAATTCCAAAAAATTAGTAATACAAATCTAATAAAATTCCTACAAGCTTTCTTCCTATTGTAAAATGGAATTCTAAACAGAAAATTTCTTTGGCTTGCCCAAAGCTGAAGAACTTCTAAAAATGATATTTTTTTTCTCAAAAAAGGGCAAAAGGTGTAACCCAACTTCATATTTTTAAGATAATTAACCAATGATTGATGATGTTGTTGAAGGTGTTGAAAGAAATTCATGTGAATAAATTGAATCACGAGGTATATATATATATATATATATATATATATATATATATATATATATATATCGTTTGTATTATTGAAATTATACATATTTATTAATTTCAATTTCATTCAAACTCTATTTTTTAATTTAATTATTTATTGAATATTTATACCCATTTTGTACATTTAATTCTCATATGTACAAATGAAATCAATATCGATGATGAGATGTTAGAAAACGTTGACACTGACACATATGGAGATAAAAAATTAACCATGTTATACGATATTGTGTTAAGCTCATTATTGATAAGCTATTCAAAGATGAAAATGTAGCAGTTCAAGCCCAAATTTTTAGAAATCTCTTAACATTAAAGAAATTAAAAGAAGCTACGACTCTATTGGGTAATCGAAAATCAACAAAAGATAAAAAAAAAATGAAGGAAAATGTGATACAAAATATAAATAGTGCTCTAAAATAGATTGGAAGATTTAGAAAGAAAAGTGATATAAATTCACATAGATCAACACAAATGGTAGTGGTTTCATCAAGTACTAAAGAAAATAGCTTGGTAAAATCTATGGCATAATCATTAGGGACCTCACAAAAAACATTGCACAAACATCAAAAATTTCGATGAAAATAAATGTAAATAATGAGCTCACTTGTTTCAAAGTTCTTTGTAGGAAACCATACAAAGATCGACTTCGAGAAGATGTTAAAAAATTAATATATGAATATTGGATGAAAATTTCGCATGTTTCACCAAAGGCAATGGATGTGATGCATCGAAGAATATCAAAAAATCAGTATGAAGAACATGCAAAAGCATACCTTGGACACCAATCACATAGAGTTGTTCAATAAGTTTACAGAAGATAATTGTGGAATTAATGTCTCAATCAGTACATTTGTGCAACAAAAACCATGGTATGTTAAACTTGTACACGACACTTTTTGGTGTCTTTATCATGTGGAATTTTAGTTATATTATGATACATTCCTTAGTTTTGGTAAAACATTTTATAAAAGTTCACCTCCTCCCACTATCCATGATTTCATATCCCAAATTTTATGTGCAAGAGAAATTTATGAATTATTTTACCAAAACAAATGTGTTTGTGGTAAAAAATGTGATCATTGTGGAAACTTGAATTTATTTCACAAAAAATATCCTATTGATATAAGCTATCAATCATTATCCAACATAAAAGTGAAATGGAAGAGATATGAATATATTCATACATAGGTTAATTCAAGTAGTACTACAAGTACTAAAAGGATTGATTTAGAAGAAGAATTTTTTTATAAAGTTTTGAAGAATTTTGAGGCATAAATTTATAAATACACCAAACATTCCCATAGTTCTCGATGGAAGGACTTGCAATTCCAAGAATACCATGAAAATTTTCCACGAGGGACCATTTTGTCAATAGTTGATTTTGCAGAGAATTACACATGTGTTGCACAAAATGAAATACAAAGTGAATACTATCATTCTGACCGAGTCTCTATGCTTGTCCATATTCTATATAGACACGATGGACAAAATTTTGGTCATATAGAAAGCACTAGTGAAAATAAACATGTTATTAAAAAATATTACATTTATATCAACAATGATCATACACATGATATACATTTTGTACAATATTGTTTTGATAAGATTTATGACTCATTGAAATGCCGTGGAATAAAATTCAATGAAAATTTAATATGGTTAGATGCATTCTTAGGTCAATTCAAATTTTCACGATTATTTTTTTGGTTGTGTTGTCTTCATGTGAAAACCCACAATAAACATTATTGGAATCTCTTTGAGAGTGGTCATGGAAAAGGAGAACATGATGATGTGGGTGCATTATAAAACGAGAACTTCGAAGATATCAAATGCAACACTCTACAAAATGACTTGTCTTAGCTGGACAACATGTTCAATGGTGCATTGTTGCACTAAGCCATGAGACTAACCCTTCAAGGGAAGTATAAAGGTACATGTACATATATACAAGTTAACTTGCATATATATATATATAAAACTTTAATATATGATCTGATTTTTATTAATTTTTTAAATTAAACATTATTTATCACAATGATTATCTTTGATATATAAATTATATTTTAAATAGCACATTTATATTCCTGTTTGAATTTTCCATATAGATTTTTTTAGCATATTAGATTCCAAGATGTAGATAGATCAATTTCATATGAATTTGAGACCATAAAAGGGACTCGAAAATTACATTCAATTAAAACAAAAGAGTACCGAAATGTGTTTGCATTTGATAAAAGAAAATATTTTTGTTTTTGTCCTATTTTCACAGAGGACACAATATCCAATTATGTTTGTGAAAAAAATATGTATGTAAATTCTTCGAAACATACAAAACTAAATACAAAGGGGAAAATTTCAGTTGCAAACTTCGAAGAGATGGAATCAGAGGAGACTATAGTATCATCTGTAGGTGATCTAGTTTTTGATCTTGTTAGAGAAGGTAACATTTCAATTACTTTCAAATGATAGAGATCTAGAAATAGATAATAAAATCAATTCCATTCTAATTTTAAAGTTATTTTTCCATATTAATTATGATCTAAATTTACACTTTTTTTTATTGTGAGGAGATGTTTTTGCTAAAGTTGCACCTGCTAACAACCTATAAAATGTCAAGTATTATTTGATGCCATGCACTAAACATAAGATGAAACTATTGGAAGAATATGATGATAATGGGTTTATATATGAAAGAGGGTCTACTATATTGAAAGGTTTTTTTTTCCAATAAACTCATGAAACTGAGAGTAATGTTTTGTTTCAATACTATCAACCCGATGTGAGGTTATCAATATAGTCACTTGTCGTGTGTAGCAGGCATAAAGTTGATAAAGTTCAATAAAAGAAAAAATTGAAAGATAAGAAATGAAGAATATCAAAAGGTGACCATGAACGGATCATTGAGGATGGCATACCATTATAATTTTTTTAAATTGAACTGCCCAACAGTTTATTCTCCTTGGATTCATCTTTGAGAACTTTGATTTCAAGTACATTTTTAGCCTTTCTTTTTGTGAAATTTTAAGTGGTACATTATTAATAATGTATTGAGTTACAAATTTATATGTATATTTCCTATTATGTTCAAGTGTATTGAGGATTTGATTCTATTGATCTTATGTTTGCAGGCATGACAAGTAATTTATATCTACATACATTCTCCGGTCTTAAACGATTTCATACATGAATGCAATTTTTAATACATTAGTTAATTTTATGTCGTGAATGAAAAATGCATGTATCTAGCATATTTTATAATGCAATTTCAATTTATGATTGTTTCATACATCCACAAAAAATCACAATATTCATTCAAATGAAAAATGTGTACCATGTTTTGTAATTTCCAGTTTTACTAAATTCAAATTTTAAATAAATTGACAAAACTTAAAAAAAAAAAACCTAAGAATCATATACTAACAAATTATAAGAATCATTGAATGAAAAATGTACCAACTAAATGGAAATCAATTAAATGCAAATTTACTTTCATTGTTACATATTCATGAACTTAAATATGTGAAACCTTTAAACGAATCAAACCATACATCATGCAATTTGTGGTCCATCTTTTATAATGAAATTTTATCTAGTACTGGTTTGTGTATATATATATATATATTATATACACTAAAGTCCTTGGAGAACAATAATAATCTCCACAAACCTAAAATTCAAAAATTTTAAAACCGTAAAATAACTTTCAATCTATCTCATTTTTTAATGAAACTTTCACTTCAATTTATAAAAAACCATAAGTGAAAATTTAAATACTTGTGAAAATGGAATATTTGGAACATCTCCTAACAGGGAAGAAGAGGATAGTTCCATTTAGAAAACATCGAACGGAATCAGAGTCTGTTAACATTTAAATATATACATGTATACATAATTATTTCTTTTAAAAATATGTCCTCATGATACCGATATAATAATATAATAATAACTACACATAAAAATCATGAAATCTTAAAAGAAAGTAACATTTCCCAAAATATCATCATGATCTCCCAAACATGAACCTTCGACCGTGGTATTATCAAAATTTTTGTTCAACAAGCGTGTAAACTGCAAATGGTGAACATATGATGCATTTATGTTATATTAACACATAAAGATAAACATGTATATGTAAATTAAAAATTACATTAAAATATCCTTCCTAACCATTAACACATACTGATTCCCATGCTCTCTTCCTCGTGAAGAATTAAGCCTTGCCAACAATTGTGACAACTCTTTGCATATGTTCTAAGATCCTCAATATTCATGTTATCTATCTCCTCATTTGTTTTATATACAAAGTTAGCATGTCAATTAGCTTTTGTTCTATGTCGATTCATATGAAGATTAATTCCCCAAAATCTAGTCTCAATGTTTTCTATGATGGCATCCCTTGCTTCTCGATTAATTTGAGAAGTGGCATCCATCTGTGACTGCAATGTTTCCACATAAGGAGGTAAATGTACCGAAGGTGGCTCAAGGTGAGGAAAATAAGCTTCATGCTTAGCGGCCTTACGATACATAATCGACCTTTCCTAGGACCTAAAAATTGAGAAGGAAGGTCATTACAATTAGGTTTCATACCCAAAAGGAATTATGCATAAAATAATTTTTCAAAATAAATGGGAAACTTGTTATTCCATGACAGATTTCCATAGGCTACAAGGTTACTATCATACAAATGGTTGGGTATATTAGAGTGCTTAAAATATTTCACCTTCAACATTTTTCTTTTCGTCCCTACTTTGAAATTAAATATAGATTTTTCCGTTTCTTTTGTAACCTTGGTTTTAACATTGACCAAAGTATTGGGACCCATTACTACTTCCTTTCTATGCCTCATCATTTCTAAAAAGCTATCCGTTGTTGGCCCAAGATTCTTGTAAACATTTACAAACGTGCTTAGAGATTGCACAACTATTTGTAAGCTTTCCTAACTCTCTGCAGCCAGCTCCAAACTCCCAAGATCTTTCGTCAATTTTGAATCAATACCTTCGCACCTCTGTAATGTACATTGTTGTATGTTTGTTTCCCAGGGTAATTAATCAGGAATCTCATATGGATAAGTTGTAGTTGGTGTACAACCTTCTTCTTGAATTGAGAAATTTCACCTACGTCTTTTTCGAGCAACATTTTCACCCTCTCATTACTATAAAAATTATGTATAAATTAAAAAAACATGTGAAAAAATGTACGAACTTTTTTTAACATAAAAAACTATATATAATTTAACAAAATGATAATCATCATAATAAGATTTAGCTTGATGGCCACATCCAGATGATTGAGCACCATCATGCCCACCCGGAGATGGCTGAGAACCAGCATGACCACCCACTGATTAGCCACCAGGGGAATGTGTACCACCACCCTCATGAAACGAAAGAGAAGCTTCATTAAAAAAAAAAGAATTTTTAATCAATTCAAATATATATATATATATATATATATATATATATATATACACACCATAAAACAATGGTGTGAACCATGGTCCTCCATTCACTGAGTAGATACTCTTTTCATCCCATCTCCAAAAAAAATTAAAAATTAATTTAACTCACTAAATTGATAAAAAATAAATTCCATATGTATACACATGTACGTGCATAAGATTATATTCAAGTATCATTTAAAAAATTTCACATTTAATATAAATTCCATGATCATGATGGAAATCCCCCGATTCATTTGATATTCTATTTGATCCATGATCCCTCGCTCTTATAGATGCATGAGACTCTATTTATGCTCATCTCGAAGGATCATGTAGAAATTGTGCATCCATGATATATATGGATATCTACAGGTACATAGATACATGATGTTTAAAAATTTACATCATGCATTTACAATTATTTTTTAAATTACTATTTAAAAAGACTGAAAGAATTCAAAAAATTGATGTAATTTACACAAATGTTAAAGCACAAATTGAATGCAAATGTAAAACAAAAAACTTGAAGCACAAATTGATGTGTAGAAGTCAATTGACTATTTAAACACAAATTTGTTGAAGATGCACACATTTTCAAAAATAAATACAAATTATTCTAAAACATGAATTTCACCAAGTTGTGCTTACATAGTGGGTGCACACTTGGTATATAATTGAAAAAAGCAAATGGTCATTAAAATGACACATTTATAACTAAAAAACACACACATATCAAAGATATCTTACAATTTCCATCAATAAATTTTGATGGAGAGAAGCTTCTTAATACTAATTCATATTTAACACACAAATCTTGAATTGACATTGCCCCATACAATAGATCAAGATAAATCCTATTAACATTTGCACAATGTCTTATACTAAATGATTGAAATTGTCTAACAATATTGTTTTCTTTTCCATGCAGTGGTTTTAGCCTCTCCTTCTTAACTTGATACATGTCTTTCCTCCGGTTGCACACAAGTTCAGAATTGGTGAAAACTACAATTCCATTAGATCCATACTCCCTAGTTATCCGTAATACTTCTATCAATATAATATAATATGCTTCCTTGTTTTATGTTCTTCATGGAATATTCATTTTCCTTTGGAAGACTTTGTTCGTTGCAATATTGCATACCACATAATTAATCATTGCTTTCCCTAGATTCAGATAACAAGAAACATATATGCATAATGGCCATTTTTCAACCATATTTAGTGGGATTTATGATCCCAGAAAAAACAAAATTTATTTATTGCAAATTCCTTTGTTTATGGGAGAAATGATATACATGGTTTCCAAAAACACGAGGACCCCCCTTACATTTAGCTTAAAGTTTTATAATAGTTTACCGCCAATGAAAAGGAGAGTAACAACACATCCTAGCCTAACTACATCATAGATATATCAATATTTAATGCATACTTTTACATCTATTCATGGTAGTTCGAGATGTGTTATTATTAGTTAAATGGTGAGGTACGTTCAACTTCTAGCATATACCATGCATAAAACAATTTATGCGTTCACCATTCTTTCATGGTGGTAGGAAGCATAGTTGGGGATGTGTTATTATGGTTGGTGAGGTAATAGTCGACCCCTATGAGGTGTATGAGGTGCAATAGATATCAAGCTTAATATTTTGTACTTTATCTTGAGAGGCATGAGATTTTGTTGTGAATTTTTTTGGCACCATTTTTGGAGATAAAGTCCATTTCCCACCATATCCTAAAATATCACATTGAATTAAATTCAATCTTAAACGTACCTTTCCACATAGGTTAATCCATTTGAAGAAAAAATACCATGCTCTTATAAATTTTTAAGACTTGATGCTTCTGAGGTGAGACAAACACCATTGGGAAGGAATTAACAACTCACCTTGAAGGCTCCATTCTGAGAAAGGTATAAAATTCATTTATCTTCAAATTTAAATTTTTGTGCATAAGTGGTATAGGGTTAAATTTTAAAGGTTAATTTTCTTCATTTTTCTCAAAGAGAGTCACCAATGAAGGATCATTTTATGGCCTTGAAGATATTGACACTTTGGATCAAAGAGGAAGATTTTAGTTTTTATTTTATTTTTTCAAAGTATGATGATGCATTTGTTGACCCAAAATAACACTTTTGTGGCAACAATAATGGAGAGGAGAACATTGTTAAAATTAAGGAAGAAAACTTTATTTATTACACAATATAAGACCACTATGAATATATGGTGGAAGAGATATTTACCACAGATCTACAACATGTGCAACCCCAAAATGGCAGCATTCCTTCTTTGACGCCTAAATGGCGAAAGACCTGGAACCCCTCCCGGTAATGGGGGGAGGTCCAAAAGATATATAGATTGACAAGGTCCCATTGGATCTGTTCTGGTGTCTACTAGTTCTGGATTTAGAATTATTTGAGAGGATAGAGTTTATGATCAAAGAAAAATTTCGATCACATACGTAAAACAAAGAGAAAATAAAATTTATTTTCCCTCTAAATAAATCATATGTGATCAGTCAATCAAAAAATGTGGTTTTTGTTTGTTTGCGTATGATACTCAAATCCTAGAAGACATATTCGTCCTCACACACTCAAATGTAACTGGGCCTTGAGAAGATATCTTGCGAGTGCTGGCACAACGTCTCGTAAGAGCTAGCGACGCCCCCAGTGAGCTGAAGAAAATCCACCAAGGTAAGGGTAGAGGATCTAGTGCTTTCCTGCACCGTCACCTATAGGGAAAGGATGCCCTAATTTTGGCCACAAAGTAACACCATCCCACGCAAGAGTTTGAGTCTTGGGCTTCTTGGTAATTCAGCTAACAATACCAAGTATCAGCTGGGTCAGGTAGCCCCAACTGATACCTGCCCGCACTGTGCCTAAGCCTAACCACCTCTGAAACAGGTCTCTGTCGTGCTTGGTTTTTCTTTTCTGTGGATTGATAGGTGGATTTAAAGCTCCCTAAATAGTCAAATTCTATGTTTCAAGATGAATAATGATCAAGGTGGCTTATTAGATTCCTACCCCTTTGATCGTAAATTAGACTATAATTCTTTTGTGGCCCCTGTGGGGAGAATTTAGTGATTTTTATCAAGTTAGTTTTAGGTGTCTTTTCTTTGCTTAGTGTGTGGATGTGTGTGAGAAAAAAGTGAACAAGCACATAGTTTTAACATGTGGATATGTGATGATCCTTTTTAAAATCCCCTATTAAACTATGTTCTATTGTTCTTTGCTCAAAATAAAAACATGTGCGGATATGGGCCGCTTTCTATTTTTCCTAGTTAATCTATGTGATCAACTACAGGGAGATGGTGAGTTGTGAATAGAGAGTGTTCATATGCTTGCCTAGGATCACCAAACGGTGCAAAGGCGGCAGATATTACTTGCTCTTCTATCAACAATTCAATCTTGGTCCCAAAATCCTAGTGCAAAAATTGAACTAAACTAATTACTTTTACACTAGAAAAAAGAAACTAACTAAGCATGCGTGTACTTTGGCCACTTACTTTGGCTAATTATCTAGGTGTTTTGGTAGCTAAATTTCCAAAACATAATTTTTTTTTAAGAATGCAAGTTAATTTCCCCCCCTACTTAAACTATTTGTGAACTTTGCAAAAATAAACTTGAAATAAAACTAACACTAAGCCTATTAGAAGTAGCTAAGAGTGAGCTTTAGCAAGTTGAGGCGTACCTCAACCAGTGCTGGCAGATGTATTATTGGATGCCACGCACATTACAAGTAGGAAAACATAGAAATATGGGAGAAAAATCTCATTCTTACATTTGCGCGTGAAAGATTGCAACAAGCGCGATGTCCGCACGTAGGTCAGCTCTGAACGCGCCTATGTGATGGAAAAGCATGCAAATTCCTGCAAAAGTAATTTTTGGATTTATTTTGCTTCATTCTGTCACTTGGGATGAACTAGGGACTGAAGGAGAAAAAGAGGGCAATTTCAACCCAACTCCACAGCACAGACATAGGTCTCTACAAAAAGGCACAACCACATAAACTTGAAAATAAACGTTAGTGGATTCGTCAATACTGTGTTAGTTTTTTTGGTGCACGCATGTACGAAATCACACCAACTTAAGGGGTGTGGTTTACCCTCTTAAGTTATTGGTCATAGGAAGAAAATATATGGATTCAAGCAAGTTAATGGAACATGCTAGAACATAAACATACTAGATAGAGAAATAGCATGCATATTCAAACATAAAAATTAAACTAAAACTAAAACAAATAAGACAAAAGATCTAAATAGAGTCAAACAATTGCAATAATTCAAACGGTAGCACTTATGGGCCCTCTTATTGAGTTCTAGTAGGAAATTAGGATGAAACTTTAACCCACTTACCAAGGGGCCCTCGAAAATGGGGCTTATAAGTCCCAATGTAAGGATGTCTTTACTTCGAAGCTTGCCTCGGTGCAAATTCTCTCTCTTTACTATGGTGGACTAAAGTTGTTGGATGTCCAACAATTAAGTCCCCTCTATCTCTCCTTTGAATTACACACTGTTGGTATTTCTTCGGGAAATTCTGGCCAACATAACAATGTGCTCTCAAGTTTTTCATCTCTTCGTGGCCTTTTATAGGAGAATTCAAATCGTCCTTCCGTCTCTTGGTACATTGTGGATGGTGATCCAAGAGAGGGGGATGATTCCATTGTGTGCTCCCTTGATGTCATAAGGAGGCTTTAGTGGCTGTCCTTAGGTGGCTTCAAGTGTGAAATCACTGTCTTGGAGTGTGCTTTTTGTGGTCCCAGAATGTAACTTCCGTCACTCCTAGGATTGCACGATTTTTGGGTCAAAAGGCGCGGAAAGGCTCTTCTCGAAGTTTTTTGCACGCAAAATAATTTATGACTTTCTCAAATTTGATTTTTCCTCAGACCTTAGAGATTTTTAAATACTTTCCATATTCTCTAATGTCTCTCAGCCATGTAAATCCTTCTAGCTGACAATAAATAATGTCATATTTTCTTGTTGTCTCTCAGCCATGTAAATCCTTCTGCCTGACATTAAATAATGTCGTCTTTTCTTGTACGATTTTCTAGTGTTAACACCCATCATCCATTATCATTCTCCCATGAGATATCATCCATCAATGTATTGGCCATTTCACAACAATTGGCAACTCCAAGAAGGAGACCACTTCCTCAACCCCTTATCTTAGACTTAGCAACTATATAAAGCTGACGTAGATATCTCTTCTTGGATTAGAACCAAGTTATTTCTCTTAGTTGTAATTAATCCATTTTTTAATTTAGCACTTAGATTTATTTTTATATTTTTTCAAATTTTCTCTTTATCTTTTGCTCTAGGAGATGGTTCATCACTACCACATTGTACTTTTGTTGGATGCACTCCTCGGTCCCATTAACCTACTTGTGTGGTAATTTTTTGGACATTAGTAAAATTATTTACCCAGTTTTGTGGCAATTTTTGAATTTTATTAAAACTATCTTATAACATCAAATTTTATAACATAGGCTACAAAATAATATCATCCAAGGGTAGGCTATCAATCTAATCTATTATTTTCAAAACTTGAGAGCTAATCAACCCAACTAAAAGGGTATAATTTTGGTATAGGATGGGAATATACTATATAAATCCAAAGCATGTGGTTTTGAAGATGGTTGCTTTATCATGCAAAAAAAAAATGAATGTTTTCAAACGATGACATGGGGATTGACTACAGTTACCCTAGCTCCTATGTTACCAGATACAACACGCCTAGGAATAAAAAATGAATTTGGATGTACATCCACCTAGGATTCGTCCATAAAAATTCCAATAAATTCACCATCCTTGACTATGTTCTAATTATGATTTGTATGACCCACTAATTTCAAGCCATAATCTATAACAAATTTCATGGCACGGGCCAGACTCTCAAGCCTTCCTATTGAGTGATGATCAGAGAAATTTTTCATATATTTGGGTGCCTCCTTCATGAAAACACCTAGCAACCATACAAATTTAAAAATATTAATTTCATTGTGTAATACAAGGAAAGGTTATTTCAATGTCTCCATATATACTCCCTTCAACATCTCACCAATCAAACCAAAAATTTCTTCCAAGCACCATCCATATGCGGTTAGGATTTACCTTTCTTCCTTTGTTTGGTAAAACAAAATAATAGATTGCATCAACAATAGAATAAAAGAAAACATAAAGAACAACTAGAAGAAAAAGAATCCTTTCTCTCGAAAGTGTGACTCTCTCACTTGACTTATGAAATAATTTGGCATAGTGAGGACACTATTCCTCTTATCAACTAAAAAATATATAAGTTATATGTTATGTATTATTAATAATTAAGTTTTATAAGTTATATATTATATATTATAATTAATTTATATATGTGAACTAAATGTATCTTAGGTGGTTTGGGAGAATGTTGTTATCCTCTTCACCTAGGAACTTAGGTTCAATTCTTACATGTGGCTTTGAGCCTTGTTGTGTATCCCTCAAGAACTTAAACATGTATATTTATCCTATATAAATTAAATATTATATCTTGTTAAAAATTTACCCTATAGTTAAGGGATGTAATTCTAGATTTTTCAATCAAAACCCTAATCAATCTAAAGGTTTGAAGAAAAAACTAGGGTTTATACACTAAATCCTAGGATTGAGGAAGAAAGTCAATAGTGAAGATTTCTTATGTCTAGGGTTTATAGTCATTAGAAAAACTTGAAGATACCAAGTTGAGCTTGATTTTTTATCTTTCAGACATAATTATCAAGGACCTATTATTGTTGGTCAAATAATGAAAGAACCACTGGTATTGAAATCCTTGGCATAGTCATGTTGTTCCTCTAATGATTGTGCAAGATTGTTTTCCTGACTTATGCTCTCGTTATTATAGCTTGTTCTAAATTTTAAATCTTGATTAAATTAATTTGTGTGATAAAGTTGCAATATTTATTTCATTTTGTAATATATATTGTGCTTGCGAAGACCTTAGGTTTAAAGACTACATGTCTTGGTGAAGCCCTAGGGATTTGGATATTTAAGGTTGAATACCTAGGTTGAATATCTTAGGTTTGTAATTTTATGATTTACAAACCCTAAGTGTTCCATAACAAGAAAATTATAGGGTTTATGGATGAAAACCTATGACTATGATTCTAATATTTGGATATAAAACCGTAGCTCATAGTGTAAACCCTGAGGATTAGGGTTAGGGCTTATGGGTTAAACCATAACATAAATTGCTTCTAGAAAACTTTGTTCCATCATGTTAATATGGATTATGTTAATGCAAGAAAGAGATAACATGTTTTTTCTTTCTTGATTATTACTATCATTACTTTTATTTCGAGTCTCCTATTTTGGTAAATTTATTTGTTCTTCCTTAGCCTCATAATCTGAATTAAAGGAACATATGAAGGATTACCTGATGGAAGAACATGATAAAAAGAGCATAGGTGCGCTGTGAGCACTAGTTTCAGAGGTAGCAGGATGAAACAACAAGACTAAATCATTAAATACCACTGTATATTCTAAATAATGGTGTTGATTAATTTCTGTGAGCCTCGTTGAGATTTGACATTATGAATTGTATGTCCATGGATAATTGCTTAAAAACATCTTCACTGCTGAATTGATGAGCCCTTATCACAATCACATTTGATGCATACCTATCAAGGCTTAGTAAAACTAATTCCAACTTCCATATCAAGGTTTTGATGGATGAACGGGGACTCTGACTTTGCTTCCTTATGTGTTTGACTTCCCAATGAAAGAGGGATTTGGCTACTTAATTGGATAACAAGAATCTTAGGCTAATACCCTATTTGGAACTAGAAGTCTAACGTTTCCCTTGGGAAAGGGAAGAAATATATGCATTAACTGAAAACTAGAGACAATGATTCGAGCTTAGTCAAAAAGGCAGACCAAAGCCATGGTATCATATCCTCTTAAATTCTCTACTGATTTTTCTTTATTATCACATGCTTTAGATCGTGGCATTTTTTTCCATGCATTTATTCTGCATCCTGCTTTGCTAACCTTTCCCACCAATTATCTCAGTTAAGTAGAGGCCCCAAGATGTGTCTCGTGTTCTATAATTTTCTCATACTTCAGTGACGAAAGAGGATAATAGCACAAACAAAACAGAAAAAAATTGCACAAAAAATTATTCAAAATGTCACAACTTTGTTCCTATTTCTGACCCACTTGTTCAAAATTTCATCAATGAATATATATAATATTGTTTTAACTATAGTCAACATGACCTAGAAAGTCATTTCCAACATGCAATCCCCTCTAAAAGTATGATTTAGACTTAAGTTGAAGATTCATGGGAGTTGTATGGCTGGCATAATAAGATTTGAATTTGAAATATGCGTAAGGCTATTTTTCATGTTCATATTTAAGGAAGCCTCAACCTGCATAAATATTGGGAAGTTACGACCTTGAGCTCTGTCAAAACACTATGGAACTTTTTTCTCACTATATTGAAAATTTTCAACAAAGAAATATGATGAGTTAATTCTAATATCTAGAACAATTGCCCAAGTTTTTAGTACAACTCTAACATTTCCTGGAAAGGCTAGCTCATCCCATATGCAAATTTTTCCACCATATACCTAAAAGGATATCTTAGCCAAGACCACATAACACATTTTTATGCACATCAATATGTCAAATGGCATGCCCATCAAGGGTAGCAATAGTGGTTTTGACTCACAGTGATAATTCCCAACCCAAATCAATTCAAATCCTGGAGAGTCTTGATTGGTATGTTTTTGGATATTATATTGGTTTCCTTGGTAGCATTATTATGTGATTATTGATGGCAACAATGATTATATGTTGTAGTTACCAATTTTCCCCTTTATTCTTGGGCTAGAAAATATGTCGAATGACAGATTACGACATTCAAGTCAAGTATTTAACACTTTAAATACTTGCTTCTATTGCTAAAGTCTTGATAATGTTTCAGTATTACATCTAGGAGTGCCCTATAAACCATTAACAACCAAGCCCCCATGAGAATTGATCTATTTCAACTATGTCAACCATAATTAACATATAGGTATAACAGATCCACCTAAGGGTACAACCCCTAGTTTCTAGAGTTCTCAGGCTCATTTTGACATAGGTAAGCCAGATAGGCGACCATCACCTATGATGGATAGGGGTTACAACACAGAAAGACCAGGTGTCATTTATTAAAATTAAGGCATCAACATGTTTTCCCTCCCTCATACACTCTAACATTTAATTCATTCAGGATGCTAAAATAGTTTGATGGGGTGGATACCAAATATGGTGGAAATATTCGGGTTGGTGTTTCTCTTTAACCCCAAAATTAAACCTTCTCAGTGAATGTTTGGATGTTTTAGATGCCAGTAGCAAGGAAATAGTCTACTGATTATTCCATTTTGTTCATAGACTAGACATATTAAATATGTAAGAAGTGAAAGTGAAAATATTTTAGCTCAAGACTTCACTTAATTTCATCTAATCCAGTTGCAAAGAACATATATCTAAGCCTGAGAAGGGAAATTTTCTTTAGAATTGTTGTTTTCAACCACACTTGGTTATGTGCTACATACTGGGGCACATATCCTATCTAAAGATTTGCCAATATTTTATTACAACTAGGTGGACATATGTTAGGGGTTTCCAACATCTATGCTCCAAATTATGCTTTGGAATGTGCAATATTTTTCCATTGAATAATTGAAAATATATTAGAGGTCAATTGGCTGAATTGTAGGGAATCCAACATGGTTGAGCCAAAATGACAAGAATTCCTTCTCTCTTCCTCACCATTACAACCCCGAATATCGCGCAGCTTAGTTCAATCTATGGTCCAAATTAGGTATATACAACTGCATGTCTATACAAGGAGTGATCTTAGTTTTAGAAAAAGAGAGCATCAAAGTAGCTCGATTAGGGAAAAGCTCTAGAATCAAAATTTCTCCACAATTGACTCTCAAGGCGTCATGCCTATTCAACTATTGACCAAAGCTATGTTTTCTAAATGTTGACATTTTTTTGTCATTTATTGGGTAGTTTGTAAGCCATGCATGTCATGATCAAACTATATTCTTAATGCATATCTCCTTGACAACCCTAGTTTCCTGTGATAACATCCATCTCCTTGTTTATCAACCCTACTCAGATATTTGATTTTTAATCCTTCAAGGGAAATCAATTTCTACCCCTAGTGCAATGACATTCCGTGACGATTGTTACCCTACACTTTGTTTTAATATGCTAGTTGTGTATATGTTATCAATAAAATTTCAAAGCATGTTTATGATCAGGATTTATGGAAGAATGCAATAGAATACAGATATACCGATAAGCACAGAGATGCAGCATAAATAATGCTTCATTTATTAATAAAAGAATGACTGAAATAGGCTTACAAACATAATGGAAACAAGCTAGGGCACTGGTAGCGTAACTCTAAGAAGAGATGTGGCAGGCGCAGGCCTCTGAACTGTGTTACATTGAGGCTCGAAGGCCTATTACAGACATAATGGAAATAGATGAGCTAGGGTACTGGCAACACTTATCTCTGAGAAGAGATGTGTTAGCTACCAACCTCTCAACTATGTTACAATGAGGCTCGAGGGCCCATTTATTATCGAGAAGCAATGTAAAACCCGAAACATCCAAAAACCTAACCCTAGGAGATGAAGTGCCAAACCTATGTGCCCTATTTGGGTAGATTGTTGTTTCAACTTCCTGGGGACGTAACTTTGGAATTTGATCTCCGTTTGATGTGCTCAATAGCTCGTTAGAAAGATCTCTCTGAGGAGTACAGATTTTGGTGTGGGAAAGATAATTAAGGTTGCTCTCTTTTTTCCCAAAAACTTCGTTTAGGGCCTCAAAACTGCTCCGGAAGTTTAGGACCCGAAAAACTACCAAAAATAGTAAGTTGTGCTGAAACTTAAAAATGAAAAGAACTAATGGTGGGGGTTCAAATGGAATAGGTGGGTGGCCACAAATATCCACCTGGATCATTAATGCCCCAAAATGGCTTGGAGCGTGCAGGACCTGAAAACCTGCTAAAAATAGTAAGCTCCAGGAAGTGAAAAGCTGCAAGAATGTTGCAGGTCCAAATGGAATAGGCAAGCGACCACCGATATCCACCTAGATAATTCCTCCCTCCTCAGGAAGCAATGGTCTCCATTGCGTTAAGTTCCTCCATGTGGGGGAAAATTTTGCTGAAATTGGTATTGTATTTGTCCAAGATGTTGCGGACCTATTGGTAGATGTGCTGGATGTCGATGTGCTGCTAGTGGGTAGTCGTTGAAGGATCTGGGAAAATTTATCCGTCACTGCATTCCTCTGTTTCTCGATGGCCTCCTCGAACAAGATTTTGATAGGATCTTCTACTCCCTTGTCTTTCTTTCCTTCTGCCATGGGGTGTCGTTAGGGTTTGCGAGGTTGATCTTGGAAGGGTGCAACCATATCGAGCCCAAACTCCTTATACCCTGATCGCTTTGGGGAGATGCTAGGAAAAATAGAGAAAGAGCAGACCCGCTTTGATACCACTAATCCTGATTTATGCAAGAACACAATAGAATATAGATATACCCATAAACACAAAAATGAAGCATAAATAATGCTTCATTTTATTAATAAAATAATGACTGAAATAGGCTTACAAACAGAATGGAAACAAGCTAGGGTGTTGGTAGCGTATCTATGAGAAGAGATGTGGTAGTCATAGGACTCTGAACTATGTTACATTGAGGCTCAAAGGCTTATTTATTTTTGAGAAACAATTTAAAACCTGAAACGTCCAAAAACCTAACCCTAGGAGATGACGGGCCAAAACTATGGGCCTCGTTTGGGTAAATTATTGTTTCAACTTCCCGGGGACGTTACTTTGGTATCCCATCTCTGTTTGTTGCGCTCAATAGCTTGTTATAAATATCTATCCGAGGAGTGCCACTTTTGGTGTGATATATATATTGAAGGTCGCTCTCATTTTTCCCCAAAAAAAGTCATTTAGGGCCTCAAAACTGCTCCGGAAGTTCGAGACCCAAAAAACTGCCAAAAATAGTAAGTTGTGCTGAAACTTAAAAATGGAAAGAACTGATGGTGAGGGTTCAAATGGAATAGGTGTGTGGCCACCAATATCCACCTAGATCATTAATGCCTCAAAATGGCTCTGGGCGTGCAAATCCCGAAAGCCTGCTAAAAATAGTAAGCTCCTGGAAGTGAAAAGTTGCAATAATTGATGTTGTAGGTCCAAATGGAATAGCTGGGCGGCCATCGATATCCACCTGGATCAGTTTAACAAAAAAAAAAAATAGAAAACCTAAAATTCTTGTTGCTAAAGCCCCAAACCCATAGAATTCATCGAAAACAAGTCAATTCAACTATTAATTTTTTAATAAAAATCCTCACTTTTTTTGTTTTTTTAACATTTAATTCAGTGGAATTAAACTTATTGTATCAATGTGAGCCATCACAATTTCTGTTGTAGCTTACATAAATATGTTAATTCATACATAATGAAGACATGGATTGAATCTCATCATTTAAGTAATACATGCTCTAACACCAAACTCCCTATAGCCAACCCCCTTACAAGCTCTGAACTCTTGCTAGAGGTCACCAATTCAAACTATAAAAACAAAATCATCCAATAAAAATCATTTCTACACTTTGGTTCAATTGAAATTTGTATTTCCATATTACCAACAGAGGTCATGGGTTCGAATCCAAAAACACAAGTCTCAAAATGCAATCCCAAAGCAAAAAAAATCAAAATTCAGTTTGAATTTAAAGGAAAAACAAATGGACAAAATAACACACTCACAAAATTTACCGTTCATGTCTTACCAAAGACCACAACCTAGCCTCATGAATTGTGCATCCTCAACACACCCTTTCCCTCATTCCTGCCACTGCTCTCCATATAGGTAGTGGGCTAAACGTTTCCTGTGACTATAACCAAGGGATCAACCTGCTATGGTTCGCGGGTTCGATTCTCACTATCTTATCCATGGTCCTATGGAGGTGGGAGAGTGACCCTAATTTTTCTATTGGAAACATAAACATACATTGTATTATTTGAAGGTTTGTCGAATGAGACTTGAATTTGAACCACGTTCTCACAACGATTACTCTGCAGCGAATCCCCAACATGGCATTGTCCTATGTGAGGGATATGGGGGGTATTACCTAACAAATTTCGTGGTCATAGGAATCCATAATTCATGTTATAGTTCTATATACCACCATGTTCTCACAATGATCACTTTGATGCCAATCCCCAAGTCAACATCATCCCCTGTGAGGGATATGTGGGTTATTTCTTGAGATATTTTGTGGTCATAGGACACCATCATTTCTCTATACCATATCCTCCTTTAAAGTTTTGAATGTGAGACTATCGCTTCATAAATTAGGGTTTAGGGCCCAATATTTCAAGTTACCAAACTCTGTTTATAATTGGGAAATTAAGTGTTAGTGACTTTGAAGAAGGATATTCATTATCTTTATTTTAGTGTTATCATTTATTGTTTCTTTTAGAAAAGATTTGAATGCGTATTTGAAGTGTTGATTGAATGTAGGTAATATTCCATTTAGTGCAAAGAGAGTCAAATAAAGTTAAATAGAAATAAGGGGTAACAGTCAAAGTTGAAAAAAAATCTCCTTAAGCGGTTTGTCCAATATAATCTTGTGCAGAAATTTGGATGAGGGGTAATAAATTAGGGAAAAGAGGATTCTTAAGAGAAAAAGAGTAATCGGTTAGTTGGTTTAATTGGTTATTGTCAATGTTGTAACATTTGGTTAGTTCTTCATTTTCCCCACGTAGGTTAAAATTCCTGATGAGACATTTGGCCTATCATTATAACATTGGAAAGGTAGAAGCCTCCAAGGAGTAATACCACCACGTGACTGTATCTCCAAACGTCTTGACCCTTCGTGCTAAATCATGACTTATTATTATATACTTGCAACATATTTGATATACTTGTGGGTTATAGTCGGAATCGTTCAATTTCATCTTAAGCATAGCTCAAATCAATCTGATGAATTACCAATTTGAGGTTTCTCTATAAAGTGTTCGTTGAAGTAAAAGAGAACATGACTTTCTATCTAGAAGAGTAGTTTCCCTAACGAGTGCGACCACCCCACAAGTGTATTTCAATTCTTATTGACCCTTGGTAAATAATGGGTTATTATTATAGACATGCAACATATATAATATACTCTTGGGTTATAACGGAAATCATTTCAGTACATCTCAAGTGTAACTCTAGTCACGATCTTGGGTTTCTCGATAAATATTTCCTTGAAATAAAAAAGAAAAATTATTTCAATATTTAATTATTGGATGAAATACTCATCCTCCTTGTCAATATATTATTAAATTCTTTAAGGGTTTATAAGTATCTTTTTGGTTTCATTGGCTTCATCAAAGAATCAACACCTTGTTATTCATAACTCTTGGCTATGATATGATGAATTCTAGTGTGAATTGCCACATGTATGTTGTTATTTTTTCAATTGTAGTTTTGACCTTCATGATTACTTTGGTCTAATTCCTCTAGGTATTCATCAATGAACCGTTCGGTGCCACATGGGGGGTTTTAATTTTCAAGAAATCCAATATAGCTTTGTTGCATTGGGATATAGTTATCTTGTTGAAAAACCCTAGCAAACAACTTTGAGACCATCTACTTGCTAGCACTTAATCCCACTCCCATTTCAGATAATATTTCATTCTTTGAATTTAATTCCATATGAATGTGATCAAAGGATATAACCCTATATGTTATAATAAGATCCATAATCCTAATCATCCATTAATCTAATAAAGAAATGTTTAAGGAAGTATAACAATTCAACCAATATATAGGAGCCTTTGAATCCCATTTCACTTATAACTTTAGATTGTTGAAGTGACACAATTAAAATAAATAACATTAATTATTGATTCATATTATTGTAGTACTCTTAGTTAGTCATATTTTTGGTCCTATACTAAATTAGTCATTCACATTAGTCATTTTTAGTTGTATTACTTATTATCTAGTTTTATAATTAAACTTGGGACTAAATTAGTGGTTTATATTAGTCTATTTTAGTTGGGTCACTTAATATTTCTCATTTTGCTAGTTTTTCACATGGAAAAGTGCTGGTGACTAACTTTTTTAGTCACCTAGTCACTAACTTCTCATTTTCTACTAGTGTAACATAATAAAAACAAAATCTAATAAAGGAAAATTGTAACATACCCCCTTACCTCACCTAGGAAGGAGAGATGTTACCAACGAATCTGGTCCCCATTATAGTTGTCATGGAGACGAGATTAGGAAGGTCACACCCTCGGCTCTCTTTCTCTCTCTTTCTTCCATTTACTTATATATATCTATCTCCACACACCAAGCATGATGATTGTTGAACCTCAAAATTGTTCTTTCTTTGACACCCTTTTTCATCTTTTCTTCCTTCATTTTTCACAAATTCATGACTCTAATCAATGATAATTGACATATTCCATACCAGAGAAATAATTTAACGATATCTACTTTATATTATGATGTTTCTTGTTATTTGAATGAATTTCTATAACTAGCTACATAATGTGTGCAATTATACAACTAATCGTTGTTTCTGCAGCTATTGTTATGGTTTGATAGGTTTTGAGAAGCAAATAAGTGAATGAGTCACATGGGTATCTTAGGAATGATCCACACATG
Organism: Pinus albicaulis; assembly: GCA_034641835.2. Taxonomy (NCBI): domain Eukaryota; kingdom Viridiplantae; phylum Streptophyta; class Pinopsida; order Pinales; family Pinaceae; genus Pinus; species Pinus albicaulis. The sequence goes on from CM076571.1 coordinate 867,345,974, forward strand.
GATCGTATCCCATCCACCTATTCAAATTCGAAAATAAAATGTGCCTATGCTCGCGATCAAGGTCGGTCAAGGAGCGTGATCTGCGAACAAGATACTCTCAATTTTCTCTGAAGTAGAGCATCGAGAGAAAACCACTAAGAATTTTCTTATGTTTATACTTCTAAATTTAAGTTCTAATTTTTATCTATAAGTGGAAATTCCTGAAACAATTGAATCCGAAACTTGTTTAAATACCAGTCGTTTTGAAACCAGAAACAGTCCTAATTTTGATAATTCAGTGTACGTCTTTAAAACATTTTTTTTTATATAATAAGAAGACCAGTTCCAGATCCTTTGATGCACATGTAGTCCATTAGATTTTCAACTCATTATGTTTCAGAGGGCCCCTGCACGGAAATGAGGTTTTTTTTAGTTGTTTTGTAGTTTAAATTTTGTTATTTTATTTCCTGTTAATTTGTTATTTCTCTTCTTGTAATTTTCATAGTTAAATTTGCAATGTTTTCATAGTTAATTTCATGTCAATTCATAGTTTAAATTGTTTACTTCTTTATAGATTAATTTTATGAATGCTTTCTTAGATTAAATTTCCAATTAGCTTTGTAATCTTGCGCTCGCTAAGTTGTCACAAGAAGGTGGCTATGTCATCTTCCAATTGCAACAGATTTGGGTTTATGTCACACAACATTAATAGTTTCATGCTTTGCACTTGCTTTCAATTTCAATTCAGCACTATCATTTCAATTCTTAGCAATAGAGTTTATTCTTTCAATCCGTGGAATAGGATAATATTAAGTTAAGATAGAATTAAATTACAATTATGCTATGTTTTCATAAGGCTAGAAGCTTTCAATGGATAAGATAGGAAATGATTTCATCTTTTCATTTTAATGCAATAAGATCTAGAATGATGCTCTCTTCTTTTTTTAACTAGTGAGATGTTTTTCATAGATGTTTTGTTGGCAGACTAACATCATTCAAAGTTTGATTCATTTTTATGCAATTTATATTAGTTAATGAACATTTCATTTTCTTCCTTCTTTTAGATTTCATATTACATAAAAAATAGTTTGTAATTCAATTTCTTTCTTTAGAATAAAAACAACATTTCATTTTCTTCCTTCTTTAAGAATTAGTTTTCATCATTAACGTTCATTTAGATTTGACTATTCACTAGCATTTAGATATTTCAATATTTAGACCAATTTTAGACATAAGATACATAATCCCCAAAACAACATAAATTTACACAACGAAGTTAGAGAACAAGGTTACCTAAGCATATATAGTGCACCCCACTTCATCAAATTACTAACATCGATCGATAATTCATGATAGAGATTTGAGACATCAAATTGACTAAAAATTTTGGCGCCATTGCCAGGGAAGTGAGATTAGGAAGTCTTATTTCTTACATAAAAAATAAAAAATTGATATGCGTAGAGAAAGAGACTCTAGGGGTAGATTCATAGCTAGAGGTAGAATTTTTATTCCTAAAACACCACTCACCCCACCAAGACCATGTAGTTCCACACCACCATCTCAAACTCATATCTGATTTTTCACCTCAAGACATAGACTTCCTGAAGTCTTAAGGTTAGAAATCCAACCAGGAGATTATCCATATTCATTTACTAAGGCAACCTTAGAAGAAGAAGATACTAGATCGCCAACAAAAGGATTAACATTTTTCACATCTACAGGAGAACATATTCTAGCTCAAGAGCTATAAATCCCTAGTGAGGAAGAAGAAGAAGAAACTTTCTTCAATATTCCATTGATAGAAGAAGCAGAGGAAGAACAATTAACCCTACAGTTATAACCTTACATTAGCTCTAAGGAATCTACAATGGCAGAAGAAGAAGTCCATGGAGAAATTATGAATGGAGAAGCCTTAAGAGGAGGAGGAAGAGGTATAGGATGATGTGGAGGAAGAGATGGAGGAAGAGGTAGAGGCAAAGGAGATCCTAACTCTGTTGGATTTCCTATAGCTGATGAGGATACAAATTTTAAAATGAAAAATATTTCACCTTCTGTCCTTCCAAATTTCCATGGATTAAGGATTGAGGCTCCTGAAACATTTTTATTTGAATTTGAAGTCTTGTGTAGATCTTATGACTACTTAAAAGACTCTAAAAAATTGAAGCTATTCCCTGCGACACTCAAGGGTGCAGCTTTAAAATGGTTCATGGGTTTGATAACACAATCAATTAGGACATGGGATGAGATGAAAAGTGAATTTTTTCAAAGAGATATAGATTATTGCACACCTATTAATAGGAAGGATGAAGTATTAAAGATGATGCAAAGAGAAGATTTAAGATGATGCAGAGAGAAGATGAAAACTTAGAAGATCTAATTGAGAGATTCAATTATAATATCAAGAGAGCTAAAATGGAAAATCTAGATCAAGATACTTTAAAATATCTCTTACTAAAAGCCATTAGAGATGAATGGATAGATATCCTTAACATGATGAGAAAAAAAGATATCTCTCAATTACCATTACCTGAAATTGTTGAATTATGCATTCATCTCTCAAGAGTAAAATAAAAAATTGGGAAAAATACAAGGGATCCTATTCTCTCTAGAATAAATATGCAACTAGAACAGTAAGTAGGGTAGAAATTGGGCATATGCTTGATGAATTTATGACATATATCTTATGGAGTCTCAGTGAAAAAATAGACACCCTGAAATTACAAAATAAATAGAAAGCTGAAACTAATGCCTTAACTATTTTTAGTTCTAAATGCAGAAATAAACATGCTTTGAGAGAATTTCCTCTTGATGTAAAAGGCATAGAGACCTGTGTTATTTGTGCAGAAAAATCATGAAACAAAAAATTTCCCTCTTTACCAGGTATTAAGTCTATCTTTCAAGAAGAAGAAGCAACTCTATCTTCAGTAGATCCTCTTTCTTTTGTCTCTAGAAGACCATGGCAGGGGCCAAAAACTCAAGGTTTTAATAACCAAATGTATAATCGCCCCCCACCAAACAATTGGAATTCATCATGGCAAAAACCTTGGTCCCAACCTCAACCTTGGACACAAGGGATGAAAAATCCTTATGGCAGATACTCTCAGTATCACTAGTATCCACAACCCTATCCAGACTATCCTCCCCAAGATTTTCCACAATAAAATCAACCACCCCAAATCCAAAATCAAAATCCAGAACTATCATTACCATATCCACAAAGTACAAATCAACTACCTTCCCAGCCATTACCAAACCCAAACAAAAAAAATGCTCAAAATTCCTATAACATAGAAGGACAAAACTTTCCAGCTTACATTATTACCCCACTAGATCTTAACAATGTCCAACTTAGATATAGTAGAATATTAGAAATGGCAAAGCCTTCTATTGTTATTCAAGAAAAAGATGATTTTCATGAATAAATTTCTCTACAACAAAATAAAAATTCTAAAGAAGGGACATGTCTTGAGTAGAACCAAAATTCTGAAAATGAAAAACAAAAAGATCCAATAAACTCAGCTCCTATAATAGAGAAACCTTCAGTATTTGTTTCTAGCCCTCCTTTTCCTGAAATATTACAAACTGATAGAGGGATAGAAAAAAATATTTTGTTGCCCAATTATGATTTTCTAGATGAACTGAAAATTTTCTGTATCAAAATTCCTTTGTTACAGGCCATTAAAGAGATTCCTATTCTAGCTAAAACAATAAGAGATTTGAGAATGAAAAAATTAGGAAGGAAAACAAAGGACATAAACAAGATTTAGTTAGTAGGAAAAATTGCTGACATTATGATGTGAAAAATAGCCATACAAAAATATTTGGACCTAGGAAGTCCAGTTATAAAAACGCACATTAATGGCATTGAGATTCCAAACACATTAACTGACTTAGGTTCAACCATCAACATCATGAGCAAACAGACTATGGAATAACTTAGGGTTCCAAACCTTCAGTATACACCAACATTATTGAAATTATCAGATAGATCAGTAATCAAGCCAGATGGTGTACCAGAAGATATATATGTGTCCTTATATTCTTGGGAGTATTGAGTTGACTTCATTATCCTAACTCCCAAGAAAAACCTAGGGGGGCATCCACTAATTTTAGGAAGGCCTTGGTTAGCTGCAACTGATGCTTTCATTAGCTGTAGATTCGGTGATATGTTTATTCTGATGGCAACTCAACAAAGAAATTCACTCTATATCCTCGAGAAAAAACAATTACAAAAATAGGAGATGAAGAATGGATAGATGATGAAAATGAGATTCAACCTTTCTTTACTATTTCTCATATTAGTGAAGAAAGTCAAATCTTAAATTCAATATAAAACTTTGAAACATCCTCACAATATGAAGATGATTATATTTTTCAAGAAAATTTTAAAATTGAATACTTATCATCTAGATAGATGTCTTTATCTTATATGGAAGAATTTGGTAACTCTATATTTGAAATTTTTCCAGGGAAATCCTTAAACATAAACAAAAACTTGGAAAAATTCCAACAAGAAGAGTTAATCAAAATATTACAAAACATTCTTCTGCATATGCATGGGAGTACACTGACATGAAAGGAATTAGTCCTGATACTTGTATACATCACGTCTACATTGAGGAAAACTCTAGGCCTATTAGGCAACCACAAAGAAGGATGAATTCAAATCTTAAGGAATTGTGAAAGAAGAATTGCTATAATTGTTGAATGTAAACTTCATATATCCAATTTCAGATAGTCAATGTGTTTCTCCCCTAGTGATTGTACCTCAAAATAATGGTAAATGGAGGGTATTCATTTATTATCGAGAGTTGAATAAGCCTACTCTAAAATATCATTTTCCATTGCCTTTCATAGATCAAGTATTGGATACATTAGCAGGGAAGAAGTATTTTTCATTTCTGGATGGTTTTAGTGGTTACAACAAAATTCAAGTAGCACCTGAAGACTAAGACAAAACCACATTCACTTTTCCATGGGGAACCTATGCTTACTTGGTACTTCCTTTTGTATTGTGCAATGCACCTGCAACATTCCATAGGGCAGTATTAGGAATTTTCTCTGATCTAATACACAATTGTGTGGAAGTATATATGGATGATTTCACAGTTTATGGAAATTCATTTGAAGAAGCTCTTGAAAACTTGGAAAACGTTATTAAAAGATGAGAAGAAGAAAATCTTTCATTAATTCATGAAAAATTCTTTATGATTTTTATTGAAGGAGTTGTTTTAGGACATCACATTTCAGGGGATGGAAATAAAGTAGACTCATCTAAAGTGGAAGTCATCTCCAAATTATCAATTCCAATTTTTCAAAAGGATGTTAGAAGTTTTATAGGATTTATAGGATAGCATAGAATATTTATAGAAATCTTCACCAAAATAGCATCTTCACTCTTCAAACTTCTTACCAAAGATTCTGAAATTAGTTGGAATCTTGATTGCTAATTGGAATTTGAAACCTTAAAAGTAAAACTTTCTCAAGCACCCATATTAAGAGGTCCAAATTGGAAAATACCTTTTCAAATTTCAACAGATCCTTCAGATACAACTCTAGGAGATTTACTAGGAAAAAAACATTTGATCCCCTATGCCATCTATTACACAAGTAAAACTTGGACTCCTACTGAGCTAAATTACACTATAACTGAAAAAGAATTTCTAGTTGTTGTCCATGCTATCAACAAATTTAGACACTACGTCATCAGCTATGAAACCTTTAATCACAGATACCATTATGCAATTAGGTACTTAATGCATAAATATATCACTAATAGCATAGTCACAATATGGTTATTACTCTTGCAAGAATTTAATATCACCATTCTAGACCGCCCTGGAAAACAAAGCTCAGTTGTTGATTTCCTGTCTAGAATTCAAAACAACAATAATGATAGTCCAATGGAGGATAATTTTACTGATGAATATCTCTTTGCAATAACTACTAAATCTCCACGATTTACAAATATTTATAACTACTTAGCTACAGGAAAATTACCAGCATACTTCTTTCCTAGGGAGAAAAGAAGAATTATTCAAACAAGCGCATTATACTCATGGGTTAATGATGAATTATATAAAATAGGTCCGGATCTCATCATCGGAAGGTGTGCTTGAGAAGATGAAATCACTGAAATTATGAAGGCATGCCACAATGAACCCTGTGGTAGACACTTTGTTGATAAGAGGACTTCCTATAAAATCCTTCATTTAGGATATTGTTGGCCATCCATATTTAAATATGCCAAGGAGTATGTCAAAAGGCATGAAAACTGTCAAATAATAGGGAAACCTATTCCTACAGATGAAATTCCCTTACACCCTCAGGTACTCATCAAAACACTTGAAAAATGGGCCCTGGATTTTGTTGGACCAATCAATCCACCATCAAGACAAAAGAGGTATATTTTGGTTTGCACTGATTATGTCACTAAATGGGTAGAGGCTAAAGCACTTTCTAACGTTACTGAAGATGTTGTAGTTTCATTTCTCTTTGAGGATATTTTTACTCGTTTTGGTGTCCCAAGGGAAATTGTGACAAATTAGGGATCTCAGTTTACATCGATTATGGATGAATATAAGGTTAAACATAGAAATTCCACTCCATATCATCCACAAGAAAATGGCCAAGTGGATTCCACCAATAAAGTGATCAAGGAAATCCTCACAAATACTTTACATCTACATAAGAGGGATTGGGCAGATAGGCTTCCTGAATCTTTATGGGCCTATCGAACTACATGGAAGAATATAACAGGACATACTCCCTATGAAATTTTTTATGGGAATCAAGTCCTATTTCCTATAGAATTTCAGATCAAAACCTTCAAGATGGCAGTCAGATTGGGACTTAATTTATCAGAAGCCCGGAAGCACAGAATGGAGAAACTTAATGAGCTTTAAGAGATTAGGCAAGATGAGTTTCAAAGAACCAGTCTAATACAACAACAAAGGTCCATATGGCATGCTAAGTACATAAAAGAAAGAAAGTTCCAAGAAGGAGATTGAGCACTTTTGATCGATTCCAAGTTCAAAGACTTTCAAGAAAAATTTCAGACTCATTGGCTTGGGCTTTATGAGATCAAAAAATTCTTTTACAATGGAGCAGTGAGGATAAGGAAAATTGATGAAGAAAATGTACTTCTTCTTGTGAATGGACATCTATTAAAAGTATATCATAAGCCAATTACAAAGGAGGAATCTATCAAAAGAAATTCAAGACAATACTAATATGAAGTTGGTGTAGAAGAATCTTTCTTCTTCCCCAACTTAGTCTTCATTTTGTTTTTCATATATATATATATATAAGGATGCCAATCATGGATTGGTTTTTATACTTATACAATTATTATTATTATTATTTGAATAATATATATATATATATATATATATATATATATATATATATTATTCAAATAATAATAATAATAATTGTATAAGTATAAAAACCAATCCATGATTGGCATCCTTATACATAAAATATAAGATGAAAATCAGAGTTCTAACATATTATATTTTCTCCCATTCTAAAAATCCCAAATTCTTTGTTCCCTTTCTTTCTCTGAAGCAATAAAAGAAGTAGCTTCCGAATTGTGACAATTCTGCAGCTCTCAAGAGATTCTATAGTTGTCATCACATTCTGCAGCTCTGTTACACTTTCTTATAGCCTATTGAAGAAAACATACTGAACAGAAGAAATTGAAGACTCCATTGAAGATCATGCTGAAAGGATACCTAAATAATCAACACAAATAAAAGAGAAAAAAAGGTTAGTTCGAAAGGTATGTTACAAAAAATTGTTTAAATAGTAAGACCAAAAACATTATCATATGTAATGTAGGTGATCATATGCTGCCTCAATATGTCATCATTATATTTGATTCAGAATCACATCACAATTTCACAATCCAACCATACCATTCGTATCATATCTTATAATAATTCATAACCTTTTTTCCTATTAATGATTAACGGTCATGTCTTACTTCTGTAACCCACTCATCCACGTTCCTTTAAAACCTTGCTGAATATCTATTTCACCTGTATTTCTCTACAAACCCTCAACATCCTTAACCCTGATCTGCAACCTCAATTCATTCAATCAAAGAAGAACAATTCTGTAGGTAAAAATCCTCACGACATAGACATGTGTCTGATAGTGAGAACTAAACTTGTGGGAGCGAAGTTCATGGAGGGTTATCCTCAGGTAAAGGAAATGCTGTAGAATTTGCAATGGATCCGGCTTATAGAGAAGTTTGACTGATTCCATAAGGAGGTCACCAATTCATTTGCAAGATATTTCTACTGGACAGAGATCTAAATTGGAGATATAAAATTCTCAGTGATAGAAGGCTTTGTGGCCGAAGCTACAGAACTCCCGAGAACTAGAGAGAGGTGGTTTAAAAATAAGAAAATTCATAGTGAAGAATGGAAAGTATTTCCTAAGAATATAGGCATGGACACTTCTTTTTACAAGAAAATAATTCCCATTTCAACACTCAAAAATAAATGGAGAAATATGCTTTTAATTTTGCAAAAATTTGTTAATTGTGAGGGAAGATTTCGTTGCATGTTTATTTATCATGCTCGATTGTTGATGAAATTTTTGGAGGATGGAGAAATAAACCTCCCTTACATCTTGTTGAATAGTCTAAATAAAATGTTAACAAATGTCCATAAAAGAATCCAATTCATAGACAATACCATGCACCATCATATACTGATAAAAATACTTCTTGAATTCCATCTAAAAAGTTTAGGAGACTCCTAGGAAAGTTTGCTAATAAGAAATCACTTCCAAGATGAACCAGAGTAGCTTAAGGATGACAAAAGTAGAAAAATTAGAAGAAGAAAAGTTGATACATGCATTGAAAATGAATCCTCACCTCAACCTCAGCAAGAAGAGAAGAACTCACCATTGCAGAGCTAATGAAGAATAAGAGACAAAGTAGAGTAAAAAAGAGAGGAAATGTAGATAAAAGGAGAAAAGTTATAAGTTTAGAAGACCTAAATCTTGCACAACCAAGGAGAATATCTAGAATCCATAAACCCTTGAATAAAAAATCATTAAAGGAGGAAAAAATTGTCAATTTAGATGAGGATCCCCAAGCGCCATCACCCATCACTATGTCTCCTACACATAGTCCTATATATTCTCCTACACATAGTCATGTACAAAGTATAAGTAGGAAATCCCTTGAAATTGACCCAAAACAACAGGAGATATATGACTATATTGATTCATTGGAGAAAAGGCATGAAAAAACAAATCCAAGTGTAGAAGAGCAGCCTATCAATCCAAAAGAACCTCTGGTAAACACCCTCAAGCAAGAAATTTATGAGTTGGAGATATTGAAAGGCACATTAAACAGGAAAATGAAACTTTGAAAGAACATAATCACTTGGAGAAGGTCATCAGTGATAACACTATCTTACATTTGGGGCTGTGGTATCAGAAGAATAAGAAGCTGAAGAAAAATAACAATGCTCTGAACAAGAAATTCATCAGCCTCAAGTACAAAATCTTTATAAAAAAACCTAGAATGGCAGTCGCTCCAAGGAAAGGAAAGAAGAGGAAGCTAGATGTATTAGCAGAGGTATCAGAATAAATTCAATAGGAGGTGAAAACTCATATTTTTGGGAAATTGCATGAGGACATGCAATGGTTTCTTAGTGGGGGTATGTTGAATCTCAAAACTATTCTTGCTTTGACACCCTTTTTCATCATTTCTTCCTTCATTTTTCACAGATTCATGACTCCAATCAATGATAATTGACATATTCCATACTAGAGAAAGAATTTAATGATATCTACTTTATATTATGATGTTTCTTGTTATTTGAATGAATTTTTGTAACTAGCTACAGAATGTGTGCAATTCTGCAGCTAATCGTTGTTTCTGCAGCTACTGTTATGGTTTGATAGGTTTTGAGAAGAAAATAAGGGAATGGGTTACATGTGTATCTCAGGAATGATCCACACATGGATTGTATCCCATCCACCTATTCGAATTTGAAAATAAAATGTGCCTATGGTCGCGATAAAGGTTCGTCAAGGAGCGTGATCTACAAATGAGATACCCTCAATTTGCTCTGATGTAGCAAATTGAGAGACAACCACTAAGAATTTTATTTTTTTTATAATTTTAAATTTTAGTTCTAATTGCTATGTGTAAGTGGAAACACCTCAAATAGTTGAATCCAAAACTTGTTTAAATACTGGTCATTTTGAAACTGGAAACAGACCTAATTTTGAGAATTCAATGTACGCCTTTAAAACTATGTTTTTGATAATAAGAAGACCAGTTCCAAATCCTTTGATGTGCATGTAGTCCATTATATTTTCAACTCATTCTATTTCAGAGGGCCCATGCATGGAAAGGAGGTTTTTTTGAGTTGTTTTGTATTTTGAATTTCATTATTTTATTTCCTGTTAATTTCTTATTTCTGTTCTTGTCAATTTCATAGTTAAATTTTCACTATTTTCATAGTTAATTTCTTGCCAATTCATAGTTTAAATTTTTATTGCTTTATAGATTAATTTCAATGCTTTCTTAGATTAAATTTCCACTTATCCGTGTAATATTGTGCTTGAGTAAGTCGTCGCAAGTTGGCTATGTCATTTTCCAATTGGACCAGATTTGGGTATTCGGTCACACAACAGTCATAGTTTCATGCTTTGTACTTTCTTTCAATTTCTGAGCACTGTCATGTCAATTCTTAGCAATAGATTTTATGCTTTCAATCCATGGAATATAATTATATTAAGTCAAGATAGAATTATATTAGAATTATGTTATGTTTTCATAAGGCTAGAAGCTTTCAATGGATAAGATAGGAAATGCTTTCATCTTGTCATTTGAATGTGAATTAGATCTAGAATAATGCTCTGTTTATTTTTTAACTAGTCAGATGTTTTTCATAGATGTTTTTCTGACCTACTAACATCATTCAAAGTTTGATTCATTTTTATGCAATTTATATTAGTTAATGAACATTTCCTTTTCTTCCTTATTTTAGATTTCATATTACATTAAAAATAGTTTGTAATTGAATTTATTTCTTTAGAATAAAAACAAAATTTCCTTTTCTTACTTCTTTAAGAATTAGTTTTCATCATTATCATTCATTTAGATTTGACTATTCCCTAGCATTTAGAGATTTCAATCTTTAGAAAAATTTTAGACACAAGATACAAAATCCCCAAAACAACATAAACATACACAATGAAGTAAGAGAAAAAGGTTACCTAAATCATATATAGTGTGCCTCACTTCATCAAATTACTAACCTCGGATGATAATTCATGATAGAAAATTTAAGACATCAAAATGACTAAACAAGGACCACTAATCACATGCTTCCACATGGTGGCTCATCACGGGCTCACACCACAATAGGTGAGCAGATGGTTGGGTTGGAACATCACCCTATCCTCCAGCACCAAACTTACACTTGATCGCTGACTTCCCCACCCCCTGACCCATTCAGGTTTGGTATGACGACGATGCACTAGCTCACCATCACACGGTCCCACCTCCCGACATCCCAACCTCTGACCTAGTCAAGGTCAGCTTATTCTGGAGCCCATCAATGTCCTCCCTCCAACTTCCCAACTCACTACCTTCAACCCAGTCATTTCGGTATGTCACTCATGCTTCCTTCCATTGTGCTTATGGCCCTACCTCCCAACCTCCAATTAAATTGGGGTCAGTGTTGATCTTCTCATGATATCAACCAAAATTTAATTTGTCCTTTGACTTATGGGTTATCCACCTGGCTATGTGAGCCCCGCTAATAATCCACGTCAGTTATCCAATCTCACAAGATGAGAATCAAACGGTTTTAATCGAGATCTTTCCTGCTTGTGGCTCTGACTAAAAAATGATAAACCTTATCCAATCTACTCTTTAAGTTCAGGGTTTCACCTCTTTACTCCATAGTGAGCTCCCTTCCTTATCATTCATTAATGTATCATCCATGGGTCCTTGGCTCTACACCACATAAGGCCTTAAGTGGATATTTCTACACTCTCCCCAGAGATCGTATCTACTACTACTCGAACTTCCTTGATCTAACCCTCTCGAATGAGGCCTGGTATCAGGGATCCATTCAGATTTTATATCCACATGAAGACCTCACCACTCCATCAAAATCATATGAGGGTGTTCCATGGAATTACCCCTTCTTATCTTGGGTGATAGCTATATCGAGTGGTTCCTACCACGCGGGCCTTCCTTACCTTCAGGTAGGGAATTTCTCAGACAACGACGTAGGAAATTCTGCACTCCTCATCTATAAAAATATTGGCACAAGCTTGTAGGGTTTACACCTCTCCTGCTACATGCGAACTATTCCAAAATCCTCTCTAAGTCTCTCAGCAACTCCTCCAAACTACTTATGGGTAGCCAGAGAATTTGGTCATTGGCAGGGGCTCGTGGCCCTCATCATCAAATTCCTTCTGGCGGGAATGGAGGTTTTTTCACAATAAATGATAAAGCCTATGGAAGTATCACAACAGGGAATAACTGGCCTTAGGATACTCCCTTGATCTTCTGCATACTGCTTGCACATCAACATCACATATTGTAAAAAAATACCCTCATGTAAACATCAACCGACTTTAGCCATCAGAGGGTCCTTATTATAAATTGTACATTTATACAAAGGGCCTCAAAAACCACTTATTCTATATGTTCATGGTTTGGAGCTGAAATAAATCTTTTTGTTTTCTAACTTCAGTTATTGAATTATTTATGAAATAGTTAAGAATTTAATTTAGGGTGAAAGCGTGCCTCTTCTATATATCTTAGGAAACACTAATATAGGACTCTTCTCCATTCTAAAATTTAAACATTTTGTGATTAGCATTGTTAGGGTTTTAACTTATTTAATTCTACATACAAGCACTACACACAAGTACCATGCATATTCATGGACATAATCAACATACAAATTAGGGAACATCTCTTCAAAATGAATCACAAACATATACACAACAGCATATACAACAATCCCTATTGATCCACATCTATTACATATGATAGTGAAACATAACCAATAAATTTCAAAGAGTAATCATGCAATACTTATATTTTTTATTGCATGGAAACTAAGCCTAGGACTACAACTTTACACCCAACCATAGAAAGTTGTAGCCACTGATACTTATAGCAGCCACCCCCGAGGTAGATTTCAGAGCCTGGGGGAATTTCTGATGTAGGGACCATGCTTAAGTTGTCAATATTGCCAGGGACTCTAGAGGACCTCCTGCCTCAATCCCCACAATTTTTCATTATTTTCTTACTAGAATGGGGAGTCCAAAGGTGCCCAACCTCACCCCCTCATGCAAAAGAAATGTTTCACCACCTCCCAAGGATTCCACAAACCATGGTACCAGTGAGGGCAGCAACTAGGAACTATGGCTCGATCTTGTATCTTTATTTTATTCAATATTGTCTCCTCCAAAACTGTTACAGGACTTCAAAGTAGCTATCTCAACCCATAACTTCCAAGTAATCCCAAGATATTACAGAGCTCCAGATATTTCATTCCACCCATAGCCTCCAGGGACCCAAACTGTTAGAGGGCTCTAGAGACTTCTTGTCTCAAATCATAGCCTCTATGATCCCAAGATATTATAGGGTTCCAGGAATCATATCTCAACCCATAGCCTTCAGGGAAACCAAGTGGTTACAGTGCTCCAGATACTAGCACTCAACCCACATCCTTAAGGGATAGGGAATTGATCCCATTCTCTTCTCTTCTCTTCATTGTTTCTTGCTAGAAGTCGATTTCACTTCACTTCCTTCCTCGGTCTGATTCTTGAACTGAAGTGAAGCATATGCTTCTTCCCTGTATGTAATCCTCTTCCTAGATATGAATACTCTTTTATTCTCCTCTGCCTCTTCTCTGTCCCTTCCCAATATTTGTGTCCTATTTTTCTCTGAATGCCTCTCATTTCCTTTCAAGGTAACCTTCCTGCCCATCCATTATTTTTGTGTCCTTGCTGATGCAACCATCCATAAATTATGTCCTCTTTTTCTTATTGAACTTTCCCAAGAAAGCATGGTCCTGAGTACTTTTCCTCCACTCATTTAATTTCAAGAATCGGTCCCTTTACTTCACTCACCAACCAACCTTAAATTGATTTCCTAAAGTTTAGGTTAATTCCTTGCATAAGAAACCATAACATCCCTAGCAACAATTTTCCCTACCAACTCTGGAATTTGTGTCCCATGACTAAGTCCTCTTTCTTTGTTATTTCCATTATTGAAAAATATTTACATTATTTTACAACATGGTTCGTACCCAAACCTTGGGTGGGGCTATCACAGTCCTATGCCCCTCGAGGAAATGCCTCCATCAGTGTTCATGTTCACCTATAGAATGACATAATTAAAATGGTACACCTATTGTTCCATGGAGCTTTATACACATATCTCTTTAAATTATTTACAATCATATAGACTCATTTCTAATCATTAAACAAGTAATGATAATTATCCTTCATGGAATTAACAATTTCCCACATGGCCTCCTCTGGCCCAAAGTGCTTCCGTTGCACCTTGACTTGCTCTATTCCAGAGCATGTGACTCCTCTTGTCCATAATGCACATTGGTTTCGGTTCGAACTCTCTCTTTGGTTCGACCTATAGCACAAACCAATAAATCATGTGATTAGAATCATGTATATGTATTTTCAGTAAAGAAACATGGAAAACATCATGAACTCTAAATGATGGAGGTAAATCCCATTTATATACCACTGGTCCAATTCTCTCAAGAATTTTAAAAGGTCCTCAATACTGTGGTGCCAACTTGGCACATGTCCCCAATTTTAGGGAACTTTTCTTGGGTTTAATTCTAAGGTAGACATGTTCCCCCACTTAGAACTCCTTATGCACCCTATGCTTATATGCATAGCGTTTCTGTCTATTTTGTGCCAATTTCATACTTTTCTTTATGACCCGAAATTTCTCTTCCAATTCCCTAAGCATATCAGGCCCTACATGCATTCTGTTAACTCGATCACTCCAGATAATAGGAGTATCTTTTCATACAATTCTTCAAAGGGGATCATCCTTATGGATTCTTGGTGTCCATTATTGTACGCAAAATCCACAAGTGGAAGATATTATTCACATTTCTTGGGTTGATGCATCACATACATCCTTAACATGTCCTCAAGGATCTGATTAATCCTCTTTATTTTCCCATATGTATGTGGATGATAGGCAAATACTAAATGCAAATTTTGTTCCCAATCTCACAAAAAGTTCTTTCCAAAACTTGGAAGTATTTTTATCATCTCTATTTGAAAAAATCTTCTTGGGGATGTCATGGAGTCTCACAATCTCCCATATGAATATTTGTGCTATATCACTAGCAGAATTCATGGATTTGACTGCTACAAAATGAGATACCTTGCTAAGTTTTTGCACCACCACCATGATTGCATCACGTTGCTTAGTTGTTTTTAGCAATACTCTAATTAAATATATAGATATTACCTCCCACTTCCATTCTAGAATAGGGCTAGGCTGCAAAAATATCGTTGGGTTTTAACACTCAACCTTTACCTATTGCCATTCAATGCACTTTTCTATGAAGTCTACCACTTCCTTCTTTAGATTTGGCTAGTAATAATTCCTTTTGATGGTTTTGAGGGTCTTTTGATAATCTTGGTGTCATAATTAAGGCTTAAGGTGAAATTTATTCATTTTTATTCTTTTTAATTCATCGTTGTTAGGCACCTAGGTTCTTCCTTTAAACATGATTAAGCCATCTGCAGTGATATGAGATCCTCCATCCTCACCTCCTTGTTGCAACTTTTCTTTCAAATAATAATACTTTTCATCAAGTTGTCCAGTGATTTTGATTCTTTCCTTTAGATTTGTTGCATACCCACTTACTATTTCCAAATATCTAGAAATCAAACTTGTTGAGTAGAGCTAGCCATCTTACTTTCCTAGCGTTCAAATTCGGTTGTCCAAACAAATACTTGAGTCCACTATGGTATGACATGAGCGTGAAATTTCTACCAAGGAGGTACTCCTTCAACAGTTTCAGAGCATGCACTATAGAGGTAGATTCTAAATCATGTGTCACATAATTCTCCTCATTTTTATTCAACTTTCGGGACTAATGGCACACTAGTTTACCTTCCTGCATTAAGACTCCACTGATTCCCTCTCTCCATGCATATGTACACATCGCAAAATCCTTATTCGGATCTATGATTCTCAGTACTAGTGCACTAGTTAGAAATTTCTTTAACTTCTCAAATCTCTATGTACATAATGGAGTCCATTAAAATATTTTTCCTTTGTTCTGTAGAGTTGTAATGGGATGACCGATTTTGGAGAAATTTCGAATATACCTCGAGTAGTATCCCGCTAATCCAGTGAATTATATAATCTCATCCACATTATTTCTAGTTGGACACTTCATTATAACTTTTATCTTTTCTTATTCAACTGATACGCCTTCCTTAGAGATGATGTGCCCTAAGTAGTGTATTTTGGGCTAGAAGAAGTCACACTTACTGAGCTTTGGATGAAGCTAATGTTCTCTCAACAACTCTATCACTATATGAAAATGCTTCTCACGATCTTCTTTTGTTTCTAAATAGATTAATTCTATCAACAAATACTATGGCAAGCTTATCTAATTATGAACGCAACATTATGTTCATCAGGCACATGAACATGGTTGGGGAGTTAGTGAGTGTTCGGTGCTAGTTTTTTACATATTTCTTACATCTGTTTCCGCCATTGTTAGCTTGTGACTACAACCATTGGAAGTATATTTTCCTCTTTTTCTTGCCTTTATATCTTAAACAGTGCAGTTTCACCTTATTTTCATTATCTTGTCATTTCATTTATTATTATGATGTATCATGCATTTTTTATGACTAAGTGAGGATGAATGTTTGGAGAAGTTCTCTGGTATTTTTTTTCCTTCCAGATGTTATTTTTAGCAAAAAATATCTAGAGCATGAGGCGTACAGGAGCAGTTAAAGGTGTGTTGTTACAGTGAGTTGTTACGTGATGACGTTGTTACAGCATGGTGCTATTACAGACCCATTAGATAAACTGTTGTTATAGTTGTACTGCTGACTGGATATCATCAACTTCTGGATGCCGACATATCCTTTATTGTTGTTACGCTGGATCTGTGATTTTCCACAAAAGCTGTAGGAGTAATTACGTATTGTATTTTAGGATGATAGCTTTTAGGCGGTTTTGATTGTAATCTATATTGTTCCAGTCAGAATTTTTATTAAGAAGTGGTTGTAACTATATGTATCTTATTTTGATCAGCATGAAAATCATAAGATTCTCATGGCTGAACCATCCCTTATTTTTCTAAACATGTAACCACTATATAATTCTCGACCCTTGAGCTCAAAAGGTTATCAAAGAACAATATTACTTTTGGCTCTGTAATTTTGGTCATATTAATACAATTTATCAAGTTGTTATTGTTACATGCATTGTCTGGTTTAGTTTCTGTTTAATTTCTTTCTCTTATTATGCCCTGCTAGGGAGGAAGGGCTCTCTTCTTTAGCAGGGACTGCAGCAGTTAAGATAGATATACATATTTCTTATTTTATTTATGTATCAGTGGAAGTGTTGTTGATGATGTTTGAACTCTGAGTATATCTGCTTTAATTTCAATATTATATATGTTGATACAAATATGTGATTAGAGATACCAAATGGGTAATTGTTGTGTGGCATGCTAGGTATAGATTAATTGAGGCATGATTACATTCCTGTAGATCGTTTTATTTCTGCATTAGTGATTCCTTCTAGCATTTAATTCGGCAATGATTTCCATTTATTTGGATTTCTTCAGGTTTGATGTATCGGCATAGACAGTGAAATTTTCATTGAAATAAAAGACATCCATGGATTGATAATTTATGTATACCATCTTAGTCATTTAACAGTGATTAATAGAATCCAACATTTTTGCGGTGTTGTCGGGGATGGAAGTGACGATCCAATCAACCAAAATTTTTTGTTTGATGATAGAGTGTTCCTAGTCTGCAACTATTCGACAGTAAGACGAGAGGTAAGAAGTTGTGTATGGCTCTAACATACTTGAGCGGGCTCACCATCGCTACATTAGGGAACTTGGAGGTGTAAATTTTGGGTGTTTTTTTAGTGTTTCCTTAGCGACACAATTATTGGGAGGTAAGACAAGAGGTAATAACCTACGCATCACTCTAACATACCTGGGCAGGTTCACCAATGTCTCGCTAGGACACTTAGAAGTGTGAATTTTGGGGTGTTTTCTTTAGGGTGTCTTTAGCTATACAGTTGTTAGGAG
The DNA here is from genome assembly GCA_034641835.2 of Pinus albicaulis. NCBI lineage: Eukaryota > Viridiplantae > Streptophyta > Pinopsida > Pinales > Pinaceae > Pinus > Pinus albicaulis. Next base: position 867,364,294 of record CM076571.1, read on the forward strand.
GTAAGAACCTCTGCATCGATCTAACAAACTTGGGTGAGCTCACCGCTATAGAAACTAAATCACTTATAGGATGAATTGATACACATACGTTCCATGTGTGCTAGTAGAACAATAGAAAAATCCAGAAACACCCCCCACTCTAACTAACTATAGGAAAGATGGGTCGTAAAAAGGAAAAGAATAGTGCAGACTTGGGAAGAAAGACATTATTTGGAGATCTGATCTCAAAAGAAGAAAAGGAAGAGTCTACTTCATACAGAGACAACAGGAAGATGGTACCATTGAAATATGCTACTATATAAAAGCCTGAGGCATCAGTGCCTTCTATTTTTGGACCTCACCACCCTTCAAACAACATATGCACTCATGATATCAAGACAACAGATCTGAAACATCAATGGAAAATCATTGATCAAAATCTGAAAATTGAAGGAAAAGGAAAGACCAGTGGGGAGCATCAGGGGCCTGAGGAACAACATTTAGTGGATCATCATTTGGATGCAGGTAGTGTAGTGAAATAGATGGTCCTGGAACAACCTAATCCTCTATTTATTTGTCAATCTCCTGCATATTCTGAGGTCAGTTTATCCCATCAGGAAGGATTAACCATGGGGGACGAGAATGTCAAGACAGATGGTTCTATTAATTTTGTATTCCCGATAGTGGCAACACAAGATGAATCTCCTATGAAAAGCATTCCTTTATCATCCCTACCGTCCTTTCAAGGGATGGTTGTTAAAGATCCTAATACCTTTCTATTTGAGTTCGGTGTGTTGTGTAGAGGTTATGACTACACTTCAGACACCCAGAAGCTGAAACTGTTTCCCGCTACTCTCAAAAGGGGTATCATTAAGATGGTTCATGAGATTGGGTGCTGGCACGATCTGAACTTGTAATGACATAAGGGAGGCGTTTCTCTTTAAGTATCAGGATTACTGTCGAACCAGGGATTTGAAGGAAGAGATCTTCATAATTGCACAAAAGGAGGAGGAGAGCTTGGAAGTCTATATGGACCAATTCCATTATAATTTACAAAGGTCTAAGTTTGGTAACTTAGCCCCAGAAATTCTGACACCAATATTCTTAAGAGGTATAAGAGATGACTTTCTGGACCATTTGAATCTTTTGGGAAAAGGAGACATATCGCAAGAACCGCTTGAAGAAATAATGAAGCTCTGTCTGCAGAGTTCAAGAGGATTGGTCAAGGGGAGAAGTTCAGTTTGGGACCCTTCAGTTCTGATACAAAAGTCCACAAATGGAGGAGTAACTAGAGTAGAGATTGGGAATCTATTTGAGGATTTTAAAACTAACTTCCTTAGCACTCTCTCTCCCCGTAGCACTATGGTACAAGTTAAGAAAGCACAAGAAAAAGCTCAAGTAGCCTTAGTGATATTCTGTCCTCGATGCAAAAAGAAACATTTATAAAGAGAATGCGGATTGAATAGTGTCACCATGTGCAACATATGTGAATTGGCACATTCTACGAGTCAATGCCCTCAACTGCATAGACTGGAAGCTTTACTTCAAGAATCAAGTGAGGATGTCTAGTCTTCCTAGTTCATCAGATCAAAGAGATCATGGCTACCACGACCTACAGGTATGCCTCTAGATTTACCCTCTTTTAATCCTTGGAATAATGTTTACAATAGTCAACAATTTCCATAGCAGTATCTTACTCCTTCCTTTACACAATTTCCTTCACCATGGAACCAATCGCCTTCCCCTCCACCAATGCAATATCCTCCATCGCAATCTCATCCTTGGATCCAAAACTGGAGAGGTAATTGCCAAGCTCCAGCACCCTCTGCACTACCAATGTAGCAACAGTTACAACTACATCCTCTTCAAACTCATGCACCTCTTGTCTGACCCTAATTACCTGTACAACCTAACCCCAATCCGAATAATAAGGTAGCTCAGAGCATAGATGCCCCGGTTACCTTCCAGACTTATCTTATCACTCCTACTAGGCTTAAAGAGGTTCAAATTCGATCGGGAAAAGTAATTAGACCTAAACATACTCCCATTATTACCGAGGAAGAATGTGAGTCACATAGAAAGGATATAGTCGATTCTGAGACAGTTGTTACACCTATAACAGCTGATACAACACCTGCTGTTACACCTGTAGCTACCGGGTTGGGAAGGCCTGCTGTTTCTACATCAGCCAACCCGAGCAGGGTTGGTGCATCTGTGACAATTGACTCATCTGTTAAGGTTCAGGATCCACCATACCCTCAATGACTAATTGAAACTAGGCTAGCGTAACAAACTGAATCCAAGTTCCTCAAGGAATGACAAAATTTGTATTTGTGGATTCCACTGTTACAAGCTCTTAAGGAAGTATCTATCTATGCCAAAATAGTGAGAGATTTGTGTGTCAAAAAGCCTGGAAGAAACCTGAAAGACCCTGCTACTACCCATGTTATGGGGAAATTGTTTGAACTTATGATTGATCAGCCTTTGTTGAATAAATATAATGACCCAGGGAATCCTACAGTGACTTTCCATATTGATTACCAACCAAAACTTACACTTTGATTGATTTGGGGATAGCCATTAATGTAATGACCAAATACATCTTTATCTCCTTAGGACTTCATGGACTTAGACCTACACCTACAGTGCTTGAACTAGCTGATAGGTCCCGTGTCAAGCCCGAGGGAATGAGAGAATATTTGGTGATCATTGTAGCTTCTTGGAATTATCCGGCTAATTTTCTCATTTTACAAACCAAATCCAATCTGGGGGGTAATCCTTTAATCTTGGGAAGACCATGGCTAGCCACTTCAGATGCATACATCGGATGTAGGTCTGGATCTATGGTGATCTCAGATGGATAGGACACTAAGAACTTAAACCTTTACCCCCCAACAAAACCACATATGTATTTGAATAGTCCCTGGTGGGACGAATTTGAACATGAATCTGATTTTTCCCTACCTCTCCTCACAGTTGGAAAAGCACAATACTTTAAGGATGAAACAGAGGATGATATTATTAATGGTTTAATTAGCAATTCACTCTCTTTTGTCTCTATTAGAAATGCATGGGAAGAAGATGAGGTAGATGATGCAATTATTGAACATTTGAAAACTACTCCGCATACTGCCAGCAGTCCTATTGAAATTGAGCTTGGGAAATATTTAAACATTAATCCTAACTTGATTGTTGAACAAAACAAATTGCTGATATAGTTGTTACAGAAATATAAAAAGGCATTTTTATGGGACTATACTGATATGAAAGGAATCCACCCTGGCCTATGAACTCACCGCATTTACCTTAATGAATACTGCAAACCAATTAGACAATCGCAGTGCCAAATGAATCTCGCACTTAAGGAGATAGTGAAAGAGGAATTAAAGAAATGACTTAATGCTAATTTCCTATAGCCCATTTCTGACAGTCAGTGGATGTCTCCGCTTTTCATTTTTATGAAAAGGAACGACAACTGGAGAATCTGTGTAGACTATAGAGAACTTAACAAGGCCACCCAAAAAGACCATTTTCCTTTACCATTCATTGACCAAGTCCTGGATACTGTCTCTGGGAATTTTTTTTTTTCATTCCTGGATAAATTCAGTGGCTATAATCAAATAAAAATTTCCCTAGAATACCAGGACAAGACAACCTCTACCTACTCATGGGGTACTTTTGCATACAAAGTGCTTCCTTTTGGCCTGCGCAATGTGCCAACAACTTTTTAGAGGAAAATATTGGGCATATTTTGTGATATCCTAAATTATTTTCTTAAAATATTTATGGACGACTTTACACCCTATGGGGATTCCTTTGAAACAACATTAGTTAATTTGGAAAAGGTGTTGGAATGCTGTGAACAAACTAATGTTGCTTTGAGCACGGATAAATGCCACATGATGATAACTGAGGGAATTGTGCTGGGAAATTTCATTTCAGGAGATAGAATCAAGGTAGACCCTACAAAAATTAAGTTAATCACAAAAATCCCAACTCCTAGAACTCAAAAAGATGTACATATTTTTTTGAGACATGCAGGGTACTACTAGAGATTTCTAGAAAAATTTTCAAATATTGCATCTCCTCTGTTTTCTTTTCTCATGAAAGATGCAGAATTTGTGTGGACAAGAAAGTGTGAGCAAGCCTTTTTGAAGTTAAAGAAATGTGTAATAGCAGCACGTGTTTTTCAAGGACCAAACTGGAGACTGCCATTCCATATTGCCACAAAAGCATCTGACATAGGTGTGGGTGTTGTTTTGGGGCAGCTGGAGGAAAAGAAACTTTATGCCATTTACTACATCAGCAAGAATTTGACTCCAACTGAACTCAACTATAAAGTAACTAAGAAGGAATTCCTAGTAGTAGTGCATGCTATCAACAAATTTCGGCACTACATCACCAGGTATCAAGTATTTTTACATACTGACCATGTTGCAATTCGATTTTTAATGAATAAACCTATTACCAATGGTAGAGTTACAAGATGCTTATTATTGTTACAACAATTTGATATCACTATTTTAGGTAAACTGAGAAAAGATAATGCGGTTGGTGATTTTCTTTCTATATTAACTATAGGTGATGATTTCACTCCTACTGAGGATTCGTTTTCAAATGAATATCTTTTTTCCATATCTACTCACTCCCCATGGTATCCAGATATAGCCAATTATCTTTCTGCAGGAAAATTCCCACACCATTTATCTTCCAAATAAAAGAGGAAGATCATACAATAGAGTGCTACGTACTCCTGGATAGAAGGCACTCTATCACGCCGGGCCAGACTTTCAGATTAGGCGGTGTGTCAGAGAAGATGAGTTTTTTGAGATCTTGAAAACTTTTCATGAGGAACCCTGTGGAGGGAAATTTTCTGACAAAAGTACGATATATAAAGTACTATCAACAGGGTACTGTTGTCTAACTATATTCCAGGATTCCAAGAAGTTTGTGAAGGGATGTGATAGATGCGAAAGGATGGGCCAGCCTCTAAAATCATATGAGATGTTGTTGCAGCCTCATATAGTGATAGAACCATTTGAGAAATGGGCCCTAGACTTTGTAGGGCCAATTAATCCTTCATCACAATAAAGATTATACATATTGTTTTGCACCGACTATGTCCCAAGGTGGGTCGAATAAAAGGCACTAATTAGACCTATAGAGCGGGTTTTTTCAGACTTCTTGTTCGAAGATATGTTTGTTCACTTCGGGATACACAGGGAGATAGTGACGAATGGAGGGCCTCAATTCACATCTCATTTGATCAAGAATTTGGTTGAGAAGTATGGAATTCATTACAGGATCACTTCACCTTATCACCCACAAGAAAATGATCAAGTAGAGAGAACTAATAAAGTTATTGAGGGAATCTTAACAAAGATAGTAGCCAAGCACCGAAGAAATTGGGTCGAGAAACTTCCAGAGGTGTTGTGGGCTTACATAATGACATGGAGGAATACTACAGGCTTCTCACCATATGAATTGGTGTAAGGTAAGAATCATTTATTCCCCATAGAATTCAAAATAAAGATATTAAGAAAATCATTGCAGTTCAATGTAGATTTAAGCACAATGCAAAGACAAAGATTATTCAAAATAAAGACATTAATAAAATCATTGCAGGTCAATCTAGATTTAAGCACAATGCAAAGACAAAGATTGAACCAGCTCAATGAGTTGGAAGAGAAATGGTTGGCTGCTATTCAAAAGATGGAGATCATTCAGCAACAAATAGTTATATGGCATGACAAGTTCATAAAGAAGACGAAATTTTAGAAAGGATATTGGGCTTTCTCGTATGATTCAATATTCAAGTATTTCAAAGGCAAGCTCCACACCAAATGGCTAGGTCCTTACGAAGTAGACACAATCTTTGACAATGGGACTGTATAATTGATCACCATCGACAGTGCCAAGACACTGTTACTAGTTAATGGGCACCGTTTGAGGTTATATTGTCAACCTTCTTTGAAGGAAAAATTTGTTAACATTGTCACAGACTCTGATCTTTATGTTACAGCAGCAGGGGAATTTTCCCCTGTGCAGCCTGAAATTTGAAATTCCAATAAGTGCAGCAGCTGAAAACCACCCTTGTGGTAGCTGTTACACCTGTTTAAAAAAAAAAAACATAAATAAAAATAATAAAAATAATAATAGAAATATGATTGTGAAAACCTCTTTTCGGGGTGCAGTCAGACAATTTGTAACAGTTGAAAACCACTTCTATGGCGGCTGTGACACCCAGTTTTTTCCCTTTTCCAAAACATCATCCTTTCTTCCCGATATATTTTACAAGATGATGTTACTTATGTTTTTCTTTTATCTATCTATTATTCCTAATCATCATGTTTTCTAAAGAATAATACAAAGGTTGCATTGGTTGTTACACATGTAACAGCCGACAGCCATGAAAAATGTTTCTTATTTCGTCACATGTAGTAATAATTGTGACAGTCAAGTGTGACCGCCACGATCACTGCGAGAAGTACGCCGCTAGTTCAAATTCCTCCTCCATGTCGCTTCAGGTACGTCATTCAAAAGTTATCGTCGTATTTAATAGTTTGGTGATTAATTACAAGTGATGATATTCCCATGACGGCCGTGGGCAGCCGTCACCATTAAATCAGCTAGGGATATATCTCGTAATCATTGAAAGAAATCTATAGTTATGAACCATTATTAACCCCGCATGCATCTAATTAAATAGCACGATAGGGATGGAAAAATCTGGCCGGAAAAGGAATTTGTACTTAGAACCCATTACCTTCCATAATGAGACATTTATGTAGGAATGTGTGAAGTATGATTCGGTAATTCAAAAATCTTGTCACCTCCCATCACCTTCCTCAACTGAGGCCTTGTATCCTCATCTGAAACTCTTCATCCGAGATAAGAAGAGTAAGGCGCCGAGAGGAAATCAGTAGTTCATCAACCTTAAAGTTGGTTGAGAAATAAGGAGTGAATTCATAATAACAGTAAGATGGGTGGAGCAGTAGTAAGACACGATCCAGACTCCGTAGACACCTTGCAGAACCGTCCGGAAGCTTACCAGGTATTTAGGGACATCGGGTGGATTGAATATTTTCATAAATTGGAAGGCTCGGATGAGGCTATTGAAATCGAATTCACTCTGAATTTGAACAACCACCAGACGCGAGTCAGGGGCCTACAAATTGAAGTGATAGAAGAAGTGATTGCCCGAGTGACCACATTGCCAATAGATGGACGGAGATGGTTCAACAAGAAAATCAATGACCCTTATTTGAGAAAGACTTTCTTGAAAGAGAAGAAAGGTTGGAAAAGAAGGGAAGAGGAATTGACAGATTATCACTCGGCCATGGGCAGATGTCGCCCTCAGTTTAATCAAATACATTACTTGCAAGGGAAGATCCACAATTGTTTTTAATTATCACGTCCCTCTAATTAATCAATTTTAGCACTAGCAAAATATTAACCTTCCATTCTACTTATTGGGAAACCTTAAGCATATGGTGGTGGCGGTGAAGACAACAAAAAATCTGGAAGCATGTGTGACCAATCATGGACTTATTAAATTGATTGTGCTGGTTGTCGTAAGCTAGTAGGGAAGGACATGGGAAGAATTTAAGTGAAAAAGGCCTAGGACAAGCCGGAGAAAACAAGGCGCGTCTTCGGAAGGAATTCGTGTAGAAGATGAGGCCCAGACTCAGCCCGTTAGGGTCAGAATTTGAAAAGAACTCACTGACGAGACAATCAGGGAGAAATGGCGAAAATATAGGATGAGAGTCAGCTTTCCCATAGAACCATTTCCACCAGTCGGAAAGCAGAAATAAATAGAAGGATCAGAAGAAGAAGAAAGAGAACCCTCCTCATCAGGTAAGGACAAAACTCATGTTCTGCTTTTAGAACTTGAAAATTTAAGAAAGCAAAATGAGTAGCTGAAACAAACATTATCTGAGGGGAAGGAAATCTTTGTATTCATATGCACAACATGTTCTCAAGGATCAACAACAACAGCGTATAAGTTCTGTGGGGAAAATACCAGCCCAATGGAAACATAAATAGAAATTCATGAGGTTGTTACACAAGAACCTGCTCAGGATACTACTGTTACACAAGAACCAGCAGTTAAAGCAGAGCCTCCCATAGTGATTTACCTAGAGGCTGATACACAAGAGCCTGTGGAGGCCACTGCTGTTATAGAAGAAACAACAATGAATACAGAGGCTAATCTAGGCAAAAATGAAGGGGATGATACATAAGAATCCAATGATGAAGTCGATTTTACACAAGAACCAATAGTAGAGGTGGAGCAGACCCATCCAACAGAGGTTGTTACACGCATTATTGATGTTGATATTGAATGCAGGGGAATGCCGAGTTCCTTCACAGGATGGAGTTTCGAGAAAATTGTGTTGAATTCTGAATTGCAGAAGTGGAAACAGGAAGCAATCTCCTTGTAGGAGGGGGTGATATCGTTAAAATAACATCAAAATTAGATAAGTGCTTTACAGTAAAAATGGATGAAAGTAGAGCTGAAGAAAGGTTGGGAGGAGTATGTGGAAGGAAGCCATAAAGAAGCAAGAGGAATAGTTTATGTTGTTGCAGGAGCAGGTTCAGGATCTAAATATTGATAAGAGAAAACTTCATGAGCCTACCCTCAATCTGTTGGGGTGAAGGCGACCTTCCCCATCCTACCCCATTTTCCTATGGGAACGCTATTTCATGTTTTAGTTAAAAGTCATCATGGAGAACAGGCCCTATCTGTGTTCTTCCACTCACACATTTTTAGATGTCTTTTGTGCTTTTGATTTTGATGAACAAAGCCTACTATGTGAGTTATTCTTGCACAATATCATTTTTGAGCACGTAAGTATGCAAATGGTAGTGATTATATTCTCCTACATGGAGGATTTGCAGCTACGAGCCTTTGTGTAATTCATGAAGAATCAGATTGAGTGGCATTTGGCCACCAAATATATGGATACCAATGAAGAAAATATAGCTTTATGGATCCGAGAAGAATTAGGATGGGTTTTCGAGTTAAGGAGGGAATTTAGAAGAATTCTAAGCACTCTCAGGATAAGGGAACCTGCTTCCACTTACAGAAGAAGGATTGTGAACTTCTGCCTTAATCAATTTTTGGTAATGAAGAGTCAAGCCCTGAGTGGGTGTTTGAAACATATAGAAGCCAATAGTGTGGGGCTGCTAAAGGGGGGGTTTTTTGTATTTTAGAACTTTGTGGTAGCTATTATGCATGTACCAGCATATTCACAGATAATACAGGCCCTTGGTGCTTCATGGCTTGGGTTAAGATTCAAGTTCCCTTTGACTTGTCTGCCAATAGAGGATTACGAGATTCATTATGAATTGATCAAGTATGAATCAGAGTATTGGGTACGATAGTTGATGTCTACTTAACGGTACAGGTCTGCAGATGAAGATACAACCGGATCTTATGACCTCACTGACCTGCACCGGAGATATTCTCATGGGAGATGAGATTTTACATGAGGACATTGAAGTGCTTCAGTTGGGGGGTGATGTTGAGTGTCAGTTGTGTACTTATTTCCTACATTTGTTTCCCCCATTTTTACCTTGTGACTACAACCATTGGGATTATATTTGCCTCTTTTTCCCGCCTTTTTATCTTAAATAGTGTTGTTTCACCTTATTTTCATTATCTTTCCATTTCATCGATTATTATGATGTATCGTGTCTTTTTTATGACTAACTGAGGACAAATGTTTGGATAAGTTCTCTGGTATTTTTTTGTCCTTCCAGATGTTATTTTTAGCACAAATGATCTAGAGCATGAGGCGTACAGGAGCAGTTAAAGTTGTGCTGTTACAATGAGATGTTACACCATGGCGCTATTATATCATGGTGTTGTTACAGACCCATGAGATAAATTGTTGTTACAACAGTACTGCTGACTGGATATCATCAACTTCTGGATGCCGATCTGCCCTCTATTGTTGTTACGCTACAGCTGTGATTTTCCACAACAGCTGTAGGAGTCATTATGTATTGTATTTTAGGATGAAAAATTTTAGGCAATTTTGATTGTAATCTATATTCCTCCAGTTAGAATTTTTATTAAGAAGTGGTTGTAACAATATGTATCTTATTTTTATTAGCATTCTCATCACTGATCCATCCCTCAATTTTCTGAACATGTAACCACTATATAATTCTCAACCCTTGAGTTCAGAAGGTTAGCAAAGAACAATATTAATTTTGGCTCTATAATTTTGGTCACATTAATACAATTTATCACGTTGCTGTTGTTACATGCATTGTTTGGTTTAGTTTTCGTTTAAGTTATTTCTCTTCATGCACCCTGCTAGGGAGGAAGGGCCCTCCTCTTTAACAGGGAATGTTGTGGTTAAGGTAGTTGTACATATTTCTTGTTTTATTTATGTATCGGTGGAAGTGTTGTTGTTTTTGTTCTAGCTCTGAGTAGATCTGCTTCAATTTCAATAATATATATGTTGTTACACATATGTGATTAGAGATATCAACTGGGTAGTTTTTGTGTGACACTCTAGGTACAAATTAATTGAGGCATGATTACATTCTTGTAGATCATTTTATTTCTGCATGAGTGATTCCTTCCAACATTTAATTCAGCAATGATTTCCCTTTATTTTTATTGCTTATGGTTTGACGTATCGGCACAGAGAGTGCAGCTGTCATTGAAATAAAATATGTCCCTGGATTGATAATTTATGTGTACCATCTTAGTCATTTAACAGTGATTAATATAGTCCAATAGTGAGTCTAAAGGGTACCACTACAAATTCGTAATTCCCATACCTTGTTAAAAGGGATATTTTATGCATATCTTCCTCCTTAATTCTCACTTGATGGTATCTTGACCTTAAGTCAATTTTGGATAAAATTGTTTCCCCTATTAACTGGTTGAAGAGATCATCAATCCTTGGCAATGGGTACCTATTCTTAATGGTTACTTTATTCAGTTGTCATAATTCAATTCACAATTGCATGGTTTCATCTTTCTTATTTACAAAAAATACTGGTGCTCCCAAAGGAGACGCCCTTGGCCTTATATAACCCTTGTCGAGCATCTCTTTCAGCTGTAATTTGAGGTCAGCCAATTCGAGTGTGCTCATTCTATATGGAGCCTTGGATACTAGTGTTTCTCCTAGTACCAGTTCGATATAGAAATCAATCTCCCTATGGGGAGGTAATCAAGGAACCTCTACTTGAAAAACATATGTATACTTTTACAAAAAAGGTACTCTTGAAGTAATCCAGCCTCCTTGTAATTTTATTTCCTACAAGATTCCTCACTCTGGAAAACTTGTATTGTAAATAATGTCATATTTTTCTACTGTTGCGGTTGGCTTGTAGAGCAATGACCAACCTCACTGATATGGGTTTCCCTTTTCCTTGCAATGTAGTTTTGTTCCTTGTTCATCCAAGAATTCCATTTCTTTCTCATAACAATTTACCTTGGTCCGATGTAGGTACAACCAATCCACGCCAAATAGTAGGCCATATTGTCCCAATTCTAACACATTCAAGTGGCCTACCATTTCCATGCCACTAAGCTCAATTATGTACAACTTTACCCAATGGTTGATTCTTCTCCTTGTGCTGATTGCTAATAGAACCAACCAAGATTTTTCATGCAATCCTTTGCTAAATCCACACTTCTCCATTATATTTGTACTGATATAACTATAATTGGAACCTATATCATTCAAAATAGAAATGACTCATTGTTGCAGCTTACCTTCCATCTCAACGATGTATGCCCAGTGATCCGCTTGGAGATTGTCCACTATTTCATAAATTGTAAGAATATTTTTAGCCACTTCTCCCATTTTTCTCTCCTCGTGAGTGTTGTAGATATTTTTTCCAACATTATGTTGATGTGGTAAGTATCTTCTCATGTGGTCCCAACCACAGTTCTAGCACTTGAGTGGTTCTCTACCTTGAAACCTGGGTTGTGCTTTTACAAGTTGTTGAACATTTTTCTTGTTAGAAATATTAGGCTTTTGTTGAGACTACCGAGTCTGAGTTGGGTGCCTTACTTCCCTTCGGTCTAGGTTTTTCTTGGCCTAAATCATACTATGTCTAGCATTTCTCTTGGCCTGTCAATTTATCCTAATCTCAGGTTTGTGTTTTTCTTGTTCGTAGCAGTGTCCAAATTTCTTGATGGTTTCCTTCAAGGTTTGAGGTTCCAGAAATTAAATTTAATATTTGAATATCATAGGTAACTTGTTGATAAACCTTTGAATCTTAACTTTTTCATCCTTCACATATGGTATATACCTCAAAAATTCCAAAAATTTGGTGACATACTCATCACTGGACAACTAACCCATTTTGAGTTCATAATACCTCTCAGATAGGTATTGCTCTCTGAATTTTTTTTCAAAATCTACCCATGTCATATTCTTCTCAGTAATGGCTCTAATGTTCATCAAATCTTCCCACCACATATCATATTTCCATTTCAAGTTGTACAGGGTAGTCCTAACTTTCATATTCTCAGAATAGTCATGTATTTCAAAAACTTTCTGCACTCCCAACAGCCATACTTTAGCATCCTTTGCCTTCTTCATATCCACATCAAATGCAGGTGGATTTTCCTTCTTAAAATTTTCAGGCATATGCTACTTTTCCCTCTTCTTTCTTACTGAATGATGGTGATGTCGAGAATGGTGATGCCTCTGGGAAAACACTTTGGATGGTCTAATGTAATACTACACCTATGTGTTAGTCCCTCATTTTGGAGTGCGTTAATATTCTCTTCCTGGCACAATTTATTCACTCCTTGTCAATGGATTTTCCTAGACCTACCATCATATTTTCCCTTGGTATTTTCTTCTAGTTCTTGAGGCCTTTTTCAGTCTCTTTGAATCACCCTTCTCTTAGATTGCCTTTTCCTCTACCAATATGATAAACTTTGTAGGATTACTACATTAATTTCTTCTTACCTTTATTAGGCCCTTACCAGCCTCTTGTTTTCGGCCTTAAATATTCTCACGTCATCCCTTAGGCTTCTCAGTGTTTCATCGAATATGGGGAATGACTCCCTCCCCCTTGGTTGAATGATCTTTCTTCCTCATTATTTCATACCGCTTCACTTCCATTTTGCGATTGATCGGAATTGTATTCAACCATTATGATCCTCATCATCATGAATTATCTTGTGTAATACTACTCATTTTTTTTTCAATCACATACATTTTTATACAATAAAAAAATAAAAAAATCGATCTTAGGGTCATGATCTACGATGGAGCCTTTTTGTGATAAAAATTCATGTTATGAAGCCAACATATTTATAATTCGTATGCATCAATCATTTTATCATGGAAAACAACATATCTAGGATCTATGAAAAATTTAAAAACATGGCCATGACCTTATCCTCAGACAATTTTTTTTTAAGCCAGACTAATTACAAAAAATGGATTAGTAGATTCATTCAAGCTTCAACATTAGACAGTTATTCAGTGAAAATTATTTCTCTTTATTTTATTACTCATATGTAGCGAAGCCTATCCATTCCATCTTTGAACCTATATAGCTATGATACCACTCTATAACATACCCCTTTAACTCACCCAGGAAGGAGAGAAGTTACCGTTGAATCTGGTCCCCATTATAGTTTTCATGGATTCAAGATTAAAATGGTCATGCCCTCAGCTCTTTTTCTTATATATTTATTCAATTTACTTCTATCTATATATCTCCTCACACCGAGCATGGAAAACAAAAATCACAGTATTCCACGTGGAGGCTTGTCACGGGCTCGAACCACAACACGCGGGCAGATGGTCGAGTTGGAAAATTACTGTATCCTTCAGCGCAAAAACTACACTTGACTGTCAACTTCCCAACCTCCCAACCTAGTCAGGATCGATATGAAAAGTGTGCACGAGCTCACCATCACACAGTTTGACATCCTGACCTTTGACCTAATCAGGGTCGACTCATTCCAGAGCCTGTCACTTGGCCTCACTCTGACCACATAACTCTTGACCTTCAACCCATTAGGTTCGATATTTCACCCCACTTCCTTCCATTATTCTTATGGCCCAACCTCCTCACCTTCGACTAAATCTGTTTTGACACTGTTTTTCTCATGTTATCAACCAAAATTTTATTTGTCCTATGACCTATGGGTTATCCGCTTAGTTGTGTGGGCCCTGCAGATAATCCACATTAGTTTTCCAATCTCGCAAGAGGAGAATCTAGCCACTCTAATCGGGATTTTTCTCGCCTGTGGCTCTGACTAAAAATGGATAAACCTTATCCAATCTACTCTTTAAATTTTGGGTTTCACCTCTTTAATCCAAAGAGAGCACCCTTCCTTATAATTCAGTAATGGCTCGCCCATGGGTCCTTGGATCTGCACAATGCAAGTCCTTCAGTGGAGATTTCTCCACTAACCTCACAGACCGGATCTACTACCATGCAAACTTTTTCGAGCTAACCCTCTCGACTGCAGCCTAGTCTCAGGGATCCATTTGTATTTTATATCTACATCAAGACCTCACCTCTCCATCAAATTCATATTATGAAGTTCCACGATGTAACACCTTATAATATTGGGTGATAGCTACATTGACCGGTTCCTACCCCGCAGATCTCCCCTACCTTCGGATAAGGAATTACTCGCACGACGACATAGGTGCTTGTGCACTCCTCATATATCAAAAGCTTGACGTGATATTCAAGGGGGTTTCCACCTCTCATACTACAACCCAAATATTCCAAAATCCTCTCTAACTCTCTCAGCAGCTCCTTGAGACTGCTCATCATTAGTTGGATCATTTGGCTATTGGTAGGGGCTCGTGGCCCTCATCGCCAAATTCCTTGTGGTGGGAATGGAGGCTTCTGCAGAAGAAAGGATAAATCCTAGGGAATTATGACAACATGGCATAACTGGCTCCAGGATACTCCCTTTATCTTCTGCATATTTCTCGCATGTCGACACGACAAATTGTAATAACATACCCTAATGTAAACATCAACCAACTCTCACAAACAGAGGTTCATTTTTATAAATTGTACATTAATAAAAAGGGTCTCAGAACCCACTTCCTCTATATGTTCATGGTTTGAAGCTGAAATATATATTTTTTCTTGTTAAATTCTGTTATTAAGTTATTTATGACATAATTAAGCATTTCATCCAGGGTGAAATTATGCCTCTACTCTATAGCTTAGGCAGCACTGATATAGGACTCTTCCCCACTCTAAATTTTAAACATTCGGTTATTACCATTGTTAGGATGTTAAATTATTTACTTTTACATGAAAGAACTACACACAATTACCCATGCATATTCATGGCCATAATTAACATACAAATCATTGAACATCCCTTTACAATGCATCACATACATATACACAACAACATATACAATAGTCCCTATTTATCCACAACGATTACATCTAATAGTGCAACATAACGAATAATTTGAAAATAATATTCATATAATACTCATATTTTTCCTTTTAGGGAAAATGAACCTGAGACTATGATTCTCCACCCAACCATAGACATCTGCAACTACTTCTACTTGCAGTTGTCACACCTGAGACAGATTCTAGAGTCTAGGGGGAGTTTCAGTTGTTGGGACAGTGCTCAAGTTTTCAATCCTGCTAGGGACTCCAGAGGACCTCCTACCTCAATCCCCACAGTGGTTCATTACTTTCATTGTTTCATGGGGAGTCAAGAGGTGCCAAAACTCACCTCCTTGTGCACATGT
The DNA here is from genome assembly GCA_034641835.2 of Pinus albicaulis. Classification (NCBI taxonomy): domain Eukaryota; kingdom Viridiplantae; phylum Streptophyta; class Pinopsida; order Pinales; family Pinaceae; genus Pinus; species Pinus albicaulis. Next base: position 867,380,013 of record CM076571.1, read on the forward strand.
AGTGTTTCACCCCCTCCTAGGGAGTCGAGAAACTATTGTACAAGTCAGGGAAGTAACTACAAAATATAACTCGATTATGTCTTTGTCTCTACGTTAGGATGGTCTCCTCCCAATATGTTATATGGATCCATAGTAGCTAGCTCAAACCATAGCCTCTAGGAAATCCCAAGTTGTTACAGGGCTCCAGAGAGTTCATTCTACCCATAGCCTCCAGGGACCCAAGCTATTACAGGGCTCTGGAGACTTCTTATCTCAACCCACAACCTCCACAGTCCTAAGTTGTTACAGTGTTCTGGGAATCATATCTCAACCCACAATCTATAGGGAACCAAAGCTGTTACAAGGCTCTAGATACTAGCACTCAACCCACAACCTCCAAGGATAGAGAATTGATCCCCTTCCCTTATGTTTTCTTCACTACTTCTTGTTGGAAATTGTTGGAAGTTGATTCACTTCTCTTCCTCCCTTGTTTTGATTCGTGAACCAAAGTGAAGCCTCTACTTTTTCCCTCTCTGTAAACCTCTTCATGGTAGAAACTGGTAATTTCTTCTCCTTTGTGTCTTCTTTGTCCCTTCTTAATCTCTGCATCCTCCTTTTCTCTGAATTCATCTCCTTCTCTTTCAGGGTAACATTTGTGGCCCTCCATTACTGCTACGTCCTTGCTGATTTATCCCTCCATAAATTTTTCCTCTTTTGCATGATAAACTTTCCTAAGGAAGCATGAATTTGATTACTTTTCCTTAGCTCATTTAATTTCAGGAACCAATCTCTTTACTTCATGCACCAGCCAGCCCTAAATGGTTGTCCTGAAGTTAAGGTTTATTCCTTGCATAAGAAGCCATAATATCCCTAGAAGCAATTCTCCTTCCCAGCTCTGGAATCTGTGTCGCATGCCTAAGTCCCCTTTATTTTTTTATTTCCATTATTGTAAAATATTTAAATTCTTTTATAGCATGGTTCATACCCGAACCTTCGGTGGGATTGCCACAAAAACACAATTACAACCATATGACCCAAATGCAGTAAATAACTTTCTTATTAAAATATAATTAATACACCTCTAGAAGAGGAAATAGTGACTAGGGCCACTAGGTCCTCCTCCATGGGAGGGTTCTTCTTGTGCCTTATCTATTCATTGTCATGGATTTCCTTTCTCCTGGTATGCAAATGGGAAAAAAGTGGAGGTGAACTCAGGTGGAAAGCTCAAATGGTTTGATATCAAAGTTCCCATGATGAAAAGTGGTCATGGTTAAAATAGTGGAGATAAACCTCTCTATTTAAAATAAAATGCTAGATTAGTATTGATATGGTCAAGCAATAAAATATTTGGTAAACAAAATTAATATATAACCGTTATGAGTATTTTATTATTTTTTGGAAAGGAAAAGAATAAAGAAATGGTCAATAATATGTATTTATTTAACTAACTCAAAAAATGATGATTAATTGATTTAATTAAGAAAAGTGAGTGAAACAATTAATAAATAAAAATGAGTTTATTAACAATTTAAGAGTGAAGTAGTCAAATGAGTTAGAAATGTTTATTAAATAAAGATTTAATAAATTATTTCCTTAATAAATGTAAAATGATTAAGGAATAATAAATAAATAATGATTTATTATCATTCTTATGGAATAGAAAATGTGGCTAAAAACAAATGTAATTACTTTCACATAAATGGGTAAATAGGAAAATAACATGAAATTATAAATATCTAGGTTATTTTCATGTGGGTAAATTAATTAAATAGAAATAACTTAGGAAAAGTGGTTCACTAAATTATTCCCTATGGTGAAAGGGGGTTTTAATGTGTAAAACTCATACTACATGGTGTTTTTTATCAACGCGGTGAAAAATATATAGATGATCAATTTTTAGGTGATAACAACATCAAATTTCATTCTTTTCCAACAATAAAAAGATCTTAGTTGAGCATATGTTTTATCATGGCCAAAGTTTCTAGTTAAACCTTCATTGTAATTTTCTTTTAGGAGATTACCTCTCAATGAACAATTGGAATGAAAAATTGGTTTTCCTTGAACAACAGTCCATCTTGAACATATACTTGATCCAAAGAGTTCTATCCCTCAACATTAGGTTCTTGCATGCTTCGTATGCTTCTCTAAATTCTAGTCCTCCTTGTACATTTCTTTGGGATGTTCAAATCCCAAAATACCCACTTGGAATTCCTGCAAAATGAAACACCTCCTACTCAAAGCATATAAAATCTTGTTATTATTCCCACTAATATGTTTAATAACAAAAGAAAAAATTTCCATGATCTCAACCCACTTGGGATGTTTCTAACTCAACCTCTCTTGCCTAGTTATAAACTACAAAGTATGATTCCTAGTATATAAAATAAACTCCCCAGGCATGAGATAATGCTTGCATTTTTTTGGTGCTTGTATCACTATATAAAATTGTTTGTCATACATGGAATATTTTTGTTTGGTTTCATTTAGCTTCTTACTTAAATAAGCAATAGGTTTGACTTAGAACACCAATGGTCATTCAACTTGCATCAAAATTAACTTGGAAAAGTTTTTTTAAATCAATAAATGCTAATAATGGTTGCTATATTATCTTCATTTTCAACAGTTCAAATGCTCTATCAGCTAGAAAAATCCATTTATATGGTTTTCATTCCTCTTTAATGGTTTCCAATATACCTTCACATATATGGATGAAGTTTCTAGTAATTTTTCTATAAAATCTAACCAACACATCAAAACTTCTTACCTCATGATTTTTCCTCATGGTGGGTCATTTCATAAGAGAATTAATCTTTTATGGGTCCATCTTTAGTCCTTTTGGATAGATTATAAAACCTAGGTAGATTAACTATGTTTTCATGAAGGAACATTTCTTCAAAATTATCAGGATATATCTTGGTGAAACCTCTCAAGTGCCAACTTCAAGAACTTCAAATGTTCTTCCATAGTTTTACTAAACACAAGAATATCATCCAAGTGTACAATTACAAAATTTCCAATAAAATCCTTAAGGAATTCATTCATGAGTCTCATGAATATATTGGGTGCATTGGACAAGCCAAATGGAATGACAAACCACCCGTACAAACCATATTTGGTTTTGAAGGAAATATTTCATTCATCTCCCTCTCTCATCCTCATTTCATGATATCCAATTTTCATATGTAAGTTAGAAAAAAAAAATCATAGCTCAAATAATCTAGTAGGTCATCCATACAAGGTAAAGGAAATGTGTACCTTATCGTTACCTTGTTTATCTCTTTCGAATACATTCATATTATCTAGTCTCCATCGTTTTTGGGACTCAAAAATCCCAGTATAGCATAAGGGCTGAGAATCTCTTTGATCAATCCTTTGTTCAATAGTTACTGAACTTGTTTATAACTTCTTCATTATCCTTGGGTGTCATCCTATAGGTTGCTTTATTTGGTTAACTTTCTCCTAATATCAGGTATATGTGGTGACTAAAATTTCTTACAAGTGATAAGGCATTTGGAAACTCATCAAAAATGTTGTCATCAAACGCATCTAGTAGCACTTTAATTTTAGCAATAATTCGCTCAAGCTTGTATTTATAAGCACAAATCAAGGTTTTCCAATAAATAAAAAAATTACCTCTTCTTTCTTCTTGAATTCTTGCAGCAGTTGTTTACCACTCATCAACAACACACTTGGGATTGCTTCATCTTTGACTCCCTTCTCTTCTAGAAAAAACAACACATGTCTCCAGTCATCTTTTTTGAACGTGTAAGTATTTCTCCTTCCATCATGAACAACTCTCCCATCATATTGCCACAGTCTTGCCAAAAAAATGTGATATACATCCATAAGCATAATATCACATAGCACTTCACATTTATAGCTACCAATATGGAGTTATACCATAATTTTTTTATTTACCAGAATCTAATTTCCTTTATGTCACCAAAACACTCGATATGGAGTATTATGAAACATCCTCTACAATCCTAACTCCTCCACCATCTCTGTAGATACCAGATTATCAGTGCTACCATTGTAGATGACCATTTTGTTTCATTTCCATTTTGACTTACACATTTTCTTGAATAGACCTCTCCTCTATGCACGGTTCGTGGGTTTCCCTCTCTGCTTTAACCAAGATTCCTTTCAACATTAATGACTAATGCATCTCAAGAGTTTCTTCCTTCGGGTCTGCATTTGGGGTTATTTATTTGTATTCTACAATATGAACATATCTCTGACTAGTTTTCTTATTTTCAAGGAAATTTCATGACATATGTCTTGTCTTTCCACATATATAAAATCTCACTTATCTTCCTCTGCCTCTTCCTCTTGAGAGCAATATTCTGATCCTTTTTTCTCCTCCTCTAGGATATTGGTCCTTAGAGCTCCTTGGTTCTCCTCTTGTAGTCTCGAATATTCCTCTAGGAAGTCCCTTTTCCTTCTGCCAGACTCCTTCCTCTACTCCATTTTCTTTGTTTTATAGCTAGTTTATCTTCTAATACTAAGGTTTTATGATAAGGATCATGCATTTTCTTAAGAGGAAAATGGCCAAATTCGTCTTGAATATCATACCTCATGCCATTTATATAGTTTTCCACATTCTCAACATATTCTTCTATGTAGCATGATCTGATGTTCAACCTATAAAATTATTCAGTGTACTCTTTCAATATTATAGTTTTTTGTTATATATTTTTTATTTTCATAAATATGTTCAATTGGTAATCCTTAGGTGTGAATGTTATTTTAAACTTGCTCACCATTCTATCCCAAATCTTAATATTTTCCTTTCTGTTTTTCCTTTAGTCTTCTAGCAACTCATCCCACCATAAAGTTGCATGTACTCTTAGCCCGGTCATTGCAAATTTAATCTTATGGTCATCCTCCACATATTCATAGTCAACGTATTTATCCAATGTGTTGATCCAATCGAGAAACTCTTCCACATTTAAGTTGTCATCATACAGTGAAATTTCATTCTTTGGATTGTGTTATAGGTATTTTTGCTTATCTCTCGGCTAACAAACTTGCAATGACCTCCTGAAATGATTTTATCTTGAACATGAAACCATTTCACTTCATCTCCGTGGGTGTTATGTTGGGAAATCTGCTTGGCTATTTAGTAAATTACACCATATCAAAATCCTTCATAATTAGTTTTGAGTCGATGTTTCCAACTCCATACAATGTCGCTGCTATGTTTAATATAAATCATTCAGTTAACATTTGATACAATACCTTAAACCTTATTTCATGTCTTTCGTGCGTGAACCATCTCTGCATCAGCATCATTCTTTCTCGAATCTTGATACTCATTTCATGTCCTTAATGAAAGAAACATCAAGGCCCTCCGGTGATAGCTTACTTCCTGTCGACATCACCACATTATCTAGGAAGTTGGCATAAAAAATCCCTTAAGTGCCTTGGATCTTGTATACCTCAATGGAAATTTTCCTCGCTCTCATCAACATGTCGTCATCATTGGCCTTCAACTAGAATATTCTATGTGGTGTTCAACTTGAGATTATTCATTCACACCACATAGATTGTATTATAGTACTTTGAGAGTCATTATCATTATCGGTGGTTTCTCTCATGTCTGCTAACGACTTACATCATTGGTTGGTAATCATATCATGTCTACCATGTTCGACTCCAGCTCATTTGTTCACATGGTTAGATTCGTACTATCAAATGACAAGATAGAATTCTCTGGATCTAGTTCCATCTATCCGAGTTGTGATTTCAGGGTTCATAGGATTACAAGTGATGGAAATGATTATTCATATTTTTATCCAAGCATGGGTCCACATTATTTTCATCAGTTGGTGATACTTCTTGATCATTATACATGGAATATTGGCTTATATGTTGATCATGAATATGCCCCCCTCAGAAATGATATCTTAATGATAATATGTATTGTAACAGATGGTGATCTCAACTAATTTTTTCTTGATCCATACTTGTCAAAAGATAAAGTACTTTAGTCCTTAGCCACTACTTCTAACTTTGTACTTTAGGTGGAAATATGTTAAAGGTCATTTTGTCACATCTGCTCAAAAGGCATGAAAACCAGATCAATCAACACCCTTGAACACTTTATCATTATCCCTTTGCAAATCCCTAAGCATCACCTCTCCAAAAAATATGAGTTTCAAGGTAAATTAGCTAAAAAATAATGTTCTTAGCCCCAACACACCCTGCATGCATGTCCACCTACAATGGTGGCAAGTTGCATAACTGAGTACCTTCACTAATCAATGCAAATTTTTCTACCTTTCAGGTGTGATGGTTCTATAATTTCTATGAAAATAAAAAATATTTCTGATTCTTCTCCTTCAATAATCTTCTAAGTTGGTTTTAACCATTTTCCATGGATATATATCTCTAATTCCTATCCTATCCTATCTTGGAGACCTGATCTCCTATCTTTTCATCTTATCCTCCTTCATATGTGGATGAGTCATGCCTAGATTGGTAAATCCTAAACTACCATTTTCACACTATAAACTTATTGCCTCCCATAGAGTATGGGTTGGCTTTTGGATATTACTAGTGACTTCATGCTTCTGCTTTGAGCTTAAGGAATCATCATCCATTTATGCATTCGGGTTGAATTTTAAGGTTTCCGTTCTGGCAAGGAAGGTCACGAAAATTGGGGAGACATATACAAAGTCAACATCTATAAATGTTTGTAACTCTCTCATTTATTTATTAATACAAAAAACACTTTGTTTTCCTATACTTGTGTCATGTTGATGTTTACGTATTTCAATGCCATAATTATGACTCATTTATTAGAGACATTATTTTATGCTATGTGGATGTTACAGTTTTCTTTCTTGCTTTAGCCATTGTTGCAGGTTCCATTTAGCATGTGGAGCTAGAGTTGGAGCTCAAAAGAAAAGAGAAGAGGAGGACTTAATATTGGTTCTAGGTACTCATCTTTTCCATATTCTAATCTCTCTAAGGAAAACATTGATCTTTTTTCCCTCTATTGTTCAATATTAGACCACTAGATATAGGGAGTTCATTTTTGTCCACAAAAGTGAATTTTCCACATATTAGTCTGGATCCTACTTTGGTAACTATCTTTATTAGTTATTCCTATATTTATTATCTTCCTCCAGCTTCTTCCATCTCCTCTTTTGAGCTTGCATCTTCACTCTCGTTGATGTCTACGACATCAAGTTTTCTTCTATGGGTTAATTCCATGGCTTTGATGATTTCTTGGATATGCATCAGCTCCAGCCTTAAGTCTTCATCCACAATGTTTCTATCTCATCCTCGAATTATGGGGTACATTTAAATAACTCAAATATTATGCCTATTTATAGTATGATAGGTTACTATTGTGGTTTGAAAAGTAATATATATAGAATGTAGATGGAAACTTGATATAAAATATGTAATTTACTATTAAAATTGGTAATTTTTTTAGTGAATATAATCTATTTAATCATTTATATGTAAAAAATAGGTGAATTTTTTCATAAAACATACAAAAAATAATCAATTACTGAAAATTTTCCCATAAAATTTTCCCTAGATATAATTGTTGTCACTGTTCTACTAGCCTTTACAAATATTACGAGGCCTTAGGCTCTACAAATATTCCCTACTATGATACCAATTAATGTAATCCCCGCCACCCTCTCTAACACTTATGTACTTGATCTCATGGTTCTCATTTCAATTTCCTGAATCAGCTGGTGATGGGTCTAAATATAATGCTCCTAGTGCTCCGATTTAATCCTCTTCCATCAAAGCACAAGCCTCTAATTTCTTTTAGACTAGCTATGCTAAATTATTATCCTTTTAGGTCTAATATTAACATATAATTCCCATGTGACCATGGTTAGAACCAAAAGCTTAACGCCAAAGGAGCTTAAGCATGTAATCCTTGTCCTTCTTTATTTTCTTGTTATAAATAAATTTTCCAACAATTCACTTGCATGATATGAGGTCACAAGGATGGATATCCCTCTACTTTCATCTAAGGTCCAGATATTTCAAAGTCTTAGATATCACGAGATTGACTTTTTAACAAATTGAATGCGGTGTTATGAGCGAGATATAATAAGACATGAATGCGGTCAAGCATGGATTTCTCAAAGTGCTCCAGAGGGGCTTCACTCAATGAACCTCTGACATATCACATGTGTTCGTAGCATATTAAACAATACCCTTAATTTTACTACATATTGGAAAATACCTCTAAAAGTCACATTATTTAACCCCCTACCAATGCAAACCCAATACATCTTCCCAATTTAAAGACCCCTATTTTCACTAGGTATTACAATATCTATTTTTTCATTAATATTTTTATACACCTTTATATTTTTTCATTAAGTTTGAGCTCCATTTTTTATAGTTGTCAATATAAAAACCATTTACCCTCTTATATATCATCCAATATAATATGTCATTTTTTCCTTAATATATATACCCCAATATGAACCCACGTTGGTATGGTATTGCTCCGGAGTAAAACTCTGGTGAAACACTTACATTAAAACTTTAATTAAAATCTAAAAATACCTCAATATATATGCTCTACTAAGTTCTACAATAAATCTTATGGATCTGGATGATGTAGTACGTGGTTGGATTCTAACGGGTGACACACTACTCTGAACTCGAATGTCTACCAACCTAGATATATGGCTGAATGCAATTGTCTAGAATATTTCACAAACGACACTTTTCAAAGAACTGGATTTCTCCCTACCCGGATTTGTATTCGCCAAATGAACCTTCACTAAATACAAAATACCTGATTTCCCCTTTGCAAAATATGACTTGGTCAGTTGTGGGGCTCACATAAAATGCACCTTCAACTTAAGTTATACAATATTGCAGGATCCCAGTGTTTTTTTCCTTGTGCACACTCTGGTATATGTCTGATGTCAAAGGGGCTGGACGTCTTCAATTGACAGACGTTGCAGTAGAAATCAATACGAATTTGTTTATTGATGGTCTTCCTGTAAAACTCGAATTCAGTCTCGATCTACACTTTAAACCATTCTCAAGGGTTTTATCACACAAGGGTTTTATGAATAATCTGCAACTGGTTCAAGAGACTAACTCTTCGGTCCAATATTAATCTATGAATTCAAACAACCAATAATACTAAGATTTATAAACACACACGATTAATACACATGGGTTCTTGAAACAAACCACAATTCAGAAAATTTATCAAAAGAGCATGACAGAGTTTATGACGCCCTCAAGTAATTTTCCCCGCTCCCGCTTACGTTCTCGCGGGACTAAAGGTTACATATATTTATTTACAAGAGAGGAAATATATTATAATAAAATGCATAGGTCACTTGCTAGTAGCGCCTCTCCTGATGTTAGATTTAGGAATTTTTCGAGAAGCCCTATAGCTCAATAATTACAATTATCCCAGAAAAGGGACACATAAACATAAAAACTAGTGATTCGATAGTTAATATCTAAAAGAGTATTTTCTCATGGGGGAAAGAGAAAAAGTTACTAGGATGCTTCTTCATCAAAAAATGAGTATTGGTCACTACCTTGGTGGAGTATTGCAGTGGGTTTTAAAATTTCCAGTTTACAAAATATTAATATTTTTTCAAAGATGAAGAAAATGCATTACTCTATTTTGGACTTTATTATTATGCATAGTTATTTAAGGAATATTATGTATATCCATTTTAATATAAGCATTTTAAATGTTGTTAATTTGTTGTTTGAGGTGGTTTGGAGAAATGATTGGTATCTTTCCCATCTAAATTCAATTTCTACACATAATATGTTGAGTATATATTGTTGTCATAGCTTGGATTTTTGTTTTTCAATGGCATTGAGTTCTAAAGAATATCTTACTTTTGACTACATATTTTAGAATGTGACAGTGGAGTGAGGAAGTGGGGATAGAGTGAGGTCACCATAAATGTATAAGCATTTAGATTGGGAGAGTGGAGTAAAAGAGTCGGGATAGAGTGGGGTCACCATAAATGTATATATTATACATGTGTATATATGTTCTAAAAATTTCAAGTGAAATCCTAAGACCAAGGTTGTACTATGAAATATAAATATGAAATATTAAACTTACACTCTTGGAAATGATCCTAAGGGCCACCACCATTAATATATTATACATATGTAAATATGTTGTAAAAGTTCTTAGTGAAAGCCTTAGGCCAAGGTTGAACTATGGAATATTAAACTTAGACCCTTTAAAATGATCCTGCATTTTTAAGTACATAATTTAGCTAGTGTGCATTGTATTTATAGTAGATTTCTTATTATTTCTCTAAAGTATACATGTTGTTATTTTTCTATTTTTAATTAAATTTTTTTTTAGATCGTTAATTTTCTTTCTAAATTGTTAAACTTACCTTGGTTTCTCTTAGTCTTATTTATTTTGTCTTGTAGAATCATTGTGTATTTTTTTTTTGATATTCTTTTATCTTTGAATTAGTGTTTGAATTAAATTTTGAAATATCTTATCAAAATAAACTATCTAATTGTTTACCACATATATAAAATTTGTTTTTTAGTTTTTATATATGGAATATCTAAATGCTCAATATCTATTCATATGTTGTTTGCTAAATCTATGTTCAACCATACTAACAAGTATAATATGCAGTGTTGCTACTTAGTACCTTCTTTTTATGCAAAAAAAACAAAGAATAAGAAGTTATTATAAATAAGATAAAACTACGATATTTCAAAACACATTTAGGCTATAAATACGAAAAAATGATATTATTATTTTTTTAACTTATTAGTCTCATAAATATATTCTGGGAAACATCAAAATTATTTGCATTTTGTAGGAAATAATAATAATAATATTTTTTAAACTTATTAGTATCATAAAGATATTGGATGCCTGGAGGAAACATTAAAATTGTTTGTATTTTGTTGATTAGTTGTAATTTAAGAGTTGTCCTAGTTGCCAATACAGCTAGTTCACATATGCAATAATGTTTAATAAGATTAAATTTGGTTGATGGAATTTTGAAAAAGGTAAAAGAATTCTTTGATTTGCTTTAAAATTTTATTTATATATTTGAATTTGTTTTAATAAATCTAATTATAAATCATTATAATTTTTTGGAGCTTAAAGGTTTAGAATTTGTTATTGTAAAAAATATTTTTAAATTATGATTTAATATGGGTGTATATGGGTTATCTATAATAATAAATAAATAGAAAAAGTTTACTTGAATTATTGGATGTGTTGGCCCTTTTTGAGGTAAGATCTTATATCTAAGAGTGAATTACAATCAAAATAACATAAAACATATTTTCTTATTCTATTGGAAATATCAACAAGTGAATTTGATCAACCAACTCAATATGTCATTGAGTACTCAATAATGCAATTGATCTTTATTATATTAAAAATACTTATAGAAACATATCATAAAATATATTCATAAGTGAATTTGATCAACCGTATTAATGTGTCATTGAGTACTTAATAATGCAATTGATATTTATTTTATTAAAAATATTTTTTCAAAAATATCATAAAAGAAATCATGTTTAATTGTAATGAGAAATTTCTATACAATTACAAATTATATAATTTATATAATTTTATTTATTTTGATGATAAAAATATTTTAGAAATACAATATTTTTTTTTAATTGGATTTTGATATATAGTAATAACTAAGTATGAAAAAATTAATTTTTATTATTATTTTAAATAAGTAATTTTTATGAAACTATTTTTTTTTGGTATTAATTATTTTAAGATACTAATTTTTTATATTAATATAGAAAATAATTAAATATAAAATTAAAACTTAAGTGTATATAAAATTTAAAATGAAAAAAATATTAACTTTTAATTACTCACTTAATTAGAAAAAAGAAAAATGTATTTACTTACTCATTCTATTTTTTAAATAAATACATATAAGTTTAATTGAATTCATAAATTTAAGTAAAATCTTAAAATGAAAAAGTTAATATTAAATACTATGCAAATTAAAATAAAATAAATTTTATGATGGGAATGATAAATTTTATATATACTCAAATTAAATTCTTTTGACAATTTTATAAAGGTGTTTATCCTTGTTTTATTTTCAAAAGATTTGGGGTAGTATATAATATAAATAAATTATATACATAATGCTTAGGAATCAAAATTCTCTGACAAGGTTATAAAAATGTTTGGCTTCAAAAGTGAGTGTTGGTGTATTATACAAATAAAATAAGGTAAATTACATGGCCATGCATAATATTATAAAAATATGTATACTTATGAAATATATGTTGCCATCATATATTATTTTGTGTTGAGTGATAAGGTTTTCTTCCTGTGGAAGTTGAGGGTGTTTATCTTGCTTTCACATGATAGCTTGGGATGAAACTTGTGTAAAATTAAAATATTATTTGAGAATTCAAGTCAAGTAATTTTGTGTAAATTTAATATTCTTTTGAATTTCTCTTTCACATAGATCAAAAGTTAATTCTACAAATGTGTTACTAGTAGACTACTCTATTATTTACAAATGCATGATGGATCAAAGTTAAAATGAATTTACATTAATTCTTAGTATGTGATTCTATATATACACAAGTGCATGTGTACATGCAAACTCATTGTTGAACATGATAAAAGTTACACCTCACTCATATTAAACAACACACTAATAATATATTTACATCTCAGTCATATTAAACAATACACTAATAATATAGTTATAATTTATGATTGAATTGAAACAAATTTTTAAATGAAATGCTCTAATTCTATATTAAACATTTAAAAAATAATATATCTCCATAGTATTAAATACAAAGATAATTTTGAATGAAATTTAAATTAAAAAATAGTTGTCTTTGCTGATTTTAGAGATAGATATTAAAATAATTTACTTCTAATAAAAATTGAAATATTTTTTTATTTCTTTTAATATTATATGTAAATTTTCTTTAATATTATATGTAAACTCAATGTGAAAATGAGAGTTACACATCTCTTTCATATTATTTCATATTGAGTTGTAAAAAATACATTTTTCCAAAAAAAAAAATTAATTAGTTCATATAAAATAGTTTAATGATAACATTTTAAATCAACAAAAGTTGTTAATTACATTTTAATTATAAAATATTTTAATAATAACATGTCAAATCAAATATTCACAAATCATGAAATTTGACTGACTATATATATATATATATATATATATATATATATATATATATATATATATATATTTTTATTTTTTATTTTTTTTTTATTTTTTTATGACCAATACTATTTATAACCCGATAAAATTAGTCACTTTATCTATATTAACCAATGAAAAAATAAAAATTTTAAAATCTAATTTTAATTTTCAAAATATTAAGTTTAATATTTAAATTTTTGAAGTTAACTCTTTTTTACTAAAAATAAAAACAATATGACTACAATACACAAATATAGTGAATTTGTTAACTATTAGCAATCTAGTAATTAATATAGAATAAAAGTACAAACACAATAAAGCTCAATTTCATAAACATTGTTGCTATAGTGACCTTCCTAGCCTTTTAAGATGTGAAAATTATAGTGAGCTCGAGAGGCTTCTTTCCAAGCTTTTTGAGCATAGGAATAAAATCTTAAATCAAACTAAATAACTCTTTTATTTAGGTCACGTTAACCATCATCATCATCATCAATAATTATTAGAATTAAAATAACTTTTAACTTTAAAAACAATTATTACTCTATAACATCCCACCATTTATTTTCAATATCGTTAATCACTTAAATACAAATTTCTTAACTAATAATTTAATTTGAGAAATATTATGTATTAAACATTTTATTTGTAATATTAGGAATTTGGCTTGTGTGATCTATAAAATGTGTATAAAATCTTTTGGTGAAAATTACATTCAAGCAGATTTTGTCTACACCTTGTCACGATGATGAACCACACTGACTAGTTTGAAGACAAAATCTACTTGAATATGATTTCTAAAAAAAATTATGCACATTTTATTTCTAAAATAATTATAATATTTATTTATTATAATAATAATTATTTAATTTTTTAATATTTTTTTATTAATCAATATATTTTCCATTTCTTTTTAAGACATTAAAATAACTTTACCAACGAGGTTTGGTTCAACTTACAAGAGTGTGATATTAAGAAGGGTTCCAATCCCCCAAAATACAAAAAAAAAAATATGCAGCCATGATAAGAGATAATAGCTGGTTGCCATAAATTTGACATGAAGTAAACAAAAAAAATTAACTTTACGGTAAGGTAGCTTGTGGGGAATACGAGCTTGTTTACATTGTTTACTTGGAGAAACAATGTAAAGAATATCTGCAGCCAGTATCAGAACTTGCTTTGCCGTATCTGATGTAAAAAAATGTAACGCATAATGGGTATACATTGCAAATGGATATACATTGCAATTTTGTAAGGCCGAACTTCAAATAGTTATGAGGAGGACACAAGGCACTGCAACATGGAAGGGTTTTGGGTGAACCCATTGACAACGAGTATTGTCTTCTCGGCTTGTCTTACCAGAAAGCCTCTCTAACAAAACGATAAAGCAAGCCTCTTCACGAGGGCCATGGACATAATATAATTGCGGGATATTCAAACCTTAAAATTCTTGTTAATGACTCTGAAGATTACTAAATTGATTACAACCTGGTAAGGCCAATCGCCGGACCTTGTAAGGGGTTAGAGGGGATTTACCGCTTGGAAAGGTAGGGCAACAACCATCGCACCCACCTCGCTTCGCTGATTTATGAGTGAGTTGCCATGGGTCATCCTTAACCTGTTAATGTAGGTTGAGATTGATTTTTCTGCTGCTTAGTCCAACCTTTTTTTTCAGTAGTTCACAGAGATAGGGGGCTGCTACTTTTACTGAAAATATTTAGATGAATGTTATGTTTACTAATATTATTTGGGTAGATCTATCTATTGGGTACATCTAAAGGGATCATTTCTAGTATGTTTAGTGTTTATCTCAAGAGCCGCAATCCCTAACTTTCATTAATAAAATGCTTTAAAGATAAAAACTCCACCAATTAAACTAACTCTTAAACCTATTGCTTCCTCTACCTAAATCTACAATCCATTTAAATTTGGATCCCTACGTCATTGAATTATCAATCTGTGCAGAAAGAATAAAAAGAAGCAGCCGAGATTGCATTGATTCATAAGCTCAATGCATTACTACAAAGTAATAACAAGATATTGAATTAAAAGATGGACGGAGTTCCCTAGTAATTTTATGCTTATACACGGTAGTTTAAATTGAGAACCCTAGATCACTAATCAAGAGTTTATTGTGAGCGCTACCCATGATTATTCGCATCTGGAGAAGACGATTCAGAACACGCAAGGTATTCAGAGAGCATATAATTATGACTACCCGTAGATTCTTGACCCCCCATATCCTCCTGTGTCTCTTCTCTGATAGTGAAGAGCGCCCTCGGCCCTCCTGGCATGCTCTGTGTGTAGACGCTATCGTTTGTAGCAGGAAACTGTGTTCCTGAATTATCGGAATCTACTGCTTCACGTGTCGAGCGAGAATCCTGCGAAGAACGCACATCTTCATCATCACGAAAGGAGCCGAAACTTCTGTCAGTGAGTTCAATAGGGACATTAGAGATCGTTCTCATGTTCATGTTCATGTTCCAAGGACTCCGGCACTTTCGGTAAAATAAGTAGTAGAGATTAGCGAGTAACACCAACAATAATATCCCGGAGACAATACTCAACCCTATTGCAAATCTTCTAAGTGCCTCCATCATTATTTCCTTGGAAAACTTTTCAGAAAGCTTTTCAGCTACTCATAGATTCCAATAGAGCGCTGATCAACAAAGACCATCGCATAGCAAAACCTAGTGGGCCTTGTTATTGCTTCTTTTCACGGCGACCGGCCATCTGACCCAAAGCCCCCCACCAGTACAATCCTTACATTTTGGGAACAACCAACAATGTTGTCCATGTCATTGCTTATGCCAAAGAAAACAATCATAATAATAAAATATAATCTGTTGTTTTTTTAATGTATAAGGTGCAGATGAGTTGGTTCTTTAATCCTGAGATTAATTGGTTCTTTAGGGAAAATAGGTTCTTTATTCTCTACTATGTATAAGATATTAAGACAGAATTAAAGTATTCAAAAAAATATCCAAAATTAATTTAATTACACATAACATTATAATAATGAATAAATTGTTCTATCTTGGTTGGTTTGAATTTTCTGATTGGTGAGGTTTTGGGAAGTAGGTTCTTAGCTTGAGTAGGCTTTAGGATGAAACTTTTAGGTAATTTGGTGTGAGTGGACGAAAATAAATCTTATTTTTTAGAGAATTCATATATAATTTATAGGAGTGTTTATCAGTTGTAGTTTAGTTGGGGAGGTATGACCCATCTTTGTAGTAGATATATTTTGAGGGAACACAATCAGATTTCTGAAGCATTATTCAAGGAAGTTGGGGTCGAGCATTGGGGGTTGTGGCACATAAAACAAGCGGATCACTAACACTACAGCTACTATCATAGACCTTTCATGGACCTACATGCAGCAGGAAACTAAACTAGGTGAACATGACTTTATGTGATTTATTTTTGGGGACCTATCTTTGAAGTATATTTACTCTATTTATTTAGACTATGTATATATTTCAGAATTTTAATGGACACTATACCTGTAACCCATGGGGAGATTTTTGATGGACTTATTATTTTTGAGTGACTGCGGTCACAAATACAGAATATGCATAAGCATATACACCATGTAATTTTCAACATTAATGAAAATTATGATTTTTCCTTTGGAAAAAATGAATAAATTGTTCTTCCAATCAAACAATTAATCAATTTTCCATGGATACAGAAACCAACCCCACCTATACTCACTAAACTTAGTTAAATATATATGATAGTTACTAAACTAATTAAGTTCAATATTTGATCTGGTTAGTAGGTTAAGGGGGTTAATCCAATGAGGTTAATCAAGCTTACAATATGGATTCTTAATTCTCTTACATATGATGTCCTCCTTGGCATAGGATGTCTTTTGAACACAAGGATTAATTTAGTGAATTATATGATTGGAAAGTCTATGGTTTATATCTACATGGTATATTTGTATATTTATATGGATGGTTAATTCTCTTCTATAGAGGATGTTTTCTTTGGCATTTGGCATATGATGTCTTCTCAATACAAAAGATTAATTTAGTGAATTATATAAATAGAAATTTCATGGTTTATATTTATATGAACTTTTTATTTATTGGCATAGAACAACTTGTGAACATAAATAAAGGTAAGAAGAATGAAAGAAAATAGAAAGTAAAAGTGAAATTGGTTTTTTTTTTCAATTTTAACTTTGTTTTCAAAGACTTGGAAAACTAAAAACAAAGAAAGGATTTAAAATTTATCACTGATTGTTTTAAATTTTTAGAGGAATTATGTGTAAACAAGTTTTATATATAGATTTTAGAAGTGTGTAGTTATATCTAGGAAGTATCTTACATAAATAAATTTTGAATTAAAAAAAAAATTAGAACTAAGATTTGAAAAAAATAAGTTTTTAGAAAGAAGAAGTTGAGTGTCACAATTTTTTTTAGGATGAATTCTATCTCTAAGATTGTTTTATTATTCAAAGTTAATAAAAGATTATTCAAAATTAAAGATAAATCATGAAGAAAATCAGCTAAGATATCTATTATTGAAATTTTGAAATTTTCTATCTTTTTCTTCTAGATTTATTTTTTATTTTGAATAATCGTTTATTAATATTTTAGTTTTGATTTTTTTTTCTTATAATATTGAATCCAACTCTAAATTAGATATGAATTAGTTATCATAAGAGTAGTAATTAGATATCGCAAGAATAGTATAATGAATTATGATATATTCAACTCTAAATTAGATATCACAAGAGTAGTAATTAGATATTATAAGAGTAGTACAATGAATTAGATGTTATAAGAATAGTAAGTAGATATCATAAGAGTAGTATGACATAAAACAATTTTATCAGGAAATAGTGGTAATATGAACTAGATTTTGATGAAATTGGGAATTATTTTTTTGGAAATTTGGGTTACCACTGTCAAGCTTTAGGATTTTGGGGTACCCAATGATTCTTGATGGTGTTGAATCCATTTCTACCATAAAAAAATTATCCAAACAGACTATCAATTGGATTTATGAAAATTTTATAGCCCCATAAAAATTGCTTTCCTACCAAAACTGTGGGCTCCATGGACAAAGCCTATATCATATATTCTTTATTCAATTTCTTTGCTCTTAAAAAATAAGAATAGTAATTAGACATCATAAGAGTAGCATAACACTCAACAATTTTATCTGGATATACATTTTATGCAGATTTATTTTTTAAATTTTGGAATACAACTGTTAAGCTTTAGGATTTTGGTTACTCCAAAAATTCTTGATGATGCTGAATCCATTTATACCATAAAAATACTATCCAAATACATTATCTATTAGATTTTATGAAAATTTCATAGCTCCACAAAAATTACCGAAATTGTGAGCTCGATAAACGAAATTCAATTATATTTTTCTGATAAACAAGACCTATATCATATATTCTTTATTCAATTATATTTTTCTCTTACAAAGTTTTCAAAATCGACAAAATAAACATGCCGTACCAGTATTATTTGACACGCTGTTCGAAGTATATTACTTGCCAAATATTCACGGATTAAAAAACAGACCCAATTCTGAAAAATACAGAACGCATACGAATTATAAAGTACGGCGGAGTGCTCGGGCGAACCAAACATGTTTGGCACTAGTTTGGATCGAATTATTACTGCCATGATATGGATGACAATGTGCATCGTTTGAATCTCCAGACTCCGAGTGATCGTAAGAAGCAAATGAGAATTGCTTCGTTCCCACTCCCACGATTTCCTCCTGCCATCTTTCGTTTCTGACGGCTCATGAGAATGGAGCTGTCCGTTTAAAGTTGGGGGCGGCAAACAGCGCGATGCTACAGAGCTTTTTAATGTCAGAGCATTAATTATTCGGTGGCAGATGGTCATGGCCTTGTGGTCCGTTTTTTTAACTGTGTCGAAGATCCTGGCTTAGAATTGTACGTTCCGCTGAGTTGCTTTCGGGTTCTTTTCCTCATGTGTTGGCCTTGTCCTTGTCCGTTTGTTTGCCCGGAACTTGAAAGTGGCACATCAGCGCTTTTATGGCAGATCCTGAACTGTCCCACATGGACGAGAGGTACGCCGGTTGGCTATAAACGCCACATCCGCCCTAGAGTCCGGCACTGTACGGACAACCTGCTGTAGGCAACAAATAAATCGTAAGCCATAGAGAATTAAATGAGGTGGGGCAAAGAATACAATCCGAAGAGTATTGTATTAAATAGGACGGATGATTTTGGCAACCAATATTAGCTATATCGCTGAAGAATGTACTTGCTTAAATTTAGCTATGGGCATATACAACTTAGCTATATCGCTGAAGAATATACTTGCTTAAATTTAGCTATGGGCATATACAACTTAGCTATATCGCTGAAGAATGTACTTGCTTAAATTTAGCTATGGGCATATACAACTCAGCACATTAATGGTCTTTTATTTGTTGATTTTTTTTTATTTTTCTTTTTTTTCTTTTTTTTCGTTTATTTGTTGATTATTAATAGGTCAATAGTACAGTAAATATGGATATATACAACTTCGCTAAAGAGTGTACTTGCTTAAATTTAGCTATGGACATATACAACTCAGCACATTAATGGTCATTTATCTGTTGATTATTAATAGGTTAATAGTGCAGTAAATACGGATATATACAACTCCGCACATTAATGGGTCAATAGCATCTTAAATATTAGTCGATTATTAATGGGTTAATAGTAAAGTAAATATTGGTTGCCCATGATTTTTTGTTGTTCATGAGGGAGAGGGACATTACATTACCTTAGTAATCTCAATATAATGTTTGGCATTACTTTGATAAAATTTTGAAGAAAGTTTTGGAAATCTTGGTTACAACTATTAAATTTCAATAATTTAGTGGTGGAATTTTTTGAAAATTTATATTACAGTTATCTGTTTTCAAGATTTTGAATATTCCAAAAATTTAGATTTTTGTTTAGAAAAATACCAAATTCCATCTCCTAAAATTGTGGATGTGTTATCTTTACTAAGGTGGGGAGGGCGTATATTATCTCTTTAACATATAACACTGGTTGTGTGGAGTGGATATGTTATCTGTGCCAAGGGTGTGGAGAGGTATATTCTCTCTTTAGCATATAACACCAGTTGTGTGGAGGGGATATATTATCTCTACTAAGGGTGTGGAGAGGTATATTCTTTCTTTAGCATATAACACCAGTTGTGTGGAGGGGATATATTATCTCTACTAAGGGTGTGGAGAGGTATATTCTCTTCAGCATATAACATCGGTTGTGTGGAAGGGATATATTATGTCTGCTCATAACACCGGGTGTGTGGAAGGGATATATTATCTCTATTAAGAATGTCGAGACATATCCCTAATTTGATTGGCATTTTTGTCTATTAAATAATAATTTTTTAACAAAAATGAAATGATATTATTGTTTTAGACTAAATAAAAAAATTAAAAGTGTTTTTTTTTAAATATATAGTTTTATTTATTATGTAAATTTAGTTTAAAAAAAATAAAATTAAAAAAAAATCTTTTAAACATACTTTTGGAATTATTTTTTATATATAAAGTTTATTATAATGTATTATATGTACTAATACATATATTTTTGTTAATATAAAATCAAGTTGTATTCTTTTTAATGTAAAGCAAGTTTTTTTTGTTAATATAGGTTTTGTGTTTTGTTTTATTAACAAATGTTTAGTTCTAGTATTACCATAAAAAAAAAAAAGTTTAACCAAGTTATATCGAAGGTGTGTATGTTTTAAATTAAATTGGAAAGATCAAACACATTAGATTGTGTTTGTTTTTATTCATAAATTTAATATTTATGTAATTCAAAATCTTTTACAAATCATGTTGTTTTGAAGTAACTTGGTCAAATTCATTTTACTATAATGTATTTTGAAGAAATATGTCTTAACTTTCAAACATTTCAATTAATATTGATTTTGCATGTATACATTTTCAAGAAATTCATAATCTTTCCACAAGTAAGGAGAGATCTCAGGTTGGCACCCTAACATCGAAAAGTCACAAACCGAATTGCATTGATGTTCAAGTATGAATGTGTTGGTACCCTAACACCTAAAATTCTCAAACCCAGTTACATTTCATATTCAATTATGAATGTATCTAGCACATCATAGCTTCATTAATAACACATTTGATATTTCCATATCGAAGCACTAAATAGATCAATTTTCTAATCAAATTGATAATTCTAGATCCATTTTGTAAAGATGTATCACTAAGATATTAACACTAAATAAACTACATAAAATCTCTAAAATTAAAACAAAAAATCACTATTTCACGTAGACAAGCAAGAAAAGTCAGGCAATTAAAAACCCTTCAACTTGACTACTCTATCCCCATAAGTTAGCATTTTATATAGCACACTAATTTCCCATAGGTGTGGGCATGCATCATGATTGTCAACCTTTAAGATATGCGGAGTTTCTGCAGTGCATTATATTAGATATCATTTTTGGGATTCAACTGCGTTAAGTAAGTCATTCATGTATGACCATTTCCATGAGAGTTAGTCGTAACTGACTAATTTCTCATGATTTTTGAATAGTCCATTTACCACTCATTGCATCGGGTGATGCTCACAGGGGTGAAGAAGTGGCACATCTATGCTAAGTGGACTAAGACACGGAAATGGTCATACATGAATGACTTACTTGATGCAGTTGAATCCTAAAAATAATATCTAATATAATGCACTGCAGAAACCCCTCATACTTAAAATACAAAGAGTAAAGGGATCTCTTCTTGAATGGTTCATGAGGCACAATACTTGCTAAGGTTTTGCAAATGGGGTAGCAAGCTAAGTGGGCTTGATTGTGGGGAAAAATCCACAATTAAGAGCGCTTGAGCCAGAGGAGTTCTGGGATGCGTTACCTCTCGGGAAGTCTTGGTTACCGAGTGCAAGCCCCAGAAGTGATGATTGACGCTATGTGATTTATTTCACTAGTTTCAATCCCACTTCTTCACCCCTGTGAGCATCACCCGATGAAATGAGTGCTAAGTGGACTATTCAAAAATCATGAGAAATTAGTCAGTTACGACTAACTCTCATGGAAATGGTCATACACCCGATGCAATGAGTGGTAAGTGGACTATTCAAAAATCATGTGAAATTAGTCAGTTACGACTAACTCTCATGGAAATGGTCATACATGAATGACTTACTTAATGCAGTTGAATCCAAAAAATGATATCTAACCTTTAAGATTTAGACTTTAGTGTTTATTCTTTAAACTTAAGTGTGCACAGTGCAAGATTGCATGATGTGAGCGGAGACAAAGATGGGGATTTTCTAACAAGTCCAAAGCCCCACTATGGGTGAATCTTTCTTGGAATATAAACACTATTGGAGCATGTTGTACCCATAGGTTATCATTTTATAGCACACCAATGGCCCATGAGTGTGGGAATTTATCGTAACAAGTAGCACCCTTTAAGCTTTAGACTTCAATGTTTAGGATTTAGGCTTAAGTGTGCACAATGCAATATTTCATGATGTGAGTGGAGACAAAGATGAGACTTTTCTAACAAGTCAGAAGAAACACTATAGGTGAGTCTATGCTTATGTTGGATTCTCAACACTATGAAGACATTGTACACTTATCTTGGAGTCTCAACACTATTGTTGCATTTTGTGCTTTTCTTGGAGTCTCAACACAATTGGGGCATTTTGTGCTTATCTTAAAGTCTCATCTTGGGTTCTTAGTATTATTGTTGTCACATTGTGCAATTCTTTCTTCTGGCTACTTTTATTTGTTACAATCTTATTTGGAATTTTGTGTGTGTGGAATTTGGAATAAGAAGTTAATGTCTTATTTTAAGTGAAAATTGTAAGTATAAGTTTTAATTAATTGGTTTGCCTCGGGTTTCATTTCTATTATGTCATACATAGGAATATTATAGGAGAGGTTGAGGGTTGGAACTAACTTTGGGGGATAAAATGTATCCCATAGGAGCATGTTTATTTACCTCACAATATGTCAACATGTGGTATCTCAAAATGACATTGACATTTGAACCTGTCACATATAATTAGGTAGATAAACATCTTCCTATGTGGTAGATTTTATCCCCTGGTTGGTTCCCACCCCTCAACCTCTCCTATAAGATTCAAACCTATGATATAATAGAAATAAAACCCCGCACGATCTAATTTATTAAAATTTTTACCTACAATTTGCCTTTAAAATAAAAAATTAACTTCTTATTCCAAATTCCAACAAAGAAATCCCACATTCATTCTATACCACTATCATCATATAATGCATCATCTCTCGTTCAATATCCATAGTCACATTGGGGTGGTGGATATGTCTCTACATTACGTCATTAAAATGTGTATTTTGTAATGCAATTGTTCTTTGGTTGAATGTGCTCCTTAAGTCATATTTTCTCAGAAGCGTTGCCATGACTTTATTCCTTTGTGATACTTCTAGATATCTCCCTACTTATTTTCCTAGTCAAATGAGTATATACACATTAAATTACTTATCGATTTGCATATTGACCACTATTAGTTTTGCATTAACCACGACAAGTTATAATGTTTAAATATATAAATAATTAAAGTATTTATTATTTTAATTAAAAATAATAATTTTGTAGCATTTCATTGGCTTAAAAATTTTGATGTCTTATTTCAGGTTCCTGACATTTGTCTCGTGCCTTGAGAACTTGCTAGTTTTCACGGGGATCACTAGTTTTCATAGAGATCTTGTATCTTGATTAAAAAAATTGATAGAAGTTAATACATACTACGGGGATCAACAATTTCCATAGAGATCTTGTAACCTTATTAAAAAAATTGATAGAAAATAATACATAGGTGAGCATATATTATTAACCTAATAGTTACAATCTTCGCAAATTTTGAACCATATTGTATCGGAGGTCATTACTTCATTAATGTAACTAAAATCCAATTGCTTTCATACCAACAACACTAATAATGACTTGAAAGGAATTGGGACTACTTTCATATTTGTTGTCAGTGAATTGAAATCTATCGTTCCAGTACTTTCTGGTGATATTTAGAATAAAACTCATAAAAAATACATATATCAAAAAAAAAAAAAAATTGAAGAAGACCATATTTTGTAATCCATGCAGTTCCAAAGCCTCATTGTTCTTCCTCGATCTTGTCCATACTGTTGGAAATTTTCATTATTATCTTCGTCAGGCGTTTAATATGGTTTCGTTGCACTTAGTTTTGGATCTAGCTCAAGTGTTGAAGTAACTTGTATTTTCACTGATTGGGGTGCCAAGTGTGCCGAGGGAGGTGTAAGGTGGTAGTAGGCCATGCAGACCACATGGAGTAATAGTGATGACATGCAGTGACAGTTGTGGGTCGCTTCACCCACGCCGAATAATGACGAAATTTAATGTGGAAGATAGACAATGAAGATTTCCAGAGTGTTTTTGGGGAAAACGTCGGTGCGGGAGGGAGAAAATGCAAGGTAAAAACATTCGGTTAGTTCATGAGCGAATGATTTCTGAGGAGGTAACGAAGGCAGATGGGCAGAAGGAAGGTGAGAAGACGAGGGAGTTGGCAGAATCTGCATGTCATTTCTCTGAGTATGTATCTAGCTTCCTTCTAAATATGTTTTCCTCTGCGATGAGAAAATACCTTGATCTGTATGCTTTGATTCTTTGTTCTGTGCTTGGAATGGATGCGTACCACCCTAGTTTAGAGAAGATGTTATTTTTTGATGATGCTTCGTTTAGGAGGAATTTAACATGTTTTGCCAAGGCTGATAGCCCATGCCCGTTTAGTTACTGGATTTTAATTTTGCATGGAAATCCTATTCCAGTCCTCCTTGGTGAGTTCATCAGTGTCTATCATTTCGTTGGTCATGTTAATTCCCATATTCTGGGCATGAAGAATGTTGGGGAGGTGGCGGGTGAAAGTAATGGGGAAACCCTGAGCCCTGACTTGGTCTGTCATTCTAATTGTTTTTTTAAGCCTGCATGTCATTTAAATAGCTTTGCATGCCAAGTTTACATCGATGTACATCAAGTCCAAACCGTTGTATGTCAATTTCACAGCTTTTCATCTCAATTTCATAATTATGTATTTCAATTTCATGGTTTTGCATATCAACTCCACAACACAGCTAGACAATTCTGCAACTTTTCCTGTCAAGTCGGCAACACTGCAGGTCAATCTCATAGCCCTGCTTGTCAATTTTTTAGTTCTACAAGGCAATTTTACGAAATTGCATGCATGTATTACAATGACAATTTGGGGGTTAGAGGTTCATTTGATAATGTCAATAAGGTCAGGGGAAAATCGCTCAGTATGCCAAATTCTAGGTTTATTTCCGGGAGGATTAAATCAATTACCAAATAGGGTGAGTTTTTATTCTTGGGATGCATGAGAGTAGCTGATCAATTTGTTGGTTTCAATCATTTTATGGTCTCTATCTCATTGTTTTTGGTGAGTGGGAACAACTCGCTCCTGCATGTCAAGTCTTTACTCCATACCCATGCTGAGAAGTGGATCTATCACAAAATTTGGAAGGTAGATGCATGTTTGTGAGGCCTTGTTTTTGGAACTGAAGGAATTGAGAAGTGCATACTCTTCTCAGGCCAGTTCAAGAGGTTGTCTCTATCTACAAACATAAACACTTCCAGGGAAAAAGGAATATGGACAGATGGTCAAAAGAGTAAGAAAATGGTTGGGGTGGTGACCCTCAATAAGCAGGATAATATTATATGTAATCTGACTAAATTCAATATTGTTGTTTTGTTTCCTTCTACAGGTCTTCTTAACAACTCTCACCCTCAAGCCACTGCACGTCGAGGGAGAACCCCGATGTAGATCTGGGTGAACGTTCAGCTACTGGAAGACCAACCTCAAACAAAGATGATGAAAGTGTGGTCTGGGAAAAGAGAGGGAAAGGAAAAAGAAAAGTAAAAAGTGGGGCCTAGCAAATGGGGAAGGAAACATGGCCAGGAAACTATGTAGAACCTTTTCCATGCCTATGGAGTAGGGACACCAAGACACATAAAATATTTGATTTCTGGATGGCAACGAGACCTTAAAACTAAAGTGGAGGAAGACATCCATGATGACGAGATGGATCCGATATTGACATATCTGGGGAACACTAGAGGCATACTGTCATTATTTAACTAGTCTATTCATATTTATTGGACTATGAAGTGCTTAATGGATAAATCCATTGTCATTTTTCAAGAGATAGGAGCAGACCCAAAGACAACCTCCATTTTAGCAGAAATGTGCAGGGATATCCAGGAAATTCACCTCCTACAAAATCATCAGAATGTCTGCCTTGGTCGAATAGAACATCAACTTCAGAGCATGAACCAAGTTGATATGCTCGTGTCAAGTGTCAATGATCCGACACCCATTGAATCATGAGATGACTGAGTTTAGTGGTTCCTTGTTTTTTGTTTGATATGCAAAGAGCGGATATCATTTATTTTCTTTATATGTCACTAGATGTAGTAGATAATAGACTTGTTAGGGTAGCTAGAGACAAATTTAAACTTTTCCAATTTTGGGTGGCTTATAACTCTTTGATGTGGTCAACAAACCTAGTTTCATATAGACACATTGAAGATATTAAATATACAATCTGAGAATATAATCTGTTATTTTGATTACATGAATGAATAAAAAAATACTAAAAAATTTACTATATATTATATATATGAGAAATTTTACGTCCAAAATTTGAGCTTGAACTTTCATATCCGAGTTGATTTTTTTAATGGTTTTTATACTAATTTAAACACTTAAAACTTGAAACTATCTAAGAGTAGTTTTCATAACATTGGAACACATGCCCACGTGAATGGTTAAAATTTCAGCTCGGTTCTATTGGCTTCGTCGTAAGGCTTTGATAGATAGATCTAGACATATAGAATATATTTACAAGTAATTCGTTGTCTCATTAAGTGTAACGAATTTCCCTGCCATCACGTTATTTATGTCGAAGGATCTTTAACTCTGGTTTATTTCTCACTATTAGAGCCGAAAAGTAAGACCAATTGGGTACCTGTAAAGCCACCGCTCAAACATAGATTTACTTGGAAATGTTTTTCCTCATTTACTCGCATTTAATAAATAAACCAAGAATTTCATTTGACACCTCATTACAATGGTAGTTGGTCATTGATACATGTGATATTGATGTAGAGAAACCTATGTTGGAATAGTATTTTAAAAAATTTAATAATGTTTTATATAATATTTTGGAATATTTTTTTTAGTAACATACTTGAAATTTATTTTTAAAATAGTTATGATATCTCTTTATTATATCGAAGGTTTAATTTCAAAATAAGACATGTTTATTTTTTATATAACACATATATATAATTGGTTTATAAAATGAAATTTTTTTATTGTTGCATATAAACTTTATAAAGATTATATCGTTGAACAATTTTTAAGATGTTTAACTAAGTTTAGTGGTCTTCAAATGTGTAATTGTTATCTAAAATCACTTACCTTCACCATCATCTTGATTTTATTAATTCCATATAATTTTAAGAATCTACAAAATGTAGGTAATAATTTATAAAGACGGGAAAATATATTTGTAAAATATTTTTTCATTTTTAATAAATAATTTATTTAATTAATAAAAAAAATACAAACTCTTTTATCATTTGATGGAACTAAGTAAAAATTCTCTACATGTAATGCAATAAAAACTGCATATCATAAAAGCATAGGAAGCATAGTAGTAACATAGTTGATACTATAGTTTTTAATTCACAAGGAACATAATTGACGTTTTAGTTCTAAATTTAAAAGAAATATAAGTGGAAATTTAAGGAAAAAACATGTAGCAAATAAGCCTTTGAACACCACAATAGAGTAATAATTTTTGAATATGTAACAAATAAGCCTTTGAACACCACAATAGAGTAATCATTTTTGTATAATACAGTAATCCTTGGATCTGGGTGCAAAGATTTGGATTGCATGCTTATTAGGCTATCATAATAATTTTACTAGCAGTTCTTACATCACTCATAGTTCAGGTTCATTTAGTTATGTGTAAATCAACTACCCAAAATCTTTAAGATAAGGTCATAAATATTCAATTCATGTAACTTCATACATAAATTGAATTAAATGTTTTTGTAATCACTTAGCTCAAGCTAATAATTAAATAAAATATTTCTTTTTTTATGTGTAAATCAACTACACAAAATCATTAAGATAAGGTCAAAAAAATTTAATTCAGGTAACTTCATACATAAATTGAATTAAATTCTATATTTTTTTGTAATCAGTTGGTTTGGGCTAATAATTAAATAATAGCTTGCAAATATGTATGGTAGGGACTGCATTGCCATGCAAGATAATGTCAAGGTCATAAAGATTTAATTCATGTAACTCCATTCATTAATTGAATTAAATGCTTTTGTAATCACTTGGCCCAAGCTAATAATTAAGTAATATGTTTTTGTTTTGTGTGTACAAAATAATTGAGATAAGGTCAAAAATATTTATTACATGTAACTTCGTAAAGAAATTGAATTAAATTATTTTGTAATCACTTGGTTAGGGCTAATAATTAAGTAATATCTTGCAAATTTGTTATACTTGCCACAAGCATGGTATTATGCATTGGATTTTTCCCTTGACCTAGTATTACATTGTTTATGATCAAACAATTTTGCAACTTGTTTATAGTTTAACATTATGGATTGAATTACATTGTTTGTGATCAAACAATTTTGCAACTTGTCCATAGTTTAACATTATGGATTGAATTTATTATTTGTTACTAATATTTAGAATTATTTCTTTGCAATATGATTGGTTCAGGTCTTATTCTATAATGATTTTTTTTGCAAACTTTGCACAACACACTACCATGTGGAGAACTAGCTAAAAATCTGCCATAATTTTTGGATGTACTTCAAATATTGATGTCATAATTTGTAAATAATTTTATATTTTTTCATTGTTAACGCTGTAGGAAACCATCAAAAATTAAAATTCTTGAAAAAAAATCTCATACTCATGTATAAATAAGGTATTTACCATCAATTATTACGGACCATAATTTAAGCAAATATTTGCACAAAAAATTGATAGGAACAAGATGTAAATAAATAGACTTATATGGAATTGTTATTTGCCACCATTATTTATGTTTTCTTCAATACTTTTTAGTGGTTACTACCCACCAAAATTAATGCAAGTGTTTTCCCATTAGTACACAATTAAATTTTCAGTTTCATATATCAATTTGTATTTTTTTTGAAAAAATAATTTCCACTTAAATAACAGGGACTAATAATATCAAAATGAAAGTGTATTAACCATTAATTAATTAAAATATAACCCAATTATTTTATAATATTTAAATTAATTTTATAATAGATATAAATAATTAACAAGTTAAAAGTTAATAAATATCGTTTAAAATTTTATTATAAACAAATACAATAAGATAAATTTATTAATAATTAAGTGAAAATTGATTTAAACTATACATTTTTATTTAATATACATAGAAAATAGGTAGACAATTAAATATATATATATATATATATATATATATATATATATATATATATATATATATATATATATATATATATATTTTGATATAATTATTATATTATTGTTTTGAAAATAAAAACCAATTATTTATATTACCTAGGTATTTATTGTTTATTTGGTTTAAGTGCATGAAAATGAAATAAATTTTACCAAATAAATTAGATTATTGTAAAAAATTTATATAATTTTACTTAATATGAATAAGAAATGAGTAAAAAATTATTAATAATAAATTAAAATTGCTATCAATTCAAACACTAAATAATTAAGTAAATAAAACATTTTCATTTTTAATATTTTTTTAGGAAAGAACAACTACTCTTTAAAATATATCTATCTATACTTTACACATAAAATATTAAATTTAACTTGAATTCAATATTTTTACTTTAATTTAGCTATATTCAAATTTTAAGCGGGAGGTGCTAACTACTATGTAACACTTGTTAACATGTAGTTAATTAGTTATTAAATTTTTTTTTCACCTTATAATTATTTTAACTATGTTTAATGTCTCACATATAAGAAATTCTCTCTCTCTCTCTCTCTCTCTCTCTCTCTCTCTCTCTCTCTCTCTCTCTATATATATATATATATATATATAATTGAATAATAATTTTGAAAGTTTGGTTTGAAAATTTTAAGGTTAATCTAAATTTTCCAATACATCCAAATTTAATATTTTTTTTTAAATTGTGTGGATTAATAAATAGCTAATAAAATATTAAGAAAAGTTTTGAGTTGTTCCCACCATCTCCTCATTGTCTTTATTCAGTTCCTTAACAACACTTACAAAAGCACCTTCATAAGAGGGCCTCATCACACTATCACTTCTTGGGAGGGAATGCCATTGAGATAGTCAACTTAGCCCCAAACTAGGAAACGAAATAATGAGAAAAGTCATATTGAACAAACTAAGAGAAAATCTATACTTGAATCATGCCACATGGCTTCATTCCATAACCTTTGCGTCATGGTCAAATTGCAACGATTGTGTATTATTTTGCTATTTTTTGGAATTTTAACCAAAGTTTCATGAAAATGCTGAAATATCCTATATTCCATAAATTCAAAAAAAAATTTCTAATTTCCTCGAAATATTATTCCTGATTTTCGATTGGTCTAGCAACTTTCGATGGGACATAATTCCCCTAGTGGAGAGCATTTTATTTTTGGAATTCATAAGTGTCTGATAAGTGATTTAAAAAAAATATGAGTGGCTATTCCATCTGTGACTCTGACATGAACACTGACATTGAAATTGTTATGGTACTTCTCTTTCCAATGATGTCAAAACTGATGTTGTTGCAGGTCCTTTGCACAGGTTGGGGGGGGGGGGTGCAGGATACAAGTTGTTGTGTGGAGATACTTTCACAAATTTCCATATTTATAGATCGTATATATTGGAAACTGAACATGTTATTTTCAAGAGAACGGGGGGTGCATAATGAAATTAATGTTATTATTATTATGTTCATTGTGTGGGGCTTTGACTGTGCAGAAGATGAGGTATTTTTTTCGATTTCCCTAATTTAATATTTCGTTACCAGAAGATATTTTTACAAATTTTAAAATCATATTATTTTATATTGTATTAATTTTTATGGAGAATGAGGAATATTATATGTTTTGAAGAGGGGTCCCCATTGGGATTAGAAATTTCGAACAAGTTTTGTTGATATTGTGGATAATCCAAATTGCATGTCTTCAATTAACAACTACAAAATTCTGAAAAACATCAATATTATATGTTTCATTATGCGGAACATTTAATATGCTGAGTATGAAGAATGTGTGAGAGAGAGGTTGTGTAGAGTCACATATGCATTTGTATTATATTGGAAGCATGTTTGTTTTTATGGAAACATATTTATGTGTGGGAGAGCAAGGGGTTTCATGAATACTTTGACATTGTGTCATTGCTCTGAATGCGGTATGTGCAAGACACTTCATTGTGAAGAGATTTTACTTTATGAAGATCTATAATGGATACTTTATTCGACAGGAATGAAATTAGAGACTTTAATATTTTTCATTGTGTGGAGCTTTGGCTGTGCAAAAGGTGAGATATGTATGTTGATTCACAGAATAACTTGTTGGGTCTGGGATACACAAGTTGTTGTGTGGAGATACTTTCACAAATTTCCATATTTATAGATCGTATATATTGGAAACTGAACATGTTATTTTCAAGAGAACGGGGGGTGCATAATGAAATTAATGTTATTATTATTATGTTCATTGTGTGGGGCTTTGACTGTGCAGAAGATGAGGTATTTTTTTCGATTTCCCTAATTTAATATTTCGTTACCAGAAGATATTTTTACAAATTTTAAAATCATATTATTTTATATTGTATTAATTTTTATGGAGAATGAGGAATATTATATGTTTTGAAGAGGGGTCCCCATTGGGATTAGAAATTTCGAACAAGTTTTGTTGATATTGTGGATAATCCAAATTGCATGTCTTCAATTAACAACTACAAAATTCTGAAAAACATCAATATTATATGTTTCATTATGCGGAACATTTAATATGCTGAGTATGAAGAATGTGTGAGAGAGAGGTTGTGTAGAGTCACATATGCATTTGTATTATATTGGAAGCATGTTTGTTTTTATGGAAACATATTTATGTGTGGGAGAGCAAGGGGTTTCATGAATACTTTGACATTGTGTCATTGCTCTGAATGCGGTATGTGCAAGACACTTCATTGTGAAGAGATTTTACTTTATGAAGATCTATAATGGATACTTTATTCGACAGGAATGAAATTAGAGACTTTAATATTTTTCATTGTGTGGAGCTTTGGCTGTGCAAAAGGTGAGATATGTATGTTGATTCACAGAATAAATGTTTACGTTAATCGAAAAGGAAATTCAACAATGATCTCTTTAACATAGGGTATATATGATGAATTAATTATAATGATACAGATAAATGTCATGCATGAAAATTAATTGTTATTTTCGAATGAAACCACAATTTCTTGTTCTAATGTTAAATAATCAAGGATTTACATTATTGACAATTGGGTTATAGAAGCTATTCTAAACTCATTTTCTTTATGGAGGATGAGGTATGTGTGGATATTTTACTGTGTGGAGTATGAAAATATGTGCGGGAGAGAAATTGCATAGAGCCACTAAATTTATATCTATGAATATTTGCAGATGACCAGGTATATACGGGAGAACATAATGATTAATGTTTTTAATTCTCACATTGTTAACGAGAAAACTAACATAACCGTGTCCTGCAATTGCATTTCACATAGATTGAAAACATAATTTATTTAATATTGCATAATAAGAGTAGTTTTTATAGTCTAGCAATTACCCCTTGTCAGTGTCAAAGAGTCATCGTCTATGCAAAAGACCCAAGTTCTCCCGCACATTCTTCATCCTTCACACAAAAAATGTTCTACACAATGAAACCATAACCATTACTACATCATTCATCAGTATCACAACATTCACTATGAAGAGCACCAAAATTCTCTAGCACATACTCTTTCCTCCACACAGAAAAACATAATAATATTAATTAGACATTTGTTCATCCTCCCTACGTGGTAGCACATAAGGTATTGTTAAACTATTAATGTGAATCTATGAGATTTTTTGACAAAATGGATTTGTTATGAAAATAGGTGCATATGAATTTGTGTTATATTGGATGCATATATGTTTTGTATTGACAATAAATAATATGGAAAAACGGGGAATGTGCGAGAGAATGAGGGGGTTTTGCGAGTGCTCTAAGCATTGGTGTTATAATTGAATCTTTGCAGAGGATGGGGTATGTGTAAAGGATTTCTTTGTGTAAATATTTTACTGTGCTAAGATTTTATATTGAAACTAAATGGGTATTTTCGAAAGAATGGGGGGTGCATAGGGAAACTAATGTAACTATTAATGTTATTATGTTATTATTATTATGTTTCATTGTGTGGCATTATGACTGTGTGGAAGATCATGTATGTTGTCGATTTCTTAAATTTAATATTTTGTTGTGCAAAGATATTTTTTACAAATTCCAAATCATATTTTATATCTTGTGAATTTTTACAGATAATGGGGAATATTATTATGTTTCAATGTGTAGAGATTTTAATGTGCAGAGTATGAAGTATGTGTGGGAGAGTGGTTGCGTAGAGTGACATATGCACTTGTGTTATATTGGAAGCATATATGTTTTATTGGAAACTAATTTATGTGTGTGAGAGAGAGGGGTTTCGTGAGTGCTTTGAAAATGTGCTATTTCCCTGAATGAGGTATGTGTAAGACATTTCATTATGCGTTGATTTTACTTTTTTGAGCTTTTATATTAGATACTTTATTTGGCAGGGACGAAATTAGTGACTTTATTATTTTTCATTGTGTGGGTATTTGGTTGTGTGGAAGGTGAGGTATGTGTGTTGATTTTATAAATAAATGCATACGTTATCTAGAAAGGAAAATCAATAATAATTTACTTTGATGCAGGGTATAGGAAAAAAATTAAATATAACAATACATTAAAAAAAAAACACTAACATCTATGAAAATTACTACATACCCTTGATATTAGAAGTGACGTGAGCCAAATTATCAAGATGAAAACTCAACGTTTCATTTTCCAATTGTAGTCGCCCCATCTTCAATTTCAGTATTGATATTTTGTGATTTAAGGCTGAAGTAGATGCATGCTTTAGATGTAATCATTTCAGAATGCTTTAAGACCAAATCGATGAGAAATTTTAGACCATCGGCTATTCTAACTAATGAGGAACTGAGCTCTTTCTCTGAAATTCAAGAATGGGGCTCCATAAGCTTCAATTTGTGTTACACTTATGAATAAACATGGCGAATTACAACTCTAATCCTTGACTCTATGTTTTTAGAGTTGCTCTAGAATTGTAAATATACCATCGATATAATTTTCCTTTCTTTTAATTGTCTACCTTTCTCATTAATGTTTCCTTTGAGTCCACATAGTGTAAACAGTCATTGTTCAAAGGACGTGCAAAGAATGAAATATTAGTGAGAAAATGAGGGCGTAGAAAGAATTTTATGTAGTGGACGCATAATTAATTTAACTATGGAAAATTTGAGAATTAGTATTATTATGTTTTCTGTTGTGAATATTTCCTTTTGTGAATATTTTACTATGCACATGATGGGTAATGTACAGGAGAACGAAGGTGCAGGTGAAAAATTGTTTATTAAACTATCTTTCATTTAAAACTCGTATAGATTTAGCTGTGCAGTATCAAGGATGTGTGTAGGACGAGATATGTGCGAGAGAATGCAGGTGCAAAAGAAACTTTATAAATTTAATTCATAATTTAATTATATTTCTAAGTTTCTTATTACATATATACAAATATGCTTAAGGTAAAGCTTTTTTTAGTTTTTATTTCTATAATAAAATATTCAATTCAGTTTTCATGCTTCAAAAATATTTCATTATGTGGAGTTTTTCCTGCACTTGGTAGAACGCTTACTAAATTATTCAACAATGTTTAGAAGTAAAATATTACCAATAATATATAATATTAACAATAATAATAATGGTGAAGAATTGTGTGGAAAGAGAAATATTATGGAAGGGGGGAGATTTCATTATGATAACACAACATATAATCAGTTAATTAGAAAAGTATTTAGCACAAAAGACACTGATTATGTGGGGGTGCGAAAAAATGAATATTGTGTGCACTTTGACAATTCTTCGTAAAGTGATCGAATAACATAGTAGTGGGGACCAACATGAAAGTTTGCTTCACACAATGAATTTCCTTTGCAATTTGGTACATATGCTTACTCACACAAAGATATCCATAAACAAAGCTTTTATTGTGCGGATAACACAACCTTTAATCAATTGATCAGAAAATTCTTTAGTACAAAATAAGTTGATTTTGTTGGAGTGCGGAAACATTACTTAGTCTAAAAGAGATGTTTGTTGACATTTATGCTTAGTTGGAATGTTTCCTGTAGATAGATTTCATTTTGCGGAGAGGTTTCATTGGTGATACAAAAAGTCTAATAAACATTAAATAAGAAACATAACTATTTTTCTTTTAAATAAGAAATATTGATTTGTTGCAATAAGGACTTTAATAATAAATACTAAATAAGATACATCACTATTTCCTTTTAAATAACATAGAAAATATTAATCATCAATAATTTCTAATCTTGCATGTGGATTATCATTTTGCACGTGGATCATTGACCAAATTGTTCATTTTGTTTATTATAATTTGATGTGATGAGAAGATGGGAATATGATATCAAAATTAATAACAAGGATATAAAAGTGTTTATTTTGTCATCCAACAATATTTTGGTGCATTGGAAGAGCATGATTTTCCCATTTGTTGGAACATAACATTATGATAGAGTAGGGCCTTTTGGTAATCGTAATACTTCTCTTGGGAGCATCCTGGTGTGACGGGACAATATAAGCTCTTCCTTATTATATCTTCCTTTAAATTTCTTCTAAATTAATAGCGTGGATTTATCTATTCCTGCTGCAAATGTTGCACCACTTTCCTTTTTGCAATTGTGAACTGTTGTATTTTTTGATCTATCGGTTCTTTTTCAAATTCATAGAAATTGCCATTTTTTACAGAAATTAGTACATTGGATTTATAATCAATATTTACAAATCGACACTGTTACACTTAAGTGTGGCACGTGCATGAGATATTTTTTAATTCAACTCAAAATGGATAAAATACATGTGCCACCTCTTAAATTTATACCAATTCCTGCCAGCAAAAGGCTTTACACTTACAACATCTCAATACACTAAGTCGTAATGGATATTTGCATGTTTCATTTTTTTGTTTTTTATTGGGGGGAGGGGGGGGGGGGGTGGGGTGATAGTAGTCTAACGAGGGGTTACAACTATGAAATAGAAAATGATTTTCTGGGAAAATTTGTGGTTTCGGTAGACATGTGCTTTCTTTTTTCCTTTATTTTTATTTTTTTTCATCGACATGCAATTCAGGAATAACGACAATCATTTTCATTCAATCAAATTGTGATTATTATAGAAATTATCATTATTCTTTTGTATTTAGATACAAGTTGTGTTACGTCATTTACTGTCACTTCTGCTAGTTGTACCTCATCAATATTGCATCAAAAGCATTAGGACAATTAAAATCTAGAGTAGATTTGTTACAATTCAATTATCATTATTATAGAAATTATGGTAATAACTTTTTATTTAGATACATATTGTGTAAAATTGATTATTTTCACTTCAGTTTGATGTACGTTGTCAAATGTTGCACGTAAGACATTAGGACAATTAAAAATCTAGAAAACAATCTATCTAGATCACGATTATGAAGGTTAAAAATCTAGACATAAATATTTCATTCATTTGTTTTTCCTATGCTTTACCTAGTAATGTATTGGTTATCCTTGAGAAATAGTTCATAATGAAATTCAAATATTTTTTGAAACATAATTGCTAAAGCATCATTGAGAAAGCATGTTTGAAGCGTGATTTCTAAAGCATTAATGGAGAAGAATTTGTTTACTATGGAAAGGAATGGTAAATATGCAATAATAAGACAACATGATCTATTTTGTTTGAACAATTTTGCATATGTTTAGGTAGATTGGTTATTTCATAGTATGCAAAATCCATTTCATTTTAGATACACATTAACATAATTGCATGAAGGAACAAAAGAACATTTCAGGAATTGTTTACAATAATTACACTAGAACATGATAACACTAATATCAATATGCTTATTTTCATACTTTGTTTTACCTGTAGGATTAATAAAACTTGGAACAATTAAATGGTATTTTTCTATAAAAAAATGTGGTTTTATCTGTTTTTGAAAACATCAACTCCAGAAATATTAATGCACAGAAGTCTGCACATTGAACTTCTTTTCACACCATAATATTCCTTTCGCACTACCTGCTTGCACGAAACTTGAAATGGAATTTTGCACTCGAGAGAGGATTACTTTAATTCAGTGCCATGTTCATATGAACCAAATGAAACAAAAAATTTAAATTTACAAAAGTAAAAATATCTAATGAAGCTTTAAAACTATAATTGTGTAGAGGACCTCCACACATTGAACTTCCTCATAATAAAATTTAAAAATAATACTTTAATTCAAGATTATTTTAATAATAACATTTTAAATTTTCTAAGTGGTAGTGAATATATAAATGAATTCAATTAAAAAAAAAGAAAAAAGAAAAAAACAATGAATGTGGAGGAAGCTCATTGTGAAAAGCTCTGTACAATGAAATTAGAATGAATTTCTTCCACATCGTTGAGGGAATCGTTACTATTACCAACTTCAAAGATAGGTAATTAACCTTGATAAAGTGTGTATCATAATTTTGAATTAAAATCACATTTAAACATTGATAAGGTTTACAGATTTATTGCTAAAAGTTTATGTTATATTTCTTACTATTGCTTGTGCATTTTCGTTCTCGCGAACATACTCTGTATTTGGCACATTATTCATTGTGGATAGTTAAAACATTTTTCTTGACTTGGACAATTGTTCTTGCGTATAAATATATATGCAAAATATATAAATGAGAAAGAGTTTAAAAATTAACTAATTAAATGTTTTCTCCTAGTGCGTAAAGGAGCTGCATTTTCGTATAGTTATTAGAAAATTATTCTATGAACAACTTTCACTTTGCAAGGAATGAAAAATATGGTTGATCGAGCATTGGTTGTTTTCCATATTTATGATATATTCCAAAATATAACTTCAATTTTCAATTGAGCCCGAATGACATCTCCAATATTTATTAGATTTCATAGCTTTATGTTCAGCCTTTTCATCTGATATTTAGATATTCCATTCAGAAAAAATTGAAAGATGAAGGTGTGTTCATATATGCTTCAGTGCCCTACGTAGATCCTCTATTTCACGTAGATTCAGAGCTCTATGCCATTTATTTTCCACATATGTGTTGTAAGGATCTTATTCCGTTAAATAGAGCGACAGTGACTCAATGAAGCAAAATATACGAACGATTTGAAATAGGGATAAAATAATTCTAGCTGCATTTTGAGGGAGCTTGATGGAAAGGGAAAACTGTAATCATCAAATAATTGGTTGTCTTTCACATCTATGATGTGTTGAAAAACACATTTTAGTGATGTTCTCAATGTGATCTGACTCTACATTTCTCATTTTTGTGTATAATTATTATGTGTAATTATTTTGCATGTGATGGGTTAGACATGTCAGATCATGTACACATATCAAGGGTGAATAACAGATATGTATGAAGTTAAATAAATATGAAATCACAGGATACATTCTACAAAGTGATTGATATTAGGTGGTTTTTGTTGTTTAAAAATAAGTTTTATGTGGAAGGAAAGTGCGCGGGAGAACTGTGCAAGGGGAGAAGTGAATGCAGAAGTACGAAACTTTGCCATAGAAAGATTGAATTTGTTATTCCACATAATTGTTCTCTGGCATAAATCATAAATGAAAGGGACTAAGTTTTATGAAGCTTTTGTGACATAATAATCATAATAATAATATTAATAATGTGTGATTGTGTTTTTCTCATTTTTCTAAAAATGATAAAGAAAATTCTCTAAGTTTTATAAATCTATTGTGGCATAATTTAAACATGTAAAGTTTTGACATTTGCATTGGTTAGGTGTTGATTATGCATTCTTGATTTTTGGGATGCATGTTGTCAATGAATATTGATATATTTCATAGATTTAGGGGAGTGTTTTACTCTAGTTATTGGAATACATGTATCAGTTATATGTATATCATTTTACTTGTTTCTATGTACATTATATACATTTTACTTATCGTTGAGAAATATTTCATAGTGAAATTAAAATATTTTTTGAAACGTAATTGATAAAGAATCAATGAACAAACATTTTTGAAGTGTGATTGTTAAAATGTCAATAGAGAAGAGTTTTTTTACTATGGAAACAAACGGCATGAATGAAATACTAAGACAACATAATCTATTTCTTTTGGACAATTTTTCATATGTTGTGGGAGATTTCCTATTCGATAGTATGCGAACTCTATTATATTTTAGATACACATAAAAAAAAATGTGTGAAGGAATAATAGAACATTTCAGGAATCATTTACATGAAAGGAAGGTCGAAGCGATACTATATTAAGAACATGAATTTAATACAAGTGCATTAATACATATGCATGGTGTAGATAGCCCAGATGTTTACTTGGAAAGGATGACAAACTAAGCTTGAAATAATCTAGATATGGAAGAATGAGGACTTTAATGGGAAACATTCTGTATACATTGGTTATCGAGCTGGCTAAAGAATCCCATAAGGCTTTGGTTTAATAGAGATTTATGTGAAGAAAGTTATGACATATTGTTCCATGACAAGAATTCAATTGTTGAACATTTAAAACCACTCTTATGAAAGAAAAAGCTTTCAATAGTAATTTATCATGAACCTATAATAAATATAACAACATACGAAGAAACATAACATGGATTGCTGCAGATAGAAAAGAGCATGTGTAGACACATGGTTAAGATATTTTCCGGGTTCAGGAGTATTTACGATAAATTGTTTTTGAAACAGTCAGCCAATTGATGAAGAATGAGTATGATGTTCCCTATTCACAATGGAAAATGAAATGCACATTTTTTCATTTTCACAATTTAGCATAAGCAGAAAAAGGATAGCCAAAGTGTTGAAAATGTAAAAGGGCAAACTAATACATTAGTAGGAAAAGAAATATAATGAGATATTTACGGAAACATTTTTAATTGGCCTTATGTTTCGTTGTGCAAACATTTCAATGTGCATATTACACAGTATGTGGGGTAAATTAGTTACGTAGAGATTTGATTTTAAAGCTATGAATCTTTGCGAAAGACTAGGTATGCGCGAGAGAACATAATGATTAATATTGTTAGTTTCCATTGTGCGGGGAGGTGCATAGGATGTTTTTAAATGGGGCACATGTGCATTTGTGGTATATTGGAAGCATGTGCGTTTTCTATATTGGGATTCTAGATCATTATTTAAAATATTATCTATATTTTCAATCGTATCAATATTTTTGATGCAATATTGATGACGACTGTAGCCTCCACTCTCCCAAAGGCTTTCTGCAAAGAGAATCAAATAGTTATCAGAAATATAAATTCAGTAATTAGTGGAATTATCATAAATATATCATTCTTTTTTTTTCATACATATTTACGATGTGTCTATAGATAATTCGTTATCTAGATAAATTGTTATCTATATTTTCAATCGTCATAATTTCTATCTAGATACATTATTATCTTTATTTTTAATAATCCTAATTACTTCAATGCAATATTGACATCGTACAACCAAATGAAGTGAAATTAAGAAATTTAATGCAATCTATATCCGAATATGAATGAATTACCATCATCTCTATAATGATGACAATTCAATTAAAAGAAAACAATTGACGTTATTTTCGAATCAAAATTTAATCATCTTCATAGATTTTTAATTGTCCCAACACCTTTAATACCATATCGACGACATACAAGCAGTGGAACTGAAAGTAAGAAATGTCACCCAATATATATCTAAATACGAAAAAATTATCATAATTTCTATAATAATAGAAATTGAATTGAAATAATAAAACCAAAATTACTCTTGAATCACATGCTCACAAGAACAAAAAATTATTGTCTACCAAGCCCACAATTTTTCCCCGAAAGTCATTTTTCTACGTAATCTGACTATTTTTTTTTTCAAATAAAAACCAACCATATTAGCATTTAAATAATGTTTTTGATGGTGTAAATGAATTAATCACTATCAATCATATTTCCCAAAATATCTACCAAATTGTGATAAAAAAATTGCTATCATTTCAACTATTTTCCGGGAAAAGGTACGATGGGAGGAATTGCTATAAATTGAGGAATGGCATGTGTAAGATATATTTTTCAAAATGCACTAAAATATATTACACATAATGTACACACATAAGTGTATCTATATATATCTACAAGTACTAATGATAAATCCAGTGCTGCAATAATTGTCTACCGAAAATGGCAAGTCCTGTGAATCTTCTACAACTATAAAACTACAACGAATGGAATGAATCCATCAAATGGATTGAGTAGCACAAAAATCACACAAAAAATAGATATTTCCATGATATTAATTCATAGAATGAACAAGAGCTTACATTTTTTACCGATGTGATATGATCCAAATGCACCAGGACACTATGAAGAGAGGCCCTATGATTACCAGGAGGCCCTACTCGATCATAATGTTCTGTTTTGAGAATATGGGCATATGATGAAGTTTGAAAGCACAAAAAATGATTCACTTGTCATTAATGGTGATATCATATCCCCATATCCTCAACACATAACATTGTAATAAAAAAAATGAAAAATTTGGTCAATGATCCATCATATTGATTGAATGGAAGTAAGTTTTACGTGGTGGAATCTTATTAATGGTTCGTCTCATAATGTTCGGTGTTGGAAATATGGGAAAATGATGCACTACCAATGCACCAAAAACCATGTTTTATGACAAAATGAACACTTTGATCAATTTGATATTAACTATGATATCATATGTCCATATCCTAAACATAACATTATAATTGAAAAAATTAACAATTATGTCAATGATACAACAACAAAATGAAAATTTAGCCAATGCTCCATCACATTGATCAAATGCAAGTAAGATTTACATAATCAAATCTTATTAAAGATGAGTAGTCTCTATGATATTTAGAATGAAATAGTAATGTTTCTTGTTTAATGTTTATTAGACTTTGCTGATCAATTGATGAAAGCATTGTATATGGCTATCTTTGTGTAAATATGCATATCTGCGAAACTACAGAGGAAATCCATTCTACACAAGAAAATTTCAATATTTCACTATGTACAATCACAAACCTTTTGTATAATTCATACACACATGCACTCATAAACAAGTTTTTTAATCACAAAATTTAGAAAAAAATAATTTTATTTTTTTTAATGTCGACATCTCGCATAATCGAATTCTTTTGCGCTAAAGAATTTTCTAATTAACGGATTAAAGGTTGTGCTATCATAATGAAAGCTCTCCACATATGTAAGTTGTTTCTTTCCACATAGTTCTTC
Organism: Pinus albicaulis; assembly: GCA_034641835.2. NCBI lineage: Eukaryota > Viridiplantae > Streptophyta > Pinopsida > Pinales > Pinaceae > Pinus > Pinus albicaulis. The sequence continues at coordinate 867,422,909 of CM076571.1, forward strand.
GAAATTATTATTATTATTATTATTATTGGTAATAGTTTAATTCTAAATATTGCTAAATAATTTACTAAAATTTTTACGGGGTATGGGAAGAAATTTATACAAAATAAAATTTGTTCAAATCTTTAATCACAAAAAACACAAACTCAAAAATCCTTACCTTAAGAAAACTTTTATATATGTAATAAGAAAATGTGAAATACCATTACATTACGAATTAAAGTTGTAAATTTCCCTATACACCTACATTCTCTCGCACATATCTTGTTCTTCACACATTCTTGATTCAACATAGCTAAATTTGTTATAGTTTTAAATGAAAAATAGTTTAAAATTAAATTTCCATCTGTGCCCCTATTCTTGCATACATTACCCATTATACACATAGTAAAGGCTTCACACAAGGACATATTCACAAGAGGAAACAAAATAATACTAATTGTAAATTTTTTCTTAGTAAAATTAATTACGTATCGATGGCACACATTTCCTTCTCCACCTCCATTTTCTCACTCATATGTCATTCTCCACATGTCCTTAGGAAAATGAACATTTACACTGTGCGAAATAAAATGCAACATTAACAACAAATATAAAGACTAAAAATGAAGGAAAGTTACACCGATGGGATATCTACAATGCTAAAGTGACTATGCAAACATAAAATCACGGATTAGAACCATAAGTTGGAAATTTTATTAGCAACTATAACACATATTGAAGTCTATGGAACATGATTATGGAGTTCTAGAGAAATATCTCAACGCTTATTTAGCTAGAATAGTTGGTTCTGTGGAATTTATCATCGATTTGATCTTAAAGAATATTGAAATGATTAAATCTGAAGCATGGGTTCATTTCAACATTAAAAATAAGAAAATGGAAATACTGGAATTGAAGATGGAGAAATTACAATTGAAGAACAAAATGTTGAGTTTTTGTATGGGTAATTTGACCTAGGTAGAGAATGTTAATGTTGACGAGTACACTAATGAAAGAGATGATGATATCAATGCCATTGACCAAGGTTCACCCCTTTCTTAGATTGAGAAAGAAGTTAATGAAGCCTACATCGCTTATGATATCAAGGATATGTAATAATTTACACAATTGCTAGTTTTTTTTGTTAATAAAGAAAATCAATTTAGAATAGATTTTACAACCCAACTATGAAAAATATCAATATTTCTGCGCATTTTCGAATTGTTCTTGAATTCGAAAATAACAATTGATTTCCATTCATGAAATTTATATGTATTGTTATTAATTGACATACATATCCCATCTTCCACATAGTTAAATCTCCACACAATGAATAATAATAATAATAACAAATTAACAATAATAGTTTAACATTAATTTCTCCATGCACCCCTCTTTCTCTCGAAAATACCTCGTCCTAATTTTGTTGGTTGTTCTTACTTTTTGATAGCATATTACCTTTTGGTTAATATGTGTCTATTCTTGTTACGTTTCTTGCTATTATTATGATGATTAGAAGATACAATATGTCATAAATAAGAATATTACTTTGGCTAAAAATTGCTTCAATAGGCAACACTAAAATTGATAAATGAGATTTGATATTGTACATGGATTTAATCTTTATGCAATTACTCTTTGTATCCAAACAACAATTTCGTAGGCGTTCGTAAAAAATATACAAATCTGTAGGAAAGTACTTAGTGAAAAAGAAAATATTTTCACTTAAGATAATAAGAGCATAAACTTTATAAAAGGTAAAATTCCCATACTCCATGGACCCTTGTTCAAATATTTATGTGGAGCGACGTTGAAGTCTGGATGTATGTAAATACAAAGGTTTATGTTCCTCTTTCCACACACAATCTTTCTGCACATATTTGAAGTTGTTATGTTGTCATTTCAAAGAAATAATATCAACTTTTGATCCAATTGTAATAATGATTATTTAATAACATTGAATCTAATGACTATCATGTGCGGTAGAAGCTATACAAAGGTGTATTTATTCTCTTGAGATTAGCGAATGAAATAGATTATGTTCAATGGAAGCATGTGTGGAGTATCTATCTAGAAATTATTGTGCATATCCAACAACAAATGCATTTGTGACAATGCTTTGAATATACCCAAAGTGTTTTCTAGTATTTATTGAAATAAAAAATACACATTTTCCTTTTTGAATTTCTATATAGTAATGTATTTCGCAAACATTTCTTCCTCCTCACAGCATTTGCGATGCACATCAATTAATAATAGTGTCAAATGTCAATGAATGACCATTGTGCGAAGGAAGTTGTACGCCAATGTTTATCAACATAATTTGGTTTCAATAAAAAAATTAATTAAGGGCCTTCATTACAAGACTAAATGTAAACCATTTTGGCATTTTTCTGACTGGTCAATTTTTCCATGTGTCTATACCCAATATCTATGTATGCTCATATTTAATATATGTGCAATAATGTACATGATCACAACAAACTTTATTTCATACACCCTGCTACTTAGTACATGTATATCGACACCATTAAAGCAATCACTGTTACCAAAGTAAGAAACCAAAAAATTTCAGATTTTGAGATTTATTTTACCAACTACCATTAGCGCTCACTTTGAAATTTTCATTTGTTATTTAATGAAATTGTTAAATGTGTTGATAAATATATGAATCAGATCTAAATTCGGAAATGTCTAAGGAAAAATGTTAGTGAGGTCTACTGGCATCACACTATTAATCACGATTAATGACTTTAATAAACAAAAAACTTGTAATAGATCATGACAAAATGTATACACAACCAGTTGGAATGCATTATGGAAATTAGCTTTGTACCGTGATCTTCAAAACTGTATATCAAAGTGTTTGTAAATCAAATTCCCTTCAAAAATTGTCATATTACATTATCAAAATAAAACAAATCATTAGTGATTTAGTGGTGGGGGGAAGCTCAGCAACTAAATCGATTCGTGGTAGAAATAACTAAGCATGTCTACGCATAATATGTATTCATGATTGTTAATAGTTATTGTTCGTAGTTTCAAATCTAATTGTCATAATTTTCATGATTTTTTTAATTGTTACATTTATGCACTTAGTCGTTTTGAAAACTTGTACGATTGTCAAATTGTGCAGAGATTCCAACCCATAATTGTGAATCCAAAAAACCGTTAACATATTTTGGTCAATTTAAGCTAGAAAATTCATCGAAAAACCTACCATATATTTCTCTTTGTATGACACACATTTCAATGATATTAAATAAAGAGAAAAATATGAAATAAGTGGACAAGATGGCTTTGCAATATCAATACGTATTTCCCTTAATTCTTGTAAATGTTGTTTTTGGTATTTTCAATTGCTATTTATTAAGAGTGTCGCATGTGGTAGTTTCCATACGAAGAATAACAACAACTGGTAATTGAGACTACAATATTAAATTGCGAATCAGTCATGTTTTGATAGTTATGTACGGTTCTTTGAGGCAGTTTTTGTAAAAAATATAATTTTTCCATAATTCTAGGATCATGCCCAGAATTAAAAAAAAAATGAAATTATGAATCAGATTTCTGTCTTCTTGATTATATCTTGGTTGTACTAGACCTCCTTTGAGGGGAAGATATTATGATCCCCTCTCATTCAATTTGTGCTTGATTTGGCATTTTCAAAACTTGTCATGTAACTATAGATTTTATAAAATCCAAATCCCAGCTCTGTAAAATAGGACAACAAGCCCTTTTTTTTACTCTCGTGTTGTTGGAGTAAATTATAGGGGGATATTCCCCTTTCCCACTGGTTTGTTGGAGGTTGTACTACTAAATATGTATTAAAATATTGAGATTTTCATTAATAACAAGAATAAATTCCTGATTCTTTATCTATTGTTGTTTAATCTTATTCGTGGTTCTCATTACTCTGTAAGTTAATCTTCTTTAATGATATTACAAGTTGGCTGGTCTAGGCCCAACTAGTCCAACTCGTTACCCCTCTTAGATAACTTAGTGCAGTTTGTTTATCGAATAGAATATCAAAGTGTGCATGACATCCATTTATTAAGTATTGTATTCTTGTGTGATTTGTTTTAATACCCTATTATTTTCTTTTAAATACTTTGTTTCATTCAAGGATACAAATTGTGTGATTCAAGAGGGTTATAGTGTAGATATGAATAATAACCATTACATACATTTAAGATCACTTTGTAATGTTTCTAATTGAACTAAGTTGTGTTCATTTTGGTTATTGAACCCATTTACTCATTTCTATCAAGATTTGGTGACAATGATATTATAACTCAGGGTTTCCTTTGTATTCTGGTGGCCTTAAGTTCAAAAGGTTTTTGAAGGGAACTATGATTGAACACTAGTTCATAAAATATTTGGTTATTTGAAACCTTATTTGATCAACATATGTTTTGGGTTTTCAAGATCCGCTGTGAAGGTGGTTTTATATTTTACATATGACTTGGTGAAGCTGTGAAACTTTTATTTGGGAAAATTTCTTTGGGCATGAGTGGTTCTACTTTGCAAACTTTAATGCTCTGATATTAGTATTGAATGTCATTTCCTTTTGAAACCCTTGAGTTTATTTGGATCTAAGATATTAAGGGTTCTTTGAATTTTTTCTAATGAAGATCTTGCAATATAGAGTATTAGCAAAGTAATACAAAACCCTAGACCTTGAAGTTTCTTGTGATGATACCATTCATATTCAATGATTACTATATATATGATTTCGCACTAGATTTGATATTTTTTATTTTCCTTACCTGAGAATTGTCTAATATTATCATTTTTGTTTTCTTAGGTTGATAAACATAGTTATATTGAGGTTAAATGTTGGTATAATCCAACCATTGAAGATTATTTAGTTTTCAATATACTTCTTTTGAACACAATGTGACTGGTTAGTATGTGTAACTGATTCCTTTTTTTTATTGAATTGTCAAGTATCTTTGTTGATTTAAATGAACTAAGTGAGGAGAGGTTTATTGTAAGTTGATTTATTGCCTTAATAAATATTCCTTCAAAGTTTGATTCTCATTTTCAAGGATTGGTTTCATTTCCTTCTTTTTAGCTAGTCTTTCTTTTAAAGCACAGTCTAGATCTCTCGGTGAGATACCTTTTTCTTTGAGGAGATAAAATAGAGTGAAATATTCATGTTACGTAATTTTGCACATTTTATTTGTACACCATAGTTCCACACTTTGATTTTGAAAGCAAAATAAGTGAAAAATCACAGTAGTGAAGGAATTAAGTGAACAAAGAGTGAGAAGCCTAAGGTAATTAAGGAATGGAACATGTGGTTTTTACTAGTGTAGGAACTCGAGTGAGCAGTTTATAGGGATTTTTTTTTCAGGTTGCTAAAGTATTTCTCTAGCATTTGTAGTGTTGTACCTCGAAGTCATGTACGCTAGATTGATATTAAGTGTTGGAATATTAGTTAAACATATACTATACCAAGCATTTTGATGGCGTTTCCCAGGAGGAGCTTAGGGTATTGACCTTGGTGACATGTTGTAGTTTGGTTTTCTCCTTACCTCATTTTTCTTGCGAGTTTTTATTTCTTACGTGCAAATTTTGTTTTCATTCTTAGGGTGTTGTAATACCCCCCCCTATATATGTGTGTGTGTGTGTGTGTGTGTATTCTAACAGGATGCATCGACTATCTTATTGAGAATAAAAAAATGGTATTTCAAGACATTTTCAATTAGGAGTTTGAGGCTAGTATCAGTGATTCAATTCACCTATTTCACTAATTAGTTGAGAGAAAAATTTGAAGGAGTCTCGAAGTAGTAGATGGAGAATCTATTTTATTTTGGGTCAAAATGGGAGACATGATTACCTTTGAATTCCCTGTCAAAGATCCAAGAGGAGTGGTACAAATGCACAATATTCCCCCGTCTGCTCTACCAAAATTTCATGGTTTGTAAAACAAAGACCCATATACATTATTATTTGAGTTTGAAGTATTTTTTATAGGATATGGTTATTTTACTAATGCTCAATGGTTGAAAGTGTTTCCTCTTTCTTTTAATGTAGCAGCTCTACGATGGTTCATGAGCCTTGGAGTGAACTGCATTCAAACATAGGAAAACATGAAGAATGTGTTCTTGAAGAAACAAAAATACTATTGTTAGTCCAGTGAAAATATTTTTGGAATGATACAAGGCGAAGATGAAAGTTTTGTGGACTATGTCGAGCGATTTCTATTCAAAAATAAAAACATAACATTTGGAATAAGAGATCTTGAAAACATTCCTACTATCATTGAAGAAATATCAAGACTATTGTTAGTCTAGTGAAGATAATTTTGGAATGATAGAAAGGGAAGATCAAAGTTTGGAGGGATATGTGGAGCGATTTTGATACAATATTCAAAAAGAAAAACATAAACATTTGGAAAAAGAGACCTTGAAAGCACTCCTACTCAAAGGAATCAAAGATGATTTTTTAGAACCTTTAAATCTGATAGGAAAAGGTGATGTTTTTCACTTACCATATGATGATGTTTGTGAATTATACATTAGCTATATAAGAGGAACCTTCAAGAGTGGTAATCATTCTCAAGGACTTTCATCTCAATTTTTGAAGTCTGCTAAAAAATTAGGGGTTACAAAAGCCTCTCTAAATTTACAATTGGATGATTTGTAGGAAGAATAGTAGTGCAAACAAGACCACCTGATAAATTATTTCCCATCACTACTAGTGTTTCAACAAGTATTTAAGGAATCAATTAAGGAAATAAATTGGCCGCTAGGTATAACTCAAAACTCGTCATCATTTAATACTTGGACTAACATTTTTTGTCTGCATCAGGTTCCAGATATATATGCCTACAATTCAATGCCAAAATTATAATCCTCGTTTGATTCAATTCTCCAACTTATGGCCATAGTGGCCCTCTCCCTCGAGCTAGATATTCCCACAACCTCAAGGATGGTTTGGATCCTCTTATCTAAATAAATTCCCCATGAAAAATCCATTACCTGAGCCACAAAAATTGCATTTCTCATCCAATGCACCACCATGTTATCCTTTTCTATGTTCCCAAGAATTTCTGTAACAAAACGCTAATTCTAATAATGAACTTGCACATCAATTTAAAACAACTATTTTTCCTAGTCACTCCCCTATTGAATGTAATGTCATATCTTTTAGAGAGGGTAGAGGGGTGAATTGATAAAATTTCCCTATTACCAAACAACATTTACCTCGAGAATAAAATTTAATCCATAAACCATTAGAGGAAAAATATATGATTGAAACTTGTTTGAAAATATTTATTGAAGATCATGAACAATATCAAGAGAGAAACCCTATAATTTCCCTCAACCATCCCTGTCAATATGAAAAGATCAAACATCAAGTTGTGGAAGACTTGTACAAGTTGGAGAACCATGAATATGTGGGTCCTATTGAAGCTTGGTTCCAAAAAATCATCAGCACACTCCATTCCCTCATCATTCAAACAACCTTGGTACCATATCAAGTAAAGAAATTGGTTTCTCATACTATGTTATGTGTTGAAGTTTACATTTTGAACCAGAGTGTGAGTATGTTGAGTATTCTGTTATGCACATGGTTATGCTCGAAGTAATCCTACACTTTAAGGAGATCTTCCTTTCTCTAAATTAGGGTAGGAATATATATAGGAAATAAAAAAAAATGCCATATGAAATAAAACAATTACCACAACACTCGTTGTTACACCAATATTTGGTGATCTAACCTATTACTATTACATGGACCAAATTACACCATGTAAGACCAATTTTACCCTAAGTAAAATTGCTTTCACTATGAAAAATAACTTAGTAATCCTTATTTATTAATTTTTTTATGGTCTAAACAGGAAACCCCATGAGGAAATATTAAATAAATCCACATTTGTTTGATTTTCATCAAGGAACAACTAGTTAAACACCAGTTTAATTAATACTCCTGGTCATATTTAACCCAAAACAGGAAAATTAATTAGATAAATCATTATTTATCTTATTATTTTCTTGGAATAATTATTTCAACCTTATTTAAATAATATTCCTTGTTAAAATTGACTCAATCATTCATAATTAATTGAATAAATCATTATTTATTTGACTATTACTCAATGACATCCTTTAAATAATAAATAAATCATTTTTTTATTTATTATTTACAAATAAAGGGATTTTCCCAAAGTCAAATTATTTTTCCCTCCAACAAATATAATAAAATATTCCATAAAATTTGGATCTTGATTTGGTTAATAATATTTTAATTATGCACCAATATCTAGACTAACTCAATATTTTGTTATAAATAGAAGGGTTTTTCTATTCACTCACTACCTTTTGTTGCCTAAAAGATCACTCTCGATCTATACTTTTGGTCTGACTTTGATCCACCATCATTGTCATATTTTTCCACCATTTTTCTTATGAGCTCCCTTTGAGTTCCATTTTTGTCGGGGTTTTATACACCATCAAGAGAGAGAGATTTTAGATCTAAAGTGCTGAGGACTTACAAGAACCCATCCCATTGAGGGGGACTAGTAACATCTTTCTATGTTCCCTTCCTAGGTGTCAAAGAATACAAAAATTCTTTAAATATTATTTTCTTGTCTATTGGATGCATGGAGAAACTCTTACTTTTATTTACTGCTTAATGTCTTTTTCTGCATAGATCTAGATTTTGCAGCAATTATCTTGGTCAACTAATTGTAGATCTAAATAAATTGGTAGTCATCTTTGCTATAAGGGTTGTTTTTTATGCAAGGTTAAAGTGAGCCTTTTTCGTATGCTTGCGATTAAGATTCATACTAACAACTGGCGACTCCACAAGTGTTTACGATTACGACCTCTGTAATTTTTTAGATCCCTGCATATCCAACTGCTTCAAACCCTAGGATTTTTCTTCAGCTTCTTTTTTTTCTTTTCTTGATGTTGTTTTCAACCTATAAAACCCTAAAACATTAAAAATTCTAATTTATGTGTGTTTTTGGACCTATTATGCAGGTGACAGGCATCAGCCGTAGTTGAGACGACAAACTTTTCTGAAACCTGCTCCGAAGAGTGTCAGAAGTGCAGGTCACACTCTTTGGGACAAAACTTGTGACCTGAACCTCGAGGGTGCAAAAAACTGGCCAAAACCTGCGACCTCTGCAGAAAATAGGCCAGAAACTGCAACCTAAACGTTTTGCGGGAATTTTTCTGAGATTTTTCTTGGTTTTTCTGGGCCTTTATTCAGGGATTTCTGACCTCTATCTCTGCCCGTTTTGGACCTTTAATTGTTCTTTTTTACTCATCAAAGTGGGAACCTAGCCCCCTAGGGATTATGTGCCCTCCACCTTTCATGGAAGAGTTTTAGTTGCTGCAAGTCGTCTAAAATTTCAGTGTGTTCAGCCATTTTTCAGATCTAATCCCTTTCCTTTAGATCCACTTCAGATTGGTTATTTATCCATCCAAAACACCTCTTATTTTTTTTTGGGTCTTCCTCTAGGGTCCCCTCCGCTTCACTCCAGGTTGTAGCCTTTCACCACCTCATTTACAACAATTTTTCCTCTGATTTTTGTTGTTTTTCTACACCTATCTCCAGTAGATCTGACCTTTAAATCATTGTCCCTCCCGACTTTAGATCTATTGGATATTTTGGTGTGTTTTGACTAGATTTTTTCCCACCCACAGACTAGTTGTTGAGAGGCTCACCTCCTTGGGTTTAGATTACTGCATAATTAGCTGTTTATTTTCTATTGTTTCAGTTTCATATACTATTATCTGCAGGTTTATTTACAGTTATACAACACACTTTTTCTTTTTCTCTACAAATGTCTAGGTTTAAAGATTAAAATTTACACACTTAACACACACACCCCAAGTGAAGAAGAGCCTGGTTAACACTGCCAGGCAAAGACTTTAACATTGTAATCAATTGCTCCTACACCTCTCTACCCTTGTTTTGACATTTTAATCAATTGATCCTACACCTCCTTGCCCTTGTTGGTCTCTCTTCCATTTTTTCCGTGTTTGTGCCTTCATCATTGTACCCCCAAGGCGTTTATCCCGGAGACTTCTTGGCCTTCATCCTTAGTTTCCAGTAGGAAGACTTACTCCTCTGTGTAGGATGCGAGTTAGTCCTCCACCGAGTTCGCACTCCGACTCCTCTTCTGGTTCATTGGGTTCCCCTTCTAGTTCTGTCCCTAGTTCTCCCCTTGTCACCTTCACCATGTCTATTTCAGGACCTAATGCTGGGAATAATACTAGTGGGACTGCAACAGGAACTATCATGACTGCTCCTTTTCTCCCCTATATGGCAGGCCTTAGTCTTCCCGATTTTAACCAGATGATCAATGACCCTATACGCCATGATGCTAGTTGGCCTGCTATGCCAACCAAGCTCCCTTCCAACATCCCCAAGTTTGAAGGTTTTACTAGAGAAGATCCTACAAACCATGTTCAATATTTCCACATGTGGTGTTCATCTAACTCCATTACTGATGACTCTCTCCATCTTCAGTTGTTCCAACGTATGCTTATTGGTGAAGCTTCTAAGTGGAATGTTAATCAGGCCTCATCCTCTCATACCACCTTTGTGACTCTTGCCTAGGCTTTTCCGTTTTATTTCTAGCTTCCCCTTCATTATGACACTGGTACCGACCTTTTGACTTCTTTCCATCAATCGTTTGTGACCTGCCTATCTGATAATATCCAAGAATGGTGGAGAAGAAAGAGCCTATGTCGAGCCCCTACCTTCGAAGACCGTGTCTACATGGACTGGTTCATTAGATCCCTTTTTCATGCTATCGACAAAGATGTCGCATCGCATTTCCCTCAAATTGAAGAAGTTGCTCTCCAGACGCTCAGTCTAGTTATGTTTATACCATCTTACCTGATACTCCTAGAATCAGTGGTGCCAACATGCCAGGGGCATCTCATGTTGCCGATGGTATCGTTGGAGCTCTTTCTCATCCATACACTCATCCTCCCATGGTCTATCATTTCCCTTAGGGAGGAGCCAGCACCTCTAGTACTTTTCCCCCTCCCAGTACGATGTATCCAGAATATGACATGCCTCATCCTTTTTCCCAACCTATTTACTCAATTTTACCCAACCTCCTTATTATTTGTATCCACAGCCTAGTGCTCCAGCTCCTCAAGCATTAGCACCCCCGCCTCCCTTTCCTTCTCAACCCCCATAACAGCAGCTACCACCCCTTCAGGGGCAGGTGTATGCACAACAGGGCACGACTAATCCTCCTACTTCCAAAAAGAAGAGGAAAGGCACTCAAAATCAATCTTCCCCTAGTAATCCTGGACCTAATCCCCAAGGTAATGCACCTAACACTGCTAACCAGCAATAGGGCTCTCAACCCAAGCAGGATAGGCATGTTCGCATGAATAAGCCTTGTTCATGTTGTGGTGTTTATGGTAATTACACTCATGATTCTCCTCTTTTACCACAGATGCAACAAATGTGGGAGACTCAAGAAGCATCGCAAGAACAGAAAGCCTCCCCTTCGGTTCCTCCCAATGTTGCGCCTAGTCAGCCGACTGTGTTTACTAATTCTTTCCCTCATTAAGGATTTGTGGCTACCCAACCCCCTTAAGGTCAGGCGACCACTCAACCTCCTCCATTTGGTACCTCCGATTACCAGATTCTCATGATGAACTCTGACCAGCCCATTACCACTGACCTCAACCTTCAGAATTGGTCCCGTCAGTACAACAAGCCTCCCATTACGTCTGCCCCCGAGCCCCCTTCTTTAGGTTATATAGAGCCTCTTTTGACAACCAATGGTCCTTTACAGATCCCTCAGCCTAAGGCAGAGGTTCATACCAATATCTGTAAGGGACCATTACACAGAAACACTGCTTCTGGTAAAGCTGCCCATTCATATAGTATAGTAGATCATTTGGCGCAATCTCCTGCTACCATCTCAATGCTAGAACTCCTCCAGTCGTGCCCCTCACAATGAAAATATCTACTATCTGCCATGGCATTGTATATCCTTCAAATTATTTCTTTAGTGTCTTCAATTTTGACCGGTAATAACATCCTCCCCTTCCTGCTTCCGTCGCCTTCCAAATCCCCATCAAAATCTAGAATGCCAACGTTTCATTTTGTATTATTGATGAGGGGGCATCCACCTGTGTGATGTCTACTTAGGTTTGGAAGAAACACAAATCACCTGAGTTGGACCCTTCTACTATCACCCTCTGAGCATGGGATGGTCACTCCTCTAAGCCCATTGGCATGTTCTACAATTGTCCTATTACTCTTACAATCAAGACTGTTTGCATTGATGTAGAAGTCATTGATGCCCCCTTATATTACAACATTATAATGGGTCGTAGCTACACCTATGCGATGTCTACTATACCATCTGCAGTTCACCACAAGATTTCCTTTCCCCATAATGTAAATATAGTCACCATTGACCAGATGACATATTACGAACCAAAGTCTTAGACCTCCCTTGAGTCCATCATATCTTCGGTGGCCAATAAGCAAGTCGTCGACCCCTTGACCATTGTCTCACCCGGAGTCTACAAAGACTCCTCTTCTCTTGGTTCATTCCCTCGTCTTCCTCCTCCCGTCTCTGATCCTAGCTCATCGAATTTTTGCATGATGCAATCGTATCAGGCTTCCCACAAGCAGTCGCTTCGGCTAGTCATCAGCCCCGCCCTCCGCAACCTGCTCCTATCACTTCAACTTAGCCTTCTGGACCCCCTCCTCTCAGCCCTTCACCTATAGTTGGTATCCATGAGCCTCTCTACCCTCTTGGCACGGTTCCTCCTGGCCTTAACGACCTTGGAGCTGTCCCACCTGGCCATTACCCCTCTGGTCAGATACCGTTCCTAGCTCCCCCTCTTGGAGTGTTCTCGGTACCTGTTATGGCTACCTTATCCCTTCCTAACCTGACCCTGGGGATTCTCGTCTGGTACATTGATCCCCTAGCTGCTACCCCGCCTAGTCAACCCAAACCTTATCTTTCTTTGACCTCGGTTCAATCGGTCCCCATGACCCCTCCCGCTGCTACTGCCCCTCAGTCACCTCAACAGGAACCTTCTCCTGTTGTGACAACTTCGGGTAAAAAGGGAAAAGCTCGCAAGAAGGCATCAAAAGACAAGGCTGCCCCGACTAACCCTGATCCTCCTCAGCCTCCAAAGCCTTGTGCTTTGTGTGATGTTTTCGGTCATGCCAACCATCATTGTCCCGAGTTTCATCGTATCAAGCCCATGGTTAATGTTGCATTCCCCGAGTCTACGATATCTGAAGCCTTTGTTTTTTCCTCGACTGCAGCCAAGAACCCTAAGACTATTCACACCAACAAACCTTGTGCTTTGTGTGATCTCAATGGCCATTATTCCTGCCATTGTCCCCACCTCATGAATTATTGCGCCTCTTTGGAGGTAGTTCAGGAGTACGAGATTGAACAAAAATAGTCTGCCTCTCTCGTCCTTGTACAGTATGCTTCGGGCCAACTTGGGGATTTACTCACTCCCATTAACATTACCCCTTCTAATGTCAAGATGATAGAGCCTGCGACCACCATCCTCTACCTATCATCATTCATGAGATCCACGGTGGAAGCTCCCTTTGGGACTTCCCCTTCTGTTTCACTCGACCTCCCTTGAGCGATCACCCTGGGCTCAACATCAGTGGATCCCTTATCTTCTTGTTCTTTTGTCACCCCCCGTGACGATGCGCATGTGAACCTTTCATCTCATGATGATGAGTCATGTAGCTTCGTTGCATGATGTGGTCTCCCTTCCTCCAGCATCTCATCTTTTACTGTGATGATGACATCATGGAAGCCTTTTCCACCCCTGACTTCATGTTTCCTACCCATAAGTAGAATGGCACCATCCGTGTCTATGGTGACTTTCGCGGCCTGAGCACAAGTTGCCCCCAAGGTCGCTCCCACGCACCACCTTCCCGATGGTGTGCAAGTGGTAGACATCCTACCCGAATCACTCCCTCTAGCAGTGTTTGTTTGATTTCTACTTTGCGTTTAGGTTGCCAACATTTTTTATCCTCCTCCCATTTGTTGTCTTGTGGCCCCTTTCATATGCACTCCCCGTCCACACCTTATATCGGTTATGCCGATGGTGCAAGTTTCTACTCTCGGAATCTAGCCTTGACAAGTTGGGCTATTTTCACCCCCTTTCATTCGCTTGTTCTCTCGAATGGTGTATGCATTGGTACTACCACCAATAATCAAGCCGAATATGATGAAGTGCAAGGTTTATTAGCCAATTCCCTTTCCCATCGCATCCTCCACCTTCATGTTCATTTAGATTCCCTGCTTCTTGTCAGGCAATTGAATGGTTTATATTGTGTGTATAATCCTATCCTTTTTAGAAGATATTTACGAGTGAAGCTTTTGATGCGTGAATTTGAAATCATTACATTCAGTCATGTACCTAGAGCACAAAATCACTATGTAGATAGCATTGCAAATAATATTCTAGATTGGCACTTAGCACACACATTTAACACAAGAAAATAACATAAAACCATTAAAACGATAAATATCCATTATATGTGTCATACAAAATGTTTTATAGTCCATTAACTCTGATACATATGACATGCCCATAGCATGTTACAAAAACTCAAAACTAAGGGCACCACCTGCCCCTACACCTAATTACTATCTGAAGGATCCTGAGCCAATGGATCTACTCCTACAGCTCATAGATCGTGCATCCCCTGTCTGGCCATCGCCATGTGCCACATGACCCCTCGCCACTCTGAGGGTAGACCAATACATGGCTCTATGTACTACTCATTTAAGTCTTACCAATTGCGCTCTGAAACACCGGTCAGAAGCCTCTCACATATATGATGGATGTCCTCCAGGAGGGTCATTGCATCCTCATTTTGTGGCGCTCTCAATCCACTAGGTCATGTAGCTCCTGATACTGCAAGTCGTCCCATATACCCAACTAGTTTTACCGATGCTATATCTGCATACCAAAAGTGAAAGAATTGGTACCATTTACAATATTCTGAAACTTTACAATGCACATAAAATATTAAAAAATTGTCACTTACCATTGGGCCCCCATACTCGACCAGGTGGCAGCGGCAATTCCAAGTCCCCATGATAACTCATCCCATTATAGGGATATTCATCTATGTATAATGGAATCTGATCCTAACAAGCAAAGAACTCGGGTCGGAACACCCATCCGACCGCCCCACTCCTCCTCTACATAGTAGTCGCCCCCACCGACGCATCGTGGGCTCCCTCGGGCCCCCATCCTAGAGCTGTATACGAGGTTGAAGTGTCAGGATCCTCTCAAAGAAGAGCGAGAACAACACTTTACCATACACACAGTCATGGTTCACTTGTTGCTTACATAGAAACAATTGTCGTTTCAACGACAACAACATCATCTGGGCCCACCCATAGTAACTCCCACTCAACACACTCTCCACAAGCAAAATCTACCCTCCAGTGATGTGGTGGAGTTCCTCGTTGCCTAGGATCAACCGTTGCGGCCACCACATGGGTCTCTAACCTCTCTAGATCCCCGATTGGTATCCGTGTCCCCTTGACATGGAGACCTTCTCAACAATGGTGCTCTACAAACTCCATGATGTTCCTCCCTCATGGTAACACTGGCTGAGTATTTCGTACCATCCCAAGTGGTGGGAGACTAGTCAAAAAATATATATCCTAGACTGTAAACTCGATCCGGTGCCCCTACACTATAAAGACCTCATGGTCTGGATCCCAATAATTAACAATCTAGGCCAACAAGGGCTCTCCGACTCTCATCAAAGGGTTCTCCACAAACTTCAGAACCCCAAACCTGGCCAATGCACTGTGGACACCATGATCCTCCTGGATCTCTGATCGTAATGTGTCCAAGTCTCTCTCTCTCCAGTTGATCTATAATTCTACCATATCTGCAAAAAAACCATCATATTTGTCAGTATACAGAAAGGAAAGACCACATTTAACCACAAAAACCCTGTTCTCAGCCAAAAAATAGCACAACAATACCCCTCTCTGCCAGGTCACACTTATCAGGAAAAGTCCTGGTACAAGTCGCACTTTTCTGCCCAAAACCTGCTACCTAGGCCGCAGATATTGCCCCAAAAAGTGTGACCCGGCCGTGAATAAGAGTAGGGGTCTATTCTTGAGCTTTGGGCACCTAAAATGAACTTTCAATCCACTGAAATTAAAGATTAGGGCTAGGCTTCTTACCTGCAACTGATGGATCTCGATTCCAACGGTCGGTTTTTCTGCTACGATCGTCACAAAATTTAGGGCCTTCTCTCCTCTCTACATTCACCACAACTACACTTGCAAATGAGTGAATTTGGAGGGAAAATTCCCTATTAAAAGAGAAACCCCTAATTTTTATTTCATCTACTGCAGCAAAACCATAGCTCAGTTTGAAAAACTGTCTATACCGTTGAAAAGCTCTCACCGAGCTCTCAAATGGGTATCTGTTATTTTTTTGTGATTTGATACTTCACCAAGACACATTTTTTCCAAGAAGGGTCACTTCACCATGCCTCAAAATCAAATTTCTTCACATGTAACACTTGTACTTGGGGCACCACTTTGCCTCCATACTTGTCCATGCCTGTGTCAATTTTCGTCATGAGTAACCATCTTGTACTCATGTCTTTATGGTCCCCACTGGAACTTTTCTACATGGTAGCATCATCGAGTCACCCTTGTTTAGAGCATCCGAGTTGAGTCATCATTGCATCCATGGAGTCTATCATGAGTCCCTTTGTATCCTGCTATAGTCATCCATCCTTCATTGCTTGGTTCCTCTCTCATGTCGCACATTATGGCCTTCAATCCTATTGTCCCCTATCCCCTATGATATTGTGTTAGTCGCTACTAGGTCATCCATGCCCTTTATGATCTAACAAGGGAAGTCGTCTGTCTGCTACTCAGTACCCCCCATTTCATCATCATCGCTGGTGTCAGTCTGTCAGTCGCTCTACTATTTTCTCTCACACCTTAGTTGAGGATACCTTATGGCCTCACCTATGGTGTACCTCCTTCTGTCGACATCAGATCATTCATTCCAAAAGACAGGTCTAGAGGGTGGTGTACCTTGGTTCCAACTTCCACTCTTGTTCGGTGCCTCAGATCAGGCAAAGGGACTCCTTATTTCCCTTTGACTTGATTGTTTCTTAGTTGGAACTCCTTACAACATGATCGAGATCCATATACTTGATGGTTCAGTCATGCAATAGATTGTACCGGTGATTCCTGGGTGTGTGTGAGATGTTTTAGACCTCATGAGGGGGTGGCCCTTCAGGTAGTGCCCCACATGCCCGGATGACCTCTTCATAACATTCTTTGATGAAGCTCCATATATTTGATGATGTCGGCCTTAGTCACTTGCAGCGCTTTTTACTTTGCATGTATCAGTCAGATTTTCAAAGCCCTTTCCTATTTATAGGGGCACTTTGGTTGTAGTCATGTCTCATGTACTCAGATATTATTTTATAAGTCCTGGTTGTTATCCCAGGCACAGTATGTATGTGGGATCCATTATCATGTTTTTATCTGGCTCATGTTTATTCCAGCATGTACTATATAATTCAGTCCCTTGTTTACTGGACACATAAGTATGCCTCCCCTGTTTCCTATAGCATAGGTACTCACCCATAACAGAGACTTGTCACACGTGTAAGTCTTGCCTCCTCAGGGTCTAGTCCTTTAGCACTTTGTTCTACCTTATATTTCTCTCTCTCTGACTTCCCCTTCGGTGTCTAGTGATCAAGTTCTTACAACGTACTTCGGTAATACGATTAGTTCCTAACGCTTGCATGCAGGGGGGCAATATGTTACACCAAATTTTGGTCATCTAACTTGTTACTATTATATGGACCAAAGTACACCATGTAAGACCAATTTTACCCCAAGTAAAATTGCTTTCACTATGAAAAATAACTTATTGATACTCATTTATTAAGTTGTTTATGGTCTAAATAGGAAACCCCATGAGGAAGTATTAAGTAAATCCACATTTGTTTGATTTTCCTCAAGGAATAATTAGTTAAACAACAGTTTAATTAATATTCTTGGTCATATTTAACCCAAAACAGGAAAATTAATTAGATAAATCAATATTTATCTTATTATTTTCTAGGAATAATTATTTAAACCTTATTTAAATAATATTCCTTATTAAATTTGACTAAACCATTCATAAATAATTGAATAAATCATTACTTATTTGATTATTACTCAACCACATCCTTAAAATAATAAATAAATCATTTATTTATTTATTATATACAAATAAAGGGATTTGACCAAAGTCAAATTCTTTTTCCTTCCAACAAATATAATAAAATATTCCATAAAATATGGATCTTGATTTGGTTAATAATATTTTAATTATGCACCAATATCTAGTCTAACTCAATATTTTGTTATAAATAGAAGGGTTTTTCCATTCACTCACTACCTTTTGTTGCCTAAAAGATCACTCTGGATCTACACTTTTGGTCTGACTTTGATCCACTATCATTGTCATATTTTGCTACCATTTTTATTATGAGCTCCCTTTGAGTTCCATTTTTGTCTGGGTTTTATACACCATCAAGAGAGAGAGATTTTAGATCTGAAGTGCTGAGGACTTACAAGAACCCACCCCATTGACGGGAACTGGTAACATCTTTCTATCTTCCCTTCCCAGGTGTCAAAAAATACAAAAATTCCTTAAAATATTCTTGTCTTGTCTATTGGATGCATGGAGCAACTCTTACTTTTATTTACTGCTTAATGTCTTTTTGGGCATAGATGTAGATTTTGTAGCATTTATCTTGGTCAACTAATTGTAGACCTAAAGACATTGGCAGCCATCTTTGTTGTTAGGGTTGTTTTTTATGCATGGCTAAAGTGAGCCTTTTTCGTACGCTTGCGATTAAGATTCATACTAACACGTAAAACTGAAATTTCCTAATGCACAACTATTGAAATTGTTGTTATTATGCACCCTTGTGGTAAGTATTCTCAGAATAAATTCACTCTTAATACCTCATATTTTGTAAAGTGACATTGATCATTGAATGGGTGGTTCTTCTTCATATTGTTTGGTTATCCATAGATTCATTTAAGGGGATTTGTAATTGTAGTGCTTAATACTTTAAATTCACAAGCCAAAATCCTAAACCCTGGCCTAATCATTTGAACAAATTGTCATGCAAAAAATATTTTCAAGTTTCTCTTAGAAGGTATTGATCAAAATCCTCCTATGGTGGGCCACTCCTATAAAACCCTAATAACCTCTCATGAGAAAACTAGCATAATTAACTCAAGGAATGTTCAATTCGTTATCTGAGATGATTTCTTTAAAATGAATCTTTAGGGTAGAAAGACCAACTGGTAAATTTTAATCATTTAAATTTCTTAACACCATCCCGTGTTCTTAAGGAGCATATTTTCCTCCCCACCTATTAAGAAAACTATGTAAGGTTTATCATAATCATATTTTATTTTTAAAGGATTAATTGAGGGATAGAAGATCTCATTACAAGTTGACTACCATGATCATGAGTCCCAAAAAGAATGAAATTACTGCTACTGGTCACCAAGCCAGGGTAATGACTTTCATTTGAAAAGATGGAGGACAAGAGGTCTCATCACAAGTTTTATTTTTCATTCTTGTTAGTTCTTATGAATGACATTGTTGTTAGTTGGTTACCAGGCTAGGAAAATGGTATTAAATTAATTTATAAACCAATGTAAATGATTTTAAATGACTCTGAATATATATATAATAGATGTGATACTGAAATCTCATTGGGTTAAAAGGCATACCTATTGAGGCAATAGATGTCTACTGGCAACAGGACCATGCCTGTGGTATTAAAGTTAATTTTATAGTATGATTTACTTAGTGTCTCTTGACTTTCCCAAAACTCATTATCATATCTCTCTGAGAATGGATTTAAGATCCCTCCAGAAATGTTCTTTGAAGTTCTATATTTAAAAAATATGATGGTTTTCATGGATGTGAGACCCTTAGTCTAAGTGATTCACTTTACCTAGAAAAAAGAGCTTTAGTTATATGCTTGGATAATGGTAAGATGGTCATCCTAGGAAGGTGTTGGTCTGGCATCTTTCCTTTTCCCTTTTTCCATCCATTTTTTAACACAAAGGATTTCAAATTATGTCAATTTTATTTGTAATGAGGATATTGAGATGAAGAACTATTGATTAGGGTTTCTATTGAGATGATTTATGGAAATTTTGATGGTTGGATAATTCATGATAAAACTATCTTTACAGTGACAACATTGTTAACATTCCTAGGGTAGCCTTGGAATTAGTTATTCTCTTGAAAATTAGTCTTAATGAATGAAGAGTGAAAAACAAACCAGTGTGTATTTTCGTTCTCAGAACATCCATATCTAATCAGAGGAATTTTTGTCTATACAAAGTTGCAGGAACATTATTGCAAGTGCAAGGTCACCCATAAATGTTTCGATTTTGGTATTTTTCAAGGGAACATCAATACAATAGTTTATTCACTTGCATGAGGACATGCAAGATGATTGGCATGGTGGGATGTCATGCCTTGAAATCATTTTACTTAATGCATATGTTTACCCATATGATGCCCTACTTATTCCCTTGTTTTAGCAACTTATGAGCTTCTACCTTGCACTTCTACATTATTTTGATGCAATAAAGAATATTTGTGCTTGTTTGTATTTTATCTAAGAACACCTTCATTATATGTATTTTTTAGGACTGGTTTTCTTTAAAATGTTCTTAATGTAGATTGTCTTGTTCCTACATTGCATAGGGATCCTGCACCAAGTATATGTGGACCACTTCATCATTCAAGATTTCCATAAAGGAGAATGCTATATGGTGGTACAAACACACGTTCAAAACAATTTTTGAGCCCATTTGAAAGTTATAGGTGCACTTATATTTCATTAACATCTTCCCGCACTAAGAAAAACATTCCTGCACCAATTTGGAGCTTCATACATTGGAAAATTTTCAGGAAAAATCGAAGACATTTATTTTCCAAAATGATGTTCTAATATCTCCAGATTAGTAAAAATGCACCGAGGTCACACAAATCAATTTTTAGAAAATAATTGATGCTACAACCCTAAATTCGCATAGGTTTTAAACTACCAAATTTATCCTCAATTTTTGTGTATCTGATGACGAATATCAAAATTTTAAAAAAAGGGTTTTGTCTAAAATATAGAAAAAATAGGTTTCCTACAAATATATTTCCAAAATTAATCACGGTTTGAGAGTTACGCAGGGTTCTTTGAGGCAACTTTGTAAAAAATGCAATTTTTGTTTAATTATAGGATCATGCCCAGAATTGAAAAAAATTGAAATTATGTATCAAATCTATGTCATGTTGATTATATATTGGTTGTACTAGAACTAATTTGAGGGGAAGATATTATGATCCCCTCTCATTCAGTTTGTGCTTGATTTGGCATGTTCAAATCCTACTATGTACTTGTAAATTTTATAAAAGCCAAATCATGGCCTTGTAAAAGAGGATAACCTACAAGAAGAAAGGACATTGATGAGGGTCATGCCTGTGATAGACCTTTAAGGTCTGTCACAAATGTCACATATGGTGAAGGTACTTAAAAAAGTATTGTTGTAAGTGCATATAGTGACAGTCCTTTAAGGTTTGTCACCAAAGCCGTTTTCAGTGACAATTTTTGTGAGGGTTGTTAAAGGCCTATCACTAATTCTCTCTTTGGTGACACTTCTAGTGATGATATTTTATTGACCCTTACCAATGCTCTTTTTGGTTACTTTTGGTGACAGTCAAAAAAATTTCATCATCATTGATCTTTCCAATGATTTTTTTTATGACACTATGTGCATGTTACTATATTTTTTATCAAAAGATAATGATGTAAGACCATTGTTGTGGAGTATTTTCATTATGTGTCCAATGCCATATAGTGGTTAAATTAAGTCAATTTTTTAAGAAGTAATTAGAGTGTATCATTTCCCTCAAGTAATGATAATATAGTTTTCCTATGAGTCAATACATGATTCATCTCTATTAGGTTTATTATCTAACAAATTTCATTTAGATAAAGTTCCACTAGTGTGTGTATAAACTATATTATTTAATACATAATCAAGCTTTGTAAATTATATTAATGAGAGATATCTAGCATGCCTAAACACTCTTGGCACACACTAACATTCCTTGGAGCCTCACATGTCTTAGAAAATCTTTATACCTAGAACATTTTGCCATGACTAAGACACCCAAGCACATGTTGGCAGGCCCTAGCATAGCATAACACTCTCCTAGCATGTGTCGGCATGCCTTGGAACACTTTGGCATGCATTAGCAAACATGAGCACTTACCACACATTGGAACTTGGCATGTATTAGAACCTATTATTAGTGTGCCTAACATGCCCCTTTTGAAAAAGATAAAGTCCTAACTTATTAACCCTCTTATGTCTTTATTTCCTTTCATTTTAGCATGATTCTTATTTTTTTTTCCTTGATACTCCTTGACATATATTGGCATACCCTGGAACCCTATGCATCCTAGCATGCCTTAGCATCTTACATGTATTAGCAGTATTTGGCACATGCTAACACACACTGAAACTCCCTAGCACACTCTGGAACTTCTTAACATGCCCTGATATTCCCTAGCATGCCTTACTTATGCTTAACATAACTTGTCACTCCCTCGTTGGCATGCTAGCTAGAACTCATTGACACTCCCTCGCATACCCTCATATTTATTCACTTCCATGAATTTTTACCTAGTGTTCCCTTGTGTTAACCGTGTACTCCATAACATTCCTCATCATGCATTAGCACACTTTGTCACATCTTAACACTCTTCGACATGACCTTCCACTTCATTACATGTGTATTACACCCTAACACACATTGGAACTTGGCACGTGTTGGTGCTTGGAAAGTATTAGCATGTCTAGCATTCATTAAGATGTCTTGGTATGTTTTGGCATTGTTTAATATAGGAGTTATTTGATATCAATTATTGGAAAGTATAAGAGAAGAAATCGAGGATGATTTGGCACTTAAAATGCACAAACACTGGGAAATTTGAACGTATTTCCACCTAATGCTGGTGTGCCTAGCATGCCCCTCCTAGAAAAGTTAAATTGATGACTTCCTCTTCCTCTTATGTGTTCATTTCCTTGTATATTAACTTGTTTCTCCTTTTTGTTTCCTTGATAGTCACTGACACATATTGTCACATGCACCCTTGCACATCTTCACATGCCTTATAACTTGACACATATTAGCATATTTGGCATGCCTTCGAACTATCTGGCACACGTTAGCATTCCCTATCATGCATTAGCACTCATTCCCTCACAACTAGCCTTAAAAATTTTCAAGACTTGGGAACCGAATCAAGTGCTTAGATAATGCAGTTCATGTGACATTGGCTTGCTTCAACTGCAAAATCTTGAGAAATTTCACCTACTACAAGTAGATTGTTCCTTGTTCACTTAAGAGATTTCTACACCTTATCTTAGGCCACTCATGTCCAAGTTGAACTTGTCCCACTTAAGAACTTACCAAGACAAAAATCACATCCAGTCATGGCCATAAAATAACTAAGCAACATAGCTTACATGTGAAATATTTCACATGTACGTCGAGATCATATAAATAGTAGAACATTAATTGAGAGTTTGCAAGAACCACAAGATACACAAGGCACACAAGATATATGTTGGAACAATAAAAGTGCCCCAAAAATTATACACAACAACGTACAATATGAAAATATCTAAAATAGTTTAAAACATGAGTATTCGGCCAAAGTGTGCCACATGTCATATAAAAATATTTGATAAAGAAAATATAGTGTTGTTCTAGAACAAAGTCTCCCTTTGTCTAAAACTACTTTGTTGATCCCCTTATCAAAATTGTAGGATTGCCTCTTGAAAATCTTATTATGAACTTCTTCTAATACACTTGGTCCTCGACACACTTGAATTCACTGACACTCCTTGTCACACACTCTTATTTTTTCATTTCCATGAATTTTAACCTAGTTCTCGCTTGTGATGCCTCTACACTCAACACTCCTCAACATGAATTTACATTGTCTAGAATGTATTATCATACCTTTTCATTCCTTTCCATGCCCTAACCATCGCTAGCTATCATGCCCTCACAACTACCCTTACTTAATTTTCAACTTCGGAACCCAACCAAGTCCTTGCTTGACTACAAGAGCTTGACCAAGTTATGATTACTACAACTAGAATATGTTGTTGAATTTTGTAGCTTGCTAGGTACTCCACAAGCCTAGTGAGATGGGTTTGTGTGAGGTTTAAAATATAAAAGAAAATTAAAAAAGGAAAAATAATATTTCCTATGGTCTAATTAGATAAAGCCCATAAGTTCTAGAGGGTTCTTAAGATGCTGAGATAGGAAAATATATTTAAGGAGGACTTAGTATGAAGGAAATAACATCAAGTGAGAAGGATCTCATTTGGTCAAGGAGGCTAGGAGAGATGTAGTCCTAAGGTACATCGAGTTAGAGGGTTGAGTAAGGGTTGCTAAAGGGAGGCCATGATCATCCACCAAGAGCAAGATCATCATATGAGGGTTCACAAGAATGTCACATACCTTGATGGGTTTGAGATAGGATGTAGGATGACATAGTGATGATTCTCTTATGGAATATTGAGCTCAAGAGAGGCGGCTCATGAGAATTTGGGCATGTCATTTCAGTGGTGTTAATGTGTACAGGTCACATCAAATTTTCAAATAGTAGAAATCGTTGAGACCCCATCTTGTGGTGTTTAGTAGGCTTCAATTTTTGTGATAAAGACCAACACAAGTGGACGAGGGCATGCACTATAATTTAAGGACATAACAAAAGTAGTCATGGGTGTAATAGTGACTAAGGTAACTGTAGTTTGAGGGTCATAGATATAAAAAGTTTAGATTAAGATTCAGTCAAAGAAATTCCTAGAAACTATGGATCCATATGAGCTAGGCCGAGTCTCTTATGGAGGCAAGAGTTTTTTTATTACTATGGGTGGATAGGGTTTGCTCTAAAGAAATTAGAATAGAAGTATAATTCTCGAGTTAGGGAGGTTTCCTAGCAAGTTCAGTCCATAAGGTATGCCTTTAATATTGTGACAAATCTGAATAGTAGAAGAGGGGTCGTGACCCTTAGAGAGAGGTTTATCTATGAAATATATAAGATAAATTTGGAAGATGGTTTGCAGGAGTATGTGTGGAGATAGAAAATGCAAAGGAAGGTGGAACCTGAGTAGAATAAATGTGACATATGAAGAGGGGATTGACATGAAGAGGTGTTTATTTTGGTGGATTGTCCATAGAATTTTGGACAGAGATTTGATGTAATATTCCCAATTAGCACAAGCTAATGGGAATATTCATTTTTGTTTCATTTTTTTGTTGTATGAATAAATGTGTAGAGGACAATAAAAACTCCTAAAACAATAAATAAATCAATGCTACATGTGAACAAGGCTAAATATGGGCTTACTAAATGAGCACCCTTACGTGTGAAAGGGGTTGAATGTTTTGACTGGGTCAACCATGACCAAATCAACAGCATTGTCTTGGAGGAGTGGCCATCAATGAGGCACAATGCAGTTTTAGTTGGAGGTGGCTCTTGTGAAAAGAGTTATTTCATTGAGATGGTTTATGGTTTTGCAAGCTCTCAAACTTATAAAAGGGGGATGAGGAAAATATGAGAAGGTTGTTGATGATTATGTTATTTCTAAATATATTGTCTGTTTAGAAATTTCTTATTCTCCTTGTTTTTTAGCAGAGAATAGTGTTGTTTAGCACTGGGTGTTCCTGATCGGGAATCCCACCTCTTTCCTTAAGAGGCCTCTTGGAAGAGTTTTCATTTCTTGTCCACTATCAGGCATTTGGCCAAGCTCTTATACCAACTATAATGAAGATCCTCTTGAGGGTTTGGTTGTCTTTGTAAGCTACAACAAGTGGAGGCTAGATCTACTCAGGTCTAGGCCAATCTAATGCCTCTTTTCAGTGGGGAAGGCTTATATACCATTGGCAAGAGAATATTGGATGATTGGAGCTACTTTTTGAGATCTTGGCTTGAGGCCAAACTTTTTCTAGAGCCTACAATGCAATTTTCCTTCTAGGACTGTGTTATTTGTAAGGTTACTATTGCAGGGTCTTTTGGCACACTTTTTGGAGGATTGGTTTTCATGTGATTGGGGATCTGCCCTTCACATTTGAGATCCATTGCTTGGGATCATCATATTGTATAGATAAGATCAGATCTAAAGCTACAAATATTTATGAATATCTATGCAGATCTGAAGCATTAGATCTCAGATCTACTCCATGTACTACATATTTTGCTGAAAACCCCAAGGGGCATTTGAAGAAGAGCCTATCTAGTGTACAGATCTGATATAGATCTAAATTTTTGTACACAGATATTCTCTAGATCTGAAGTGTAATATACTGTAGTTACAGCTAATGAAAATAATGCTGTCAAGCTCTTTTCAGTCTTAATACATGGTTGCAACACCTCATTTTGAGGATTTTCTTCCATAAAAGTCTTCTATTTCCTATTGTACATCTCATGGGTTGTCTTATTCATATATTTTTATGATGTATATGTAAATAAAGAACCTCCATATTGGCCTCCTTATCTTACTTAGATGATCTGCGTTATTTCTCCGCATTTCCCTTTTGGGATATTACAGTGGTATTAGAGAAATCATCTTGGCATATCCTGCAAGAATCCAATATGTCTTCAGAAGAATAAGAGCCTCTTACTGACAGAGAGAATAGGTATCTAAAAATAAGACAAAAGAAATTTGATTACATAAATGATGATAAATATAAGGGTAAAGCCCCTGAATATGGAACTGATGAAGAAGGAAAGGAATTTGAAAAGATCCTTTTGAGAGCCATGCAAGATCTTGCTAGAGAGATCAAAGAGATGAGAGTGGACAGAATCAAAAAGTCTCCTAAGAGATTTCATCTTGGAGAAAGCTCTGGCATGTCTCACCATTGGAATGATCAACCAATTCATCAACCAGAGATTTCCCAACACTCTACCATGCCTACCTTTTTGGCTATGGGAAATGAAGGGTTTCAAGAGAAAGCATCCCTTAAATACTATTTTGAAGAGTATGAGTCTCAAAATCAGAGATTCAAATATCACTTGAGTTTTGAAGAGTCCTGTCACCTGAAGGACAAGAGAAGACCAAGGAATCAACATAGAGATGGTGGATTCACTCAGAATCATGATCGACATCACTCTATGGGAAGATTATTTTTGCCCAATTTTGATGGGTCATCCAAGTGTTTTGGAAAAGCATGGGTAGAAAAACATGACATCTACTTTCAGATGAACAAGGTCCCAGAGATGGAAGCTATCAAGATTGCAACACTGCACTTTGAAGGTGAAGCACATGACTGGTGGTTCCATGGCTTTTATACATTGGGTCATGCCAATGTGACTACTTATTCTGAGTTCACTCTAAGGGTGGTTGAAATATTTTACAGAAGATATCTAGAGGCACCATTCATGAGCCTTGCAAAGTTGAAGCAATCAGGTAATACAAAGTCTTATATTTCTGAATTTTTGAGATTATATGTTATGGTTCCTGATTTGTCTGCAGCAAGAAGGGTGTACATGTTCATCGATCGTCTAGACAAACCTCTTCATGGGCTGGTAAAATCTACCAAGCCCACTATCTTGCATGATTCCATTGAGAGGGCTAGAGACCTTCAATATGCCTTGCCAAAAGCAAAGGCAAATTTTTAGCACAAGCCCTCTTTTCCTTCTAAAGGAAAGGAAAAGAAAGTTGCTCCTTCAAAGGAGAGATCATATAGGAAGCCTCTTGATGAGGAAGTCCGGAGAGATCTGAGGAAGAAGAATCTATGCTTCACTTGCCAAGAATCATGGGCACCTAGAAATAGATGTGCTGCTGGAAAAGCACATTACATAGAGGTCTTCTCAGATATTGAGGACGAAGAAGAAGATGAACCAAGGAGAGGTCATGGCGCTGACCCTACTGGAGGAGATCCAACACCATCAGGAGATGGGAATGGAGCATTTTATCCTATTGGAGGGACTCTTTCATCTTTCAGGGGAGTACCTAAGTACTTGACCTTAATAGTTCAAGGTTCAATCTTGAATCAGAGGGTTTCTGTATTGATTGATAGTGGGGAAACTCACAATTTCATTGATGCTCATCTTGTACAAAAGAGGGCAATACCCACTGATACTTTTAAGGGATTCTCTATTTTGGTCCCAGGAGATAGAACAATGCAATGCATTCATTATGTCCCATCACTTTTAGTCACCATGGGTACCTACACTTTGTTTGACCACTTCTTTGTTGTTGACATACTGGACACCAATGTGATTTTGGGTGTTCAATGGTTGATTACATTAGGGAAAGTCACCACTGATTGGGAGGATTTGCAAATGGAATGGGTGGAAAAGAAGAGTGGTGAATCTCAAATTATCAAAGACATTCATACTTACCCCTCACATAACACTTCCACATAGAAAATAGAGATGTATTTTCACAATGGAAGCAAGGACCTTACAATCCCATCTATTATGTTCATGATATTTTTGCATGGGACACTCTTATCTAGTGGCAAACCACCTGGGAGGCCACCTGATTCAGATTTGGTGGGGAATACCTTACAACATACTGCTCCAAGTTTAGATCTAGGAGGTATTGGAGCACTAGAAGACAAAGCTACAACGCCGGGAGCCTTGGGTAGGCTCAAGAAGGAGGGAAATATTCTTCCCTTATCATCATCACCCACTCTCATTTCTGGTTCTACACTGTGGGAGGAGAAGAATGGAAGGATTTTCCTTCCAACATACACCTTGGGCATGGAAGATGTCAAGGAGGAGATCATCAACATGACAGACATTTCTCCTGATACATCATCAACACTTTCATTGTTGGGCAGTTTAGATCCATATTGGAAATCCCAATTGTTGGTGGACTATTCTAAGGATCTTCACACTTGTATGATACTTGATGACCAAATGCATGAAGAGGAATATTTTTTCCAAGGAGGATTCATTTATCATCATGGCAGGATCTTCTTATCTAGAGCCTCCAAGCTCAAGAATAAGTTGCTACAAAGAGCTTACAAAGATTTATGTTTCAGCCATATGTATTCCATGAAGATTTACAACATCATCATCAGGAGCTTTGATTGGGAAGGCTTGAAGGAAGAACTATATCATCATTTTCAATAATGCATGAGCTATGTGGAGTTGGAGCAGCAACATGACTCCATGAAGGATTTATTTCAGCCATCTCTTCCTTCTTTTGAAAGAGGAGAAAGATCCATGCACCACTCCATTTGTATGAGGATTATTGTTGGTGGAGAATCTGATCATGTAAAGCATGTTTTATTTTATGATTGTATACATTATTTCACCATGTTTATGAAGGCCATGGCTCCAAGGAGGAGTAATAAATCTTGTAAATCTCATGGCCAACATGGGGCCACACAAATTTCTGAACTTGGCAACTCCTTGATGAGAAAATGGAGATTTTCTATCATGATGGGTGCTTCCCTAAGGCACCAAACATATCTCACATTTTCAACCATAGTGAGATAAAATGAGCAACAATTAAGTGGTGGGAAAACCACTTACCATATCTTGATCTGATGCAGGAAGGATATGCACTACGTTTGTTTCATATGTGGGACTATGACCCACCTCCACATGTTCAAATTTCTATCTGCATGCATGTAGTTTTGCTCCCATACATTGATGATATACTTGTACTTTTTATGGGAATGTATGGAGGGAGGATGGGAGGCATGTATGTACCACATGGGATGGAGACTCTCTATGTATCCTATGCTACATGTTTCAGGGAGAGTATTGGTTCAGCCATGTTTGTTTCATTTGAGTTATTGACTCCTTGTGGGATGGACTATTTACGTCTCATAATATATTTGGAGGAACAATTCATAGAGGGTTGGATTGGTGAACACTTAGCTTATGGAGGAAGCTTAACACATGATGATGGTGTCACCAATGGAGGAGGAGAAGTGTTACCGCACTCACCCTATCAGTTGCTTGAGGACAAGAAACATTTTGGAGGGGAGGACTGTAATATTCCCAATTAGCCCAAGCTAATGGGAATATTCATATTTGTTTCATTTTTCTGTTGTATGAATAAATGTGTAAAGGAGGACAATAAAAACTCCTAAAACAAAAAATAAAACAATGCCACATGTGAACAAGGCTAAATTTGGGCTTACTAAATGAGCACCCTTAGGTGTGAAAGGGGTTGAATGTTTTGACTGGGTCAAACATGACCAAATCAACATTGTTGCCTTGGAGGAGTGGCCATCAATGAGGCACATCACAGTTTTCGTTGGAGGTGGCTCATGTGAAAGAGTTATTTCATTGAGATGGTTTAGGGTTTTGCAAGCTCTCAAACTTATAAAAGGAGGAGGAGGACAACAAGAGAAGGTTGTTGATGATTATGTTATTTCTAAAGATATTGTCTGTTTAGACATTTCTTATTCTCCTTGTTGTTTAGCATAGAATAGTGTTGTTTAGCACTGGGTGTTCCTTATCAGGAATCCACCTCTTTCCTTGACAGGCCTCTTGGAAGAGTTTGCATTTATTATCCACTATCAGACATTTGGCAAAGCTCTTCTTCTAACTACAATGCAGATCCTGTTGAGGATTTGGTTTTCTTTGTAAGTTGCAGCAAGTGGAGGCTATATCTACTCAGATATAGGCCAATCTAGTGCCTCTTTTCAGTGGGGAAGGCTTATATTCCATTGGCAAGAGAATATTGGATGATTGGAGCTACTTTTTGAGATCTTGGCTTGAGGCCAAACTTTTTCTAGAGCCTACAACGCAGTTTTCCTTCTAGGATTGCGTTATTTGTAACGGTACTGTTGCAGGGTCTATTGGCACACTTTTTGGAGGATTGGTTTTCATGTGATTGGGGATATGTATTTCACATTTGAGATCCATTGGTTGGGATCATAATATTGTATATATAATATCAGATCTAAAGCTACATATATTTATGAATATTTTTGCAGATCTGAAGCATTAGATCTCAGATTTACTCCATGTACTACATATTTTGCTAAAAACCCTAAGGGGAATTTGAAGAAGAGCCTATCTAGTGTACATATCTGATACAGATCTAAATTTTTGTACACAGATCTGCTCTAGATTTGAAGTGTAATCTACAGTAGTTGCAGCTAATGAAAATAACGGTGTCAAGCTCTTTTCAGTCTTAATACATGGTTGCAGCACATCATTTTGAGGATTTTCTTGCATTAAAGTCTTCTATTTGATGTTGTAAATCTCATGGGTTGTCTTATTCATATATTTTTCTGATTTATATGTAAATAAAGAGCCTCCATATTGGTTTCCTACTCTTACTTAGCTGATCTGCATTATTTATCTGCATTATTGTTTAATATTGATGTATTTCCCTTTTGGGATATTACATCTGAAGCAACCTATAAACAGTTAGTCAATGGACTATTACTGGATTATTTGTGACCCTATTTCAGCCATCTACAAATTGTTAGAAGGATGATAATAGGAGTAGTTCAGAATTTTTCATAGATTAGAAAACAAAGGAATTGGTGCACCAAAATAGTGATTTTGAGAAAACTCAAATCACTATTAGGTGGCAGATTTGAAGATCCCTAGATGAGGGCAGTGTTGTGAGCACTATATCAGTAAAATAATTGACTATGGTTGGGAAAATTGATTCCATTCCAAGTACAGTTGGAGGTTTTTTAGGTGACTGTAAAAAAATATCCCTAATTCAATACTTTTGAAGGAAAACAAGATTGGTAGAAGGGTAGGTGTATTGGGCTTAAAGACATGCATACATTGAGGGACTAAAGTAGAATTCAATTGGGATAGTAAAATATCCCTTATTCATTGTATTGTAAATGTTTGAGTTAGTGAGAAGAAGGGAAACCTCCATATCCCTAGACTTGTCATCTTGGAGCAAGAGTATGGAAAAAGTGCACAAAACAAAGAGCTGTTCACAAACGGAGTTGTGAACAACTGATCGAAAACCATAAGTGTTGCAGATATTAAAGGAAAAAATAGGTATATAGAGGGAAATATTTTTTAGCTTAGTTCACTAACCTAAAGGAGTTGAGTTAATTTCTAGAGGTATATTGAGGAGTTGCATAATGGGAGGAAAGAGGATCTGCTAGATGTTTTCAGAACATGTGGAAAAAAGGGATATGTGTGGACACCATAAAAAAGTGGGTCAAGTGTCGTCTTGTTTAAGGTAGATTGGTTTTCAAAGGACTAACACCAAGCCCTACTTGTATTCCTTGTATCAATGTGATTGTAAAGGGTCGTGATCCTTGGCATGAAAGATCTATCCTATTCTATTATTGTTTGTAATTTAACGAAGAACAGTTTGAAAAGGTTAAAAATTGTAATGTGCACTAGTTGATTCCTTGCTGTGTGTAGATTTCATTGTGCAAAGTAGATGTGTTGTGTCACTTGAGTGTGTTTGCATGAAATATTCTAAGACCAAACCCAAATTCTCATGTGTCGTGTAAGTTCAACATATGTTGTGTAACCAGCTCCAAAAATAGAAGAAAAGAGATATCAACGCCTTAGAAATAAGCCACTTCGAGGGGGCAAGCTCCAATACATTACATAAATGAAAAATTCTTGGATTATACAATTTACAAAACCTCCTTTATATATATAGGAGTCCATGGAGCCATAATGTAATCCTAGTTGGCCACAATGTAATCCTAGTTGACCTAACAATAATAATTTAAGGGCACAATAATAACAAAATGGGGGTTACAGGGGTACAATAATAACAATAAGGGGGTTACACTAACAACAATAAGGGACTATACTAGTAATATAGGGACCTAACATGCCCCTCTCCTTCAAAACAGTGTTTTCCTCAACGCTTGAGTAGATTTGGGGGCTTCTGTATAAAATTGTCATCCTCCCATGTAGAATCTTCAGTGGGTAAGTTCTTCCACTTGATGAGATACTCTGAAATTGATCGATTCTGTAGTTGTCGAGTTCTTGTTTCCGTGACTGCTTCAGGTTCCAATATGATTTTTCCTTCCTCATCAAGTTCTGGAAATATTGTTTGAACTGGAAGATTTTCACCTATAACCTTCTTTAAGCATGAAACATGGAAAACTGGATGTACTCGCGAAGAAGCAGGAAGCTCCAATTTGTATGCCATAGTACCAATCTTTTGCAACACCTCGTAAGGACCATAGTACTTTGGCGATAATTTATTATCCTTCTTAGCTTGCTTGAGGGACATTTGTTTATATGGTTGTAGCCGTAAAAATACCCAATCTCCTACATCAAAACTTCTCTCGCTGCGATGTTGATCTGCCTGTTGTTTCATTCGATTTTGTGCCAAATTCAGGTTATCCTTTAAGAGTTGGAGAACTTCTTGCCGATGCTCGATGTGATCTTCCACTGCTTGAACCTTCGAATTTTCCCTTAAATATGATGTGATGGATGGTGGATGATATCCATAAAGTGCCATAAATGGGGTCATTTTTGCCGTAGTATGGAAGGAAGTGTTATACCACCATTCAGCGAGAGGTAACCACTTGACCTATTGTGTTTGTTTATCAGATACAAAACAACGAAGATATCCTTCCAAACATTTATTTACTATCTCAGTTTGACCATCAGATTGAGGATGATAAGATGAGCTATGAGCTAATTGAGTACTCAAACAAGAAAATAACTCTGTCCAAAAATTTCCAGTAAAAATGGGATCTCTGTCGCTCACAATAACCCTTGGGCTTCCATGTAGCTTTTGAATTCTGTCCATAAATGTAGTAGCAACCGTACTTGCTTTAAATGGATGAGATAATGCACAAAAGTGTGCATACTTGGTAAGTCTATCAACTACCACCATGATGACACTCTTTCCTTCAGACTTAGGTAAACCCGTGATAAAATCCATTGAAATCTCCTCCCAACGTTGACTTGGAATGGATAAAGGTTGTAGAAGTCCCGGGGTCTTAATTGTCTCAACTTTATTCTGCTGGCAAACCAAACATTCCGCCACAAACTTTTGAATATCAGATTTAAGGCCATCCCAAAAAAATTCTTTCTTCACCCTGTGGTAGGTTTTTAAAAATCCTGAGTGTCCTCCTAAAGGAGAAGTGTGCAATTCCAGAAGAATCTTTTGTTTTAGTTGGGAATTCTTACAAAGATATAAGTGATCTTTGTACCATAAGGAATCATTTTTTCAACTAAAACAAATGTATCAGATGTATCAGATGTACTAGGATCTTGTTGTAACTTTTGAATGATTGTCCATACATCTTTGTCTTTCTTCCATTCATATCTTGCTTCAGTTATCTAATCTGGTTGGATAATAGAAATGGCACAAAGCAATGCTTCCACCTCTTCATTCTTTCTTGAGAGTGCATTTGCAACAACGTTAAGCTTTCATTTTTTGTAGATTATTTCAAAGTCATAACCCAACATCTTTGTGACCCATTTTTGCTGCTCTTTTGAAGATAGTCTTTGCTCCAAAAAGTGTTTAATACTATCATGATCAGTTTTTACCTTGAAGTGTCTTCCCATTAGGTAAGTTTGCCATTTATTTAGTGCATGTAGTATTTCTAGCATTTCCTTCTCATAAATAGGTTTTTGTAAATACTTTCCTTTGATTGGACGACTTTCAAAATCAATGGGTCTTCCTTCTTGCATTAAAACCACACCAATTCCATTTCCTGAGGCATCACATTCCACAATAAAGGTTTTTGTGAAGTCTGGCGTAGCTAAGACCGGTGCTAGGCACATTGCCTCTTTAAGACATTCAAAGGCCTTAGTTGCTTCAGGAGTCCATGAAAATTCATCTCTCTTCAATAATGTTGTTAGAGGTGCCGCTATTCTCCCATAATTCTTAACAAACTTGCGATAATACCCTGTTAACCCGAGAAATCCTCGCAACTGCTTTATGGTTGTGGGGACTTTCCATTCCTTAATGGCTTTAATTTTGTTAGGGTTTACTTTAACACCCTCGTGAGATACAATATGACCCAGATATTCCACCTCTTGTACTCCAAAGAAACATTTGGATGTTTTTGCATATAATTGTTTCTCCAGCAATAGTTTGAGCACCCTGTCAACATGTTCAACATGATCCTTCCAAGACCTGCTATAGATTAGTATATCATCAAAAAATACTAGCACAAATTTCCTAAGGAAGGGTTTGAAAATGGAATTCATCAACCCTTGAAATGTAGAAGGTGCATTGGTAAGGCCAAAAGGCATGACCAAAAATTCATAATGACCCTCATGAGTTCGAAATGTTGTTTTTGGAATATCTTCAGTCTTCATTCTAATTTGATGATATCCCGAACGAAGATCCAACTTGGTAAAATAAATTGCTCCATGTAATTCATCCAATAATTCATCAATCACAGGAATGGGAAATTTGTCTTTAATGGTGAGCTTATTGAGCTCCCTATAATTCAGACACATTCGCCATGATCCATCCTTCTTGTGTACCAATACTATAGGAGCAGAGAAAGAAATTTGACTAGGTTGAATTATACCCACGTCTAACATTTCTGCAATCATACGTTCAATTTCGCTCTTTTGGAAGTAAGGATATCTATAAGGCCTAATGTTTGGAGGAATACTTCTTGGAATCAAATGAATAACATGATCATGATCATGAATGGGTGGGAGTCCTTTAGGAGTTTCAAACACCTTGGAATGATTGTCCAAGACTTGTTGGAGATCTGCAGAAATAGATGATTTTGATGTCGGAACTTCTAGTGAGCATAATTGTGCAATTACGCCTCATTGTTATCTATTTAGAAGCTTTGTCATGACATTAGAGCTTATTATCCTTCCCGGCTTCCCTTCAATACCCCGTAATTCAACTTCCTTTCCTTCTGAAAAAAATTCAAGAAAAGTTCTTGAAAATTAAAGGCTACTGTCCCCAATGATTGTAACCATTGTACTCCTAGTACAACATTAGCACCTCCCATAGGAATGGAAAGCATTGGACTAGTAAATACATATTCCCCCATGGTTAGCTTGATATTATTGCATTTTCCAGAGCAATTTATAGTTCCTCCATTTGCAACCATCACTTGACATTCTGGTGTTGGGTATAGGAAACAATTTAATTCCTTGGCTACCTTACAATGAATAAAATTATGGGTGCTACCCGAATCAATCAACACTATTACCTTTTTCTTCTTGATTTGTCCTTCTATCTTGAGAGTTTGAGGAGTGGTAATTCCTGCCAGTGCATTACACGATATGGTCAAATTCATTTCTTCCTCTTCTAGGGTTGGTTCCTGGTGTATATCCTCTTCTTGTTCATTTTCTTCTTCCTCTTCACAATCTATGTAAAATAATTTCTTCTCAGCACACTTATGACCTTTAGTGTATTTGCTATCACAACTGTAGCAAAGCCCTTTTGCTCTTTTTTCTTCCAATTGTCGTGGTGTCAACCTTGTAGGTTGTGGAAATCTAGGCGTAGCAACACTTCCTTCTTTATAGAATTGAGTGGTAGGCTTCCTTGTCGCCATAATTTTACATTCAACTTTTCTTGCCAACCTGAATGCCTTCTTCAATGAATCAAGTTCCAAAACGCGAACTTCATGTTGGATGTTATCCTTTAAAGTGCCTATGAAGAGATCAATCCCGTGTTCCTCTGGAATATTAGCTACCCTTATATTCAATTTTTGGACGTCCTCAATGTGCTGCCCCACTAAACCCTTTTGTTTGAGATTTATCAATTGGCTAAAGAAGGTGTTGCTCTTTGTATCCTCATAATGTGCTATCATTTCCTCCGTAAAAATTGACCAAGTAACATTTTTTTTACGGGAGCAAAGCCATTGATACCATACAAATGTATTTTGTTCTAAATGTAAAGTTGCAATGCGTACCTTTTGTGTGTTTTGCACGTTATGGAGATCAAAATATTGCTCCATCTGTAGTATCCATGTTACAGGATCATTTCCATCAAACTTCCTCATATCCATTTTTTGAATATGGTGGTTCTTCCCGCCAACATTAGAGTTTATGAAATCACGATTAACATTTATTTTGTTCTCATCATGAGGTTCTTCTACTATCTTTTCACCATTTGGAAACATTTCTTGTATCAACTTTGTCAAACCTTCGATGTCTGCTTTTAGGTCATTCTTCATGTTTTCCATGTTGTCTTTCATGTCATCCATCTTAGCTTCCATGCAAGCTTCCATGCCATCCATCTTAGCTTCCATGCCTTTCTTCAAACCGTCCATCTTTGCTTCCACGCCTTTCTTTAAAACTTCCATTTCATTTTTTCTTGCTCTTTGGGAGAGTGAAATTTGTTCCACTTGCTCTTGTAATTTTGATAGATCATGTTGCAATTATTCATCTTTATGAGTCATAATAGAGCCTTCTGAAGGCTTAATGGGTGTTGAATTATTTTTACGGGGCATCTTTTAGAACCCAATACTGATATCTATTCTACAATATGCCCTCGGAATCAATTCAAATTGATTCTTCAAACAAGACTTATGCAATTCGGAAAAAACAAATACACACCTTTTTCTTGATTTTGAGGAGCTCGATATTGAAATTGGATTATCTCTGTGACTGCAACACTTCAATATTTGAATTTCGGTACCAACGTATCCCTCTGAATTATCTTTCGAATGCCATAGGTCTGACTTGATTTGGATTCACCAAGACAAAGTTGTGTCCAATCTCCCACAATGACCTAATTATGGACTGGTTCAGTAGAGTGAACTTGTATGATTTTCCATGTGTCACTTTTTTGTCCTTCAGCTCTGAAACTGATATCCAAGAAACTAAAATCTGTTTAATTGTGACCAATTTTTATGGCACTCCAATCCGATGCTCAGAGAGAGAGTTATGAAGATTTTCCCAAGATCACCTCTTTGAGATGAAATTATGGAGCCTGAAAAAGCACTACCTTCCACAGATCATATCTCCGAAAATATTGCGAACCAAGATATAAAAATTTTTGATGCGCTTCCTCAGGATTTCGGCTTTGCACCCTAGAAATTTTAGATTCTGAATCTTCGTAGAAAAAAATTTATAGCGCAAATTCCACGATGACCTGTTTAGGAGCCTGAAAAAAGACCTAACTTCCACAGATCATATCTCTGAAAATATTGCGAACCAAACTCTGAAATTTTTTGACGATGTTCCTTAGGATTTCAGCTTCTCACCCTAAAAATTTCAGCTTCTAAAGCTTCATAGAAAAAAAATTATAGAAAAAATTACACGATGACCTATTTGGAGCATCGAAACCCTAGAATCCAAAGCTCTGATACCAAATGTTGTGTAACCAGCTCCAAAAATAGAATAAAAGAGATATCAACGCCGTAGAAATAAGCCACTTCGAGGGGGAAACCTACAATACATTACATAAATGAACAATTCTTGGATGATACAATTTACAAAACCTCCTTTCTATATATAGGAGTCCATGGGGCCATAATGTAATCCTAGCCGACCTAACAATAATAATTTAAGGGCACAATAATAACAAAATGGGGGTTACAAGGGTACAATAATAACAATAAGGGGGTTACACTAACAACAATAAGGGAATATACTAGTAATATAGGGACCTAACAACATATGCCTTGTTCACCTAAGAACTACCTATAACTCATCTTAGGCTACTCATGTCCAATCTCAACTAATCCCACCTAACAAGTTACCAAGACAAGGCTCATCACATCCAACTGTGGTCATAAAAAAATAAGCAACACAATTTACATTTTTACATGCCATAACACCTGGCATGTCTTAAATTCCTTGGCACTATGTGCCATGTTTTAGCATCCCCTACACTCCTTGCAATTCTTTTACACTCCCTAACACACCCTAGCACTTCCTGAGATGCCTTGGTAGTTTAGAATACCTTCACACTACCTAACATATAACCTCATCACTCACTCCTTAACACACCTAGAACTCATTAGCACTCCCTGACACACACACGTATTCATTCATTTCCATGCATTTTGATCTAGTGCTTCCTTTTATTTCCCTGAAACTCCCTAAAACTCCCTAGCATGCATTGGCACACCCTAACACCTGGAAAATCTAGGCATGTCTCCCTGGCACTCTAGCATTCCTTCGCACCACCTAGTATACCTTATCACTCTCTCCTTAGCACATCTAGATCTCATTGACACTCCCCTTCATAAACTCTTAGTCATTCATTTCCAAGCATTTTTACCTAGTGCTCCCTTGTTTTCCCATAGAATTCCCTAAAACTCCTTGGCATGTGTTGATACACCCTAACACCTAGGACATCTTGGCATGTCACCTAGGCCTTTAGCATGCCTTAACACTGCCTAACATACCTTGTCACTTCCTCCATATCACACCTGGAAATCACCGACACTTCCAATCACAAACTCTTATTTGTTCATTTCCATGCATGTTGACGTAGTTCTCCCTTTCGTTTCCCTCGTACTCCTAGTTAACACTTCCTTGCACGCATTGGCACATATTGGTTGCATGCCACCCTAGCACTCTATAATTCCTTATCACTTCCAAGTGTGCCTTTTCATTCCTTCTTATCACACTTGGAATTTATTGAAAATCCCTTTCACAAACTCTCATTCATTCATTTACATACATTATTACATAGTTCTCCCTTGTGTTTCTCTAGCGCTCCGTAACACTCCTTGGCACACATTGGAACACCCTGGAACTTGGAACATCTTGGCATGATTTCCTATCACTCTATCATGCCTTGGAACTACCTAACATACCTTGTCACTCCCTACTTATCAAACCTAGAAATTTCTAGCACTCCCCATCACACACTCTTATTCATTCATTTCCATGCAATTGAAACTAATCCTCCCTTTTGTTTCCCTGACACTCCCTAGCATGCATTGGCGCCATACCCTAGCACCCAACACATCTTGGAAAGCATAACATGCCTTGGAACTTTCTATCATGTGTTAAAAATTACTGGGATTCTTGCACACCTTAACACT
Source organism: Pinus albicaulis (assembly GCA_034641835.2). Taxonomy (NCBI): domain Eukaryota; kingdom Viridiplantae; phylum Streptophyta; class Pinopsida; order Pinales; family Pinaceae; genus Pinus; species Pinus albicaulis. The sequence continues at coordinate 867,462,904 of CM076571.1, forward strand.
CCCTAGTTCTCATGCCCTCATACATAGCCTTACATTTTTTGCGATTTGGGAACCCAACCAAGTAATTTAAAAAATAGTGTTGTGTCTAGCCCAAAGTATCCCTTTGTTTGAAACTGCTTTGTCTATCCTCTTATCACAATCATAGGCTTTCCTCCTGCAAGTCCTCTTCTAAAATTTTCCTAACACACTTCATCCTTGGGACACCTATAATTCACTGACACTCCCTCGCAGACACTCTTATTCGTTTATTTCCATGCACTTTGAAATAGTTCTCCGTTGTGATGCCCTGACACTCCCCAACACTCCTTGGCACGCCTTAACACTATTTGGCATGTGTTAGAACACATTTGTATTCTTTTTAACACACTAACACTCCTTAACTATAATTTACTCATAACTACCCTTTTATTTTTAGACTTTTGAACCATCCCCGACATTCCTTGGAATTCTTTGGAACTTGACCAAGTTTCATTTACTACAACTAGACTATGCCTTGTTCACCTAAGAATGGATTATAACTCATATTAGGCTACTCATGTCCAATATTAACTCATCCCACTTAACAAGTTACCAAGTCAAGGCTCACATTCAACCATGGCCATAAGACAACTACACAACATAGTTTACATCTTGACATTCCATAACACCTGGAATGTATAACAATCCCTTGACACTATGTGGAACATGTTAGCATCCCCTGCATTCCTTGGAATTGTTTGGAACTCCGTAACACACCCTACCATTCCCTAACATGCCCTAGCACTCTAGCATTCCTTGGCATTTCCTAGCATATAACCTTGTCACTCCCTCCTTAACACACTTGGAACTTGCTGACACTCCCTATCACACACTCTTTTCCGTTCATTTCCATGCATTTTGAACTAGTTATCCCATGTGTTTCCGTGGCACTCCCTAACACTTCCTGGCATACATTGGCACACCTTGGCAGTTGGCAGATCTTGGCATGTCACCCAGGAACTCTAGCATTCCTTAGCACTACCTAACATACATTGTCACTCCCTCCTTGGCACACCTATAACTCGCTAACAAGCCCTACCACAGACTCTTATTCATTCATTTCCATGCATTTGAAACTAGTCTTTCCTTTTTTTTCCATGGAACTCCATAACAATCCATGAAATGCATTGGCACACCCTAGAACCTAGCACATCTTGGCATGTTTCCCCGACCTCTAGCATGCCTTAGAACTACCTAGCATACCTTTGCACTTCCTCCTTAGAACACGTGGAACTCACTAACAATTCCTGTCACAATATCTCAATTGTTCATTTGCATGCATTATTTTCACCTAGTGCTCCTTTGTGTGTCCCAAGGACTCCCTAACACTTCCTAGCATGTGTTGGCGCACCCTGGCACTAGCACATATTTGCTGCATGCCACTCTAGAACACTAGCATGACTTAGTGTTTCCTAACATACCATGTCACTCCCTCCTTAGCACACCTAGAATTCATTGACACTCCTTGTCACACACTCTTATTCATTCATTTCCATGCATTTTCACATAGTTCTCCCTTGTGTTTCCCTAGTACTCCCTGACACTCCTTTACATGCATTGACACTCTTTGGCGCACATTAGAACTCTTCGACATGCCCTGTCGCTCCATATCATGTGTAACACTCCTTAACACATATTTTCACTTGGTGCATGTTGGAACTTGGAGATTATTAGCATGTTTGACATGTGTTGAGATTCCTTTATATGATTTGGCATGTGCTGGCATGGTTTAAGATTAAATTTATTTGAGTTCAATTATTAGAAAGTAGGGGAGAAGTAACAGAGGAAAAAATGGCACTTAGAATGCACTAACACTTGGCACTTGGCACATATTGGCACCTACACTACTACAAATAAAGGAATTTAGGGGCGGTTTGGATTGCAACAATCTTGCTAAAGCCACCTCTAAAACTGTTTTTAGGGATTTAAGGGTGGTTTGAAACCCCCCACTCCCCCATGAAAATTTGAACTTTTACATGGGGTTTTTTAGCAACCACCTCTAAAACTTTTTTCACTAGGCTTTGGGAGGGGTTTTTAAATTATTTCCCCTAAATATATTTTTCATGGTCGTTTTTTGAAACCTCCCCAGAAAGTCATGAAAATTGAACTTTTTTTTTTGGGGGCGGGGGGGTTTAAATGAATTCCCCTAAATATATTTTTCATCATGGTTTTTAAACCCATCCCCCACCCCCCCGGAATTCATGGAAATTAAAATTTTTGATGCGTGGTTTCTAAAAATCTCCTCTAAAATTGTTTTGCAATGAATTTTGTGGTGTGTGTGTGGTGGGGGGGTGGGGGGGTGGGGGGGGGGGGGGGGTGGGTTAAATGATTGCCCAAAATACATTTTACATGGAAATTTGTTGACAACCCCACTAAAATTCATGAGAATTTAACTTTTGGAGGTATTTTTTGAAACCCCCGCAAAAAAACCACTAAGTCATTAACCTCTAACCCCATATACATCAACTCCCTAGCCCTTAACCCCCTAATCATTGAGCCCCCTAAGCCCTAAGCCTTTACCCTTTACCCTTAACTCCTGACTCCTACAACCCATATGCCTTTATCCCAAACCATAGGTGCTCCAACGCTAATATTATTGTTTGTATTAGGTTTTCATTTGCTGACCACTTCAAATACAAACCCCAAGCACTACTCATGTCGAAGGAAAAGAGCCACAAGGTCCCAAAAATTTATATACATTTTATGTAAATTCACATTTCCCCAAAGAATCCTCCACATATTTTGTTTTAAATGGAAACAATATGGTCTTCTAATGTCAACTAATGCATCCAATTCCATAGGAATAATGTAAGGCTTATCTCCACGCATGACCCAAATGTAATTAATGTCCACTCAAAATAGTAAAGAGGATATAAGGATGTCCCTTTAGCTGTCATCATCCTTTAACTCTAGTCCATTCTCTTAAAAAATATATGGGTAATATTCCCATACAAGTCTACATTATTTATTATAGGTTTTGTTCACAACATTCTCAAAGAAAAATTCAAATTCCCTTAGTTTTCTTCAAGTCTTTTCAAAACTGACACAAGAAATACTCAGCTACATGAATGGTGTAATATTCAAGCTATCTATATATAGGTTCATCCCCTTTTGACCCCCTTTTTTTAGCATTCAATACTAAGTTTACCAAGGTCATATTACAATTGGATCTCCCTTTTTCATCTGGAGAAAATATCACCTCGTTCTTTAGGATGACTTGCTTCTAAATATAATTACACGAATACTCTCGACATATGTGGGTCTAGCAGATACATTAAGAGGAGAAAACATAGGTCAAAATCAACCTTATTGTCAAAATAGGTCAGACATATATAAAAAATTAAATAGTATACTCATGTAATTCTTACATCATTGGATGGTTTTAGATTAACTCCACCATTTTATTTCCCCACATCCATGGTATATTTTGATTCCATTGATTCTTCAACAACTACTTTCAATTTTCCATGTCCATTGTCATTTTCATTTGATCTCAATTTATCTTTTGTTTCATGTAATTGAAGTTGATTGGGGAACCCCCAATAGTGTTGATAAGGGGATTAGGGGATCCCTTATCACAACCCATAAACCCTAATTCATTTAAGCCCTTAGCTAAGGAGGCTTAAGGGTGTAGTTATAAGGACATTAGGACCAAATGTAGGGGTTCATAACATTAGGAGAAGTTGAATGGTATGACCAAAAAAGTGGGAGGGCTATATTGTTGTGTATTAAATGGGGCAATGGGAGGTCCAAGCATGGTTTAGTAAGATATATAATCCTAGCATTAGCGAATGAGAAGGCATCTTAGGACCTAATTTCATATGGGCTAAGGGGCCTAGAGCAAAGGAAACGAGAGAAATTGATAGGGAAACCCACAATAGTGGTGATAAGGGGATTAGGGCCCCATTATCACAACCCATAAGCCCTTAACCCATAACCACTCAATTCCTCATCCCCTTAACCCCAAATCAACAATCCCTTAACCTGTACACTCATAACTTGTAACCCATTAACCACTTGACCCATTAAACCTTAAGCCACTAACCCCTAACCTAAAATCAATGAAACTCATAAGCCTTAACCCTTTATCCTCTTAGCCTTAAATCTTATCCCCTAATGCTTACTGGCACATATGGGTAGAAAATCTGATGTTGTACTATGATAGTTCAGTTATATTGCTGAATTTTACGTGAAAATATTTTTTGTATTTAAAAAAAATCGCCAACATTTGTCTGATATATGACAAAATGTAACAAAACTCGTGAAAATTCCATGTAATGCAAGTTAATTAATGCAAAATAACAACCATGGTTATGGGACACTTATTCCAAGTTGAATTTTATGCAAAACATCCCAGTGTGTGTGCTCATTTGGTTTATTATGGCTAAAGAAATTGGAAAAGGCAGGCAAAGGCTTTGGAAAGGAAAAGTGGCATTTATTGGCATTTATTTATGACAATAATGGAAACTAGGAGAAAAGGAAGGTGAAAGGTCACATGTTGCATGTGAGGAGGCAAATGAAGGAAAATAATGGAAAATTGAAGAAAATAGAGACCTCATTAATAAAATTCTTATGAGGAACAGTTTGTAGCTTTTTGTCAGTGTAGTTTTGGAACTCTCTCTCTATTCTCTCTCTCTCACACTCTTGGACACTTGAGTTTTCTTGGAGCACTTCAACATTGGATCAAGAGAGGTAAAGAAGGCAAAGAGGAAGCAAAATATCAAGAAAGGAAGAGCAGGATCAAGCGGCTACAACGAGGTTCTTTGTAGGTATCAAGTTGCATGTATGATTTCCTTGCTAGTTTTGTAATGCAAGGAATTTATAGAAAGAAAAAAAAAAAAAACAAGAAATTTACCCCATTCTCATAACTGAACCTTGAGAACCATGTTAACATAGAAATTTTCCATTTACTGGTATATTTAAGGTGGAGTTTTTTACAAATGAAACCTAATAAAAAAAATTCAATGTCATTTACAGTCCTCAAGAAGTTATACAAGGTTAGAAAAATGCCATAAGAAAAAATGAAGAAAATTAAGGGAAAAATGACAAGGTAAATAATTTACGTAAGCTTGTAATTTTTTACAAAGGAAAAATTTCAACACTTGCAATTATTTTCAAAGTCTCAATGTTTCATACATATACAATTCTATAGTTAGAAATGAACACCGTCAATTTTATCAAAGTTACAAATGAACTCAATCCATAGTTAATAATAATACTAAAACCTAACTTGAGAACTTGTCATCCCTTGTTCCTTTTCAAGAAGAGTTGTTAATATTATAATTAGTGGTTGGGATAGTAATTTCCCAAGTCATTTCTCTCAATCATTGATTAATTCAATGCCACTACTCGACTAACATATAAAAGTGTTAAGTGCATTGATCTGTTAAATACTCACAATCACATCTTCCTCTCAGGCCCAAAAACTATTGAAATCATACATCTTCTTTTGTTGCATATGTAGGAGACACTGAACCATTTTGTATGAATTCAATTTGTTTCTAGCAATGTCAACATTTCAAAAAATTCATGTAAGAAACATCATTAACTTAAAAAATACAAATAAATAGATACAAGAATAGGTCATACATTGTGGATGGTTCCACATGTAGATGATAATATTTTATATTTCTAATGGAAATTATGATGTGACCAAAATCATGGAATGTGTGTGCACCTAAAAAATATGATAACGAGGTAATTATTTATTCACCCTAACCTTCATGGTAATGTTGAGGCCATATAGAGTAGTTTGGTAAGTTTTTTTTGTTTTAGAAAGAGCCTATCCAAATTATGATTTGGAACATAATAGTGATTCTTAGTAGCTCTACATGCATGTATATATCTTCCATTCTTAGTTATATATATATTACCAATCAACTCCAAGGAAACCACAGTTGTGGGGGAGAGCTTGGGCCACTGCTTCTCAAATAGAAGTTATAGAGTGAAGAAATAAAGCGATTACAAATCCTAGGATAGTAGTGAATATGCTTCAAATTATAAATATTTTGGAAAAATACATCTATTGCAAGATACATTCTAGATCCAACCCAAATGGCATGTTAGGGAATGGGTTAAAATAATGTACTTAACAATCATATAGGTAGTAGGACATAAATAATTTGAAACATTAACCAAGGAAATGATTCTTGAACTTACCTATTGCATGGAAGAAGTTGTTGGAGATTATCTCTAGTTCATTAAAGATGGTTTTGTCTCCATAAATCCCTAGAGCACAAGGATTCCATTCTTGTAAAAATGGGTTTTGTCTTCCTCTCTATATGATATGCTCATTGGGACCATGGAATCTTAAACAACCAACTTGAAACTCTAAGTGGAGTACCACCCTTAGATAAATTTCTTGACTGAATTTGGTGTTATCCCATCACTTCACTAGTGTTTTAGGGGTCATTGGTTTCTCTACAATCTTAGGATTTCATTGGTAGCTGGCGATGTCAATCCATTTGGAGAGCTCAAATATATTTACTTAGTGTGGCTTGTTTTTGTTATCAACAATAACATTCCTATGTGGATGTCAATAAAGAGGAAGCACATTGAAAGGCCCAATTTGATAGAAAGTTAGTCAAAGATAAACATTATAACCTTTTACAATTTCAAACAGTTGTTCCAAACCCTCAAATTATAGGTTTCTTATCACATGATCTAATTTTCTAGGCTCAGTAACATACAAGCATAAATAAGTGAGAAGATATCAATTTAGTTTCTTGCAACAGTAACCAGTGTTTCATTTGTCATTTGAAAAAACAATTTAGTACATAGGTGAGTCCAAGCCAAATCCTAATTAAAAATAATCATAAGGTATTCCTCTTTTGCATCTCCTTGACCACAAGGGTCTAATTGAAAAACACATATTTCCTTTAAATCTTTGTAGGTTGAGGCAACCAATTCAAGTCCTCAAACTTCAAGATAACCCAATATTTGTAATTGTTTAAAATAATAAGTCCATTATACACACTCCTCATCTTAGAGATGGGAAAAGATGGAGAGTACTTGATTGGTGCCAACCTTGTAAATTAACAACCCCTCCTACTCATTACCTTCCACCACTTGTTGAAGTATATGTGTCTTGAATTAAATATGATATCTTAACACGAGTTATTGAAACTTGAACACAATTTCCATGGATATCATGGATAAAAGGTGGGGAGACACTTTGAATATTAAGAAAAATTTTCTCATACTCTACTTAATCTATTCTTTACCTTTACTCAGAAATATCACCCAAAAAGTCAATCATTGAATAATCAATCCTATGCTAAATCACACCTACCTTCTCATTTTAAGATCTTCATGATCTTGAAACTATGACCCTTAAAGTCAGTGCCCTTTAGCACCTCAAATGGTGAAATATAAGGCATTGTAATAGGAGGTAAAATCCATTCCCCTTCACCTTTTTCAAGACCTCTATAGACACTTGAAATCTATACCCCTCCTTCAACTCAAGATGAATTTTTGTTTTTTTGTTCCACTTTCTTTTCATGCCCTCCCTTCAGGGGAATTCTCATAGGAACAACTCATTGTTGAAACATTACGACAAAAAAATAAGGCACACCATCTCTTTATAAGGTTTTAACAGAGGGATATTGGAAAATAACTATCTTACCCCCTATAGCACTTAAGACCTTCTCAACGCATAATTGAAATGAAACATTGGTAACTATACCTAAATATGGATCTCAATGTTTAAGGAAAAACCTAAATAGAAAGAATCACACCATGTCTTAAGCATTGGTATTGATTTTTGGTAAAATCAATGACCTCCTCTCAGGATCATGACCTTGTTTTTACCATTCTCAAATGGAAGGTTTGAAACCCACATTGAAAAGGAGAGATTTTTACCTTAGTCTTTGCAACCTATTCCCAACACCAATATATCCAATGAACTATCTTGGATATGTCGGGTGTTGGATTTCTAGAGTAACCAATAAATTATTTTGAGGCTAACTCCATAGCTCCAAATAAAATATAGTCATATTGAAGATTTAGTTTGAAAAATCATACTAGTAGGAGACATTTTTCCATCCTTTTGATTGATTTAAATCAAACCTCAACGCTTCTCCTTCTTATCTTCATTTTCCGTTCTCCAAAAAAAAAAACATTAATATTATATCATAACCACTTTATATAGGTAAGCATTGCAATCATTTTCCTCAACTCATGGGGTACCTTTACACCTCAACCCATGCAAGTTGACCTAATTAGTCCATTGTACAACCCATCACACTCTAAGATAGTTTTAATCGTCTCCTCAAAGTTAGGGAATAACACACCTTACAATGCCAAATGGTTAATCCATATTAAATTTGTGTTACTTTTCCCTTAAAGATACACATTCTAGCTAGTGCTAATAAAAAACAATTCACCAACACCACTAACGCACACCAAAAGTCCAAGATACCCGTAGATGTGGCCTGCACCAAAGAACTTAGACTACACCACCATAAAATGTACCTTCAATTTGGATGTCCAAAACACTAATATCCTAACCCAATATGGCCTATAATTTAGATTTGTGTAATTCACTTCTTTTTAAATCATTGCACCTCATTGACACCCCATGAAAAATCTATTCCAATGGTTACCTTCGAAGTTCCAACACATCCTTTTGCAACACGACAAAACCACCTCTATATGTTGCAACAACCTTTCCAACTTCTTTAGTGGGTTACACATATATTTCAAATTTCTTATTCATATTGCAAAGTGGTAGTGCTAAGGATAGGGTATCAAATTCGATCAAGAAATGTTCACTTAATACCGTTACCAATTTTCCTTCATGCAACTCGTTAAGTATCTTAAGTTTTCTTCATAACTTCTCACGATGCTTAACTTTCTTACCTTTACCTCTAAGTGATACTACAACCCCCCAACCTTCTAACTATTCGACCTCTTCAACCCTTGTTAGAGTATTCTTATACATGCACACATGATTCAAACAAAAATAATGCTAGCATCCAAAATGTGCATGCTCGTTCCATATTTTAATGCCTCGCTAAAACCACATTATCACATTGCTTAAAATGAAATGTTAACATGTTAAGACAAAACACATATTTTACTTATGACAACCTAAACTATGAGAGTGAGTTCGAGATGACTCTATTTTCTCAAGATGAAAACATAGGTTCTGTTGAATGCTGTAAATAAGAAACAGTGAATGAGCCATCCCGAAACATCATTCTTGATCCTAGTTGGAAAATAATCACCTAAACTAGGTGGGGCCCTATTATTGTGCTATTTTTAGATGTATGTATATTTTTAGACATGGTGAGCATATTCTATATGTAACAGGAGGCTATTGTAGATGGTTGGTCAAATGTGAAAAATAGATGATATTCTATTTTTTAGAATATTGGGCGTGTCTATTTATAGATCGTCAATCTAAAAATAGACACAAGCCAATTATTATTAGCTCTAATAATAATCGTACTCTAAACAATAACTTGCCTTCCTCTTTGGAGCACTTTATTTCAGTATACAGATTTGGAAAATCATTGGGCTGAAGGAATTACACAATTCCTAGGGTTTACTGGTGGTTCATGCATGGAGGACTCGGTTAGAACTGAAGTGGCAAAGTTATGACAGAGTTGGAAGAGTAGTTCATGGAGTTGTTATTCAGTTTAACTCAGTTGAGCTAGTTGTATCTAGTCTAACTGAATGATACACTAGTGAGAGTGGAGTGAATTAATTAGTTAATTAATTCACAAATAATAACTCATTAATCAACTGAACAATACAACAATTAACTACAGTGCATGGCAGTTCCAATGGAGACCCAGTGGAGAGATAGGTGAAAGGGCAAGATGGACTATCCGTTGTGACTACTAGTGATGCATGAATTGCATCTACATATACATTGGAGTTGCCAATGATAATAACGCATTCAAGGAGCGTGGGATTGCATCGAATTGGTATTTGTAATTAGCTTGGATTGCGTAGTGGAGGCAGGCTAGCAGGAGGGCAGAGATTGGTGCATGGATTTGCAGATTTCATCTATGTTAGTGTGTGACGATTGATTGTACTGAGAGCTTGATGTACTAATCTTTGTATGATATTGTTACATGATCTCCATGATACATAATATATGATAGTTGGGGTTTTTAGCTTGAGGCTTTCCCGTTAAACAACTGTGTTATGTGTGTTTTTATTGCTTCATCTGTTTTGCAATTGTTGATTAAATTTCCGCAAGAATTATAGTGGAAGGATTCTGTATTTAGCAAGAAGACAAATATTTTTAGATCAGGAGGATCCAGATATATACATGCATATTGTATATAATTTCTACATGGTATTAGAGCTGTGTTATAGATTTTCTACATGGAATGAGAGCAGGAATTTTTGGGCACGCGAGTTTGCATAGAATATCTGAAATTTTTGGTGAAATATTTAAAAAAAAAATAGCATATTTGGATTCCTTGCAAAAAAGATACCCAAATTGAGAAAAAAAAAGTCGGTTGAATCGGAGCTTGGATGAGGGAGATATTGTCGATTTAAAATCATCTCTTTTGTTAGAAAATTTTGCGACGGCGGGACAATTACAATGTGCGCGAGCAAAGAATCTACATGTACTGAGGTACAAGATGCATGCAAAGCTTTGAGGAGAAAAGCAGAGGTTAGTGACTTGGTGGTTGAGAGGGAGCCTCTTAACATGCAGCCTGAGAAGCAGTCTCAGAAGGTTGTGGAGCAACCACAATTGGAGATGCAGAAGAATCTTTATAGATTTGATGTAGATAGGATTTCTACGAAGCTTCCTACTGTTGGGAAGTGTGAGAAAGAAATGCAATTGAAGCTTGAGAGGGAGCAGGATTTGCATGCCAGTAAGAGTGAACCTCGGGATGTGGAGCAGCCACAAGATGAGGATCATGGAGTGGGAGCAACCACTCATGCAGAGAAATTTCGTGCCAGATGGGCAGAGGGAGTGCATGCAACTATACCACCAGGTAAGAGGTGGGGAGACATGCATGGATAATCCCAAGAGGATATTTCTGGGTAGGATTCATGGAGATGGTGTGGATCTCATGAATTGAACCTGGCTACGAGGTGCCCATAGAGCAGCAGTAACATGATCAGTTGGATTGATGCAGGCAGATCAAAGTGACAGTGTCGGAGACTGGAGCGCGGTTAAGAGTTGACAGCAAGTGCAAAGTGCATGGGTGCAGAGTGCAGTAGCTAAGAAGAAGTCAAATACTTTGATGATAGATGCATTAGACTAATTGAGTTGTTTGGAGCCTTTCAGTTTTGGAAGTGTTATAGCAAGAGTTGTAGGGAAAATGCATGGAGTTGCATGTCGCATGGAAAGACATTCATTTCTTGTTGAGAGGGATTGTTGAAGATTGCAACAAGAAACAGTGAAGGAGGCATCCTAAAACATCATCCTTGATCCTAGTTGGAAAATAATCACTTAAACTAGGTGGGGCTCACACAGGCTATTTTTAGGTGTATGTCTATTTTTAGACATGGTGGGCATATTCTATATGTAGCAGGAGGCTATTGTAGATGGTTGGTCAAATGTGAAAAATAGATGAGATTCTATTTTTAGAAGATTGGGCGAAGTCTATTTATAGATCATCAATCTAAAAATAGATGCATGTCTATTATTATTAGCTCTTAATAATAATCAGACTCTAAACAACAACTTATTCTCTTGGAGCACTTAATTTCAGTATATAGATTTTTCAATTCAGTGGGCTGAAGGTATTACGCAATTCCTAAGGGTTTACTGGACTTAATGCATGAAGGACTCAGTTAAAACTGAAGTGGAAAAGTTATGACAGAGTTGGAAGAGTATTTCATGGAGTTGTATTCAGTTTAACTCAGTTTGACTCAGTTGAGCTAGTTGTATCTAATCTAACTGAATGATACACTAGTGAGAGTGGAGTGAATTAATTAGTTAATTAATTAAAAAATAATAACTCATTAATCAACTGAAAAATACAACAGTTAACTACAGTGCATGGCAGTTCCAGTGGAGACCCAGTGGAGAGATAAGTGAAAGGGCAAGATGGACTATCCGTTGTGACTACTAGTGATGCATGAATTGCATCTACATATACATTAGAGTTGCCATTGATAACAACGCAGTCAAGGAGAGTGGGATTGCATCTAATTGGTCTTTGTAATCAGCTTGGATTGCGCAGTGGAGGCAGGCTAGCAGGAGGGCAGAGATCGGTGCATGGATTTGCAGATTTCATCTATGTTAGTGTATGACGATTGATTGTACTGAGAGCTTGATGTACTAAGATTTGTATGATATTGTTACATGATCTCCATGATACATAATATATGCTAGCTGGGGTTTTTAGCTTGAGGCTTTCCCGTTAAACCACTGTGTTATGTGTGTTTTTATTGGTTCATGTGTTTTGCAATTGTTGATTAAATTTCCGAAAGAATTATATTGGAAGGGTTCTGTATTTAGCAAGAAGATAAATATTGTTAGATCAGGAGGATCTGTATATATACATGCATAGTGTATATAATTTCTACAGGGTCTTACAACCCCATTCACACAACAATTTGAATAATTTAACCTAGAAAATGGTACATACACTAGTCCTTCCAAATTTTTCATATGAGTTTCAAGAAACTAATACTTGTTTTTTAACTATCAAATCCACTTACTATATACTCTTTTTTGTGTACACCCACCTAATATGCAAGAACAATTAAATTTTTTCAATGTAACGAAGCTAAAAGAGCATATTTCCTCCATGCACTTAATTTTTTTCAATACAGCCAAGTTAAAAGAACTGTCACATTCAAATTCCAAAAATACAACATGTTTACCTTCATAAAATTTAACAACAAAAACATTTCATAAAACTAATAATCTTAAAATTAAATTATTATTATTATAAAAATAAGCCTGCTTTCAAACACAACCAAAAACATCCAATAGTTTGTTAGTTCCTCAAATACAACAAAGATCTTACTATGTAAGTGAAAATAAAAATTATTGTAATTATTGTTTTTAAAGAAGCGAAATTTAAGCATTTTTGAAATTTTTTTGTTAATTTTGCTTTACGAAATCCCTCCCAACCCCAATATTTCTTTACTTTCCAAAACAAGTAGTATATGTTGGTTTTTCATAAGGCGGTAACAAAAATGAGACTGAAGAGAGTTGTGACTTAGGGTTTTACCAGTAGTAGACCCGATATCGAACCCCACCACTAGATCTTCGACAATGCCAAGGTATGTTCCATGTTCAAAATCCACTATTTTTTCGCATTCAACGCTTGTATGTTTAGCATTTAATCTCAGTGATGCATATTGTTACTGTTTGCAATGATGGTGTTGGCATTTGATGAGTCTGTGAGACCATTTATCATAATAAAGGAGTAGGAGCAGAATACTCGAATGAGAGGCTTGGATGCTCAAAAGGGAAACATTGTAACCGCCAGGGTCATTGCGAGAATATTCACACCTCACTTTGCCTCAAGGGAATAGAAAATATAATGTATAGCCCTGAAAGCGATGTCACCATCTTTAAGCTCCTGTTCCATTTATTCATTCTCTATTTTTAGTTTTTTGAAACCCCTTAAATTTTTAAAATAAGTATAATTTACTTCAAAAAAGGTATGATTCACAAATATAAATTACTTTAAAAAAATTGTATATATTCTGAAATGAGTGAAATAAACAAATTCTCTGTGATATATTCACTCTTTCTCACAAACAGTGAAGCCCAGTGAGCTAGATGCTCTACATACGTCGATGCCTGGCTATGAAAGCTCTTGAAAATTGGTAAATGTGTTCAGGTGTCACCAACATTGAGACATGTATGCTCTGCAGGGATCTACTTTGCATAGAGGTACTTGTGGCAGCCTTTCGCTAGCTAAGAGCCACCTGCTTACCTACTCGTATACTCATTACTCAACCGATTTCCAAAAATCCATAAGAGATGTTTGGAAAGAAAAGTGTTTGCCTATGAATTTGAAAATATTCTTCTGATGGATCTACACCCATCCAAGGTTTTTAATCCAGTTAATCTAATCTTATATCAAGGAAGAAAAAGGGAGATTGGTGTAACATTTAGGAGGAACAAATCAACAATCATAAGCAAGCATTCTCCAAAATGTTTCTAAATATAAAAAATATGCATGCAAATTATTTTTTTAATCCATTCTAAAAGGATGTTGTTCTGAGATCCTAGGTTGGACTAAGACAATGTGCATGAGCATATCTATCTTGCTAGTGATGTTATCATAGTGTAAGAAAATATAATTTATGTTTGTGGTCCCCAGATAACTGTTTTGGATATAGAAGCAATCAGGTAACACAAATCAATGGATTTTTTGGATACCCATTACAACATGGGTGCACAAATAAAAATGATGGTTGAAGCCTGAGAATATACATTTGCTAATTGGTTTTTGTACATCCTTCCATTGCATAATATTCATAAACCTTTAATTCCTTACTTACACCTTTGTAAAATGGTACTGTAATTGACTTCATGCCAAAATATAGCAATAGAGGTGTGAATCGTACCCTACTACATGAAACAAGTCTGAAAATGCAATATCTGTATGATGGATCAAGACCCTCAAAAGGTGGTCACGTCATGTGCACATCAATTGCATCTAATGATATGTGGCTAATATGCTCATCCTTATCCTATTATATAGAAATAAGAAAGAATCAATAGGCATTAGCTCTAGAAGCATTATGGTATGAATAAGTTTGTAATGCCACTATCAAATATTTTCCATGGAATCTGCGTAAGAGGCACAATGGGTAAACCCTCATTCCTATAGGCACATGTGGTATAAATTTAGACCTTATCAGATCCATATCTCTTCTTTTTGTAGTGCCATCTATTCCATACTAATTTCCACTATGGAGGACTCTAGTCATTATGACTGCTTCGCAGCATAGAAGGCATGGATAGTAAGTATATTACTTTGGGATGCTCAGCTCTTTATAGGCTAGTTTTTGCAGAAAAAAACAATACATTTCCTATGAATATTAGACCTATAACACGATTGGGAGATATATAACAACAAAAATATACTGAGACAACATTAAAATTCAACATGAATGAGACTATAGGGGTATGATGACATGGCTACAATTTGTAGATCAATTTGTGGGAATATCCTATAGATTTTCTTCATCATAATAGAAGATATGCTTAAAACTAAGTTCTTTTTCCATATTGGAAAATTTCTTGCCTGGAATAAGGCTTGATCAAAATATAAAAAAACAAGAAAACATTCCACATTGAGAGATCTAAGGACCTCTTAACTCATCCATCACACAAATCCCTAGGATGAAATCTCTTAGTAAGTTATTTCAGGCAATATGACACAATAAATGATATATTTTAAGGTGGAAAAAGAGTACCTAGCACTAAAGGAATCCATTTATTTTGTTAAGGTCAGTTTTTCAGAATTAAGGAATCATTTTAAATATGTTTGACTTTAAACAACTGGAATAACATTTGAAATGGTAATCAAGTGCATTATTAAGGTAGGTTCTATAAAAGCTTTGTGTGGTTTAAATACTTTGGAAGATAAGCCCATACTTTGAGGAAAATCCCTACCAAAAAATGGAGTTGTCTTAAAAACCCTTTATCTACCTTGCACATATCTACATCGGAATATATTTTAGCGATACTCCCACTTTGAGTTATGTATCTATTACAAGTTTGATGGAGTTTGTTAGCCTTATTTAGAGTTTTCCACTATGAATACAAGTAGTGTGTGGAGCCCTTCGACATGGTCAACATGTGCATTTTTTAGGATTTATAAGGAGATGAGAACCCATGGTAGAAAATGACACATTGGCACATTCTCCAATGCCAAAGAGAACCCGAGATTGAGGGAAATCCTTCTTTTTAGGAGAATGGTTTTATAACTTAATACTAATATACCTACACCATGGTTCTACTTGTAGATCTCAAGACTTTAGAAGCCTGGTATCTATGGTTTATCCTCACAAAAATCATGCCCAGCTTCTGTGAATTATTATAGCATTCCTAATCTATCGAATTTAGATTCTCCATGTACAAGAGCATCGCTACAGATAACTACCAAAACCAATGGTTTGCGTATAAGTTCCTTTGCCATTGGATATGTGGCAGCTTGGCAGGTATATATTTGTGTGAAAATGTATAGATTTCTCCAGAATTTATATTGTTGGTTTTCTTTTCTCTTAGATTATATTATCCTTCAGTGTTCAGTTATTATTATTTGGTAAAAATGAGTTGGACTAGTGTAATGGTTGAAGTTTATTGAGTGACTTTAAAAAACATATGACATTGATTCTTATCCAAATACACAAATCACACCATGTTGCAATTCAAGTGTTTTTTCTCCTTAACAGTCCAATCATACTCTCATAGCAGTATTGGTTCTATGATCCTTTGCCAAAGTGCTCCCAATTATCATTTATTCTAACATGAAAACTGATGAATACCCTTAAAGAGAAGTAGGTGCTCCATACTCAAGGTCTTGATACATCTATTTGCTACATACTCATGAATATAACGAAGGGAATATCTTGAAAAATAGCTTCATTCCACGATGTCCTTTGTTTCCAAGAAAAGTGCCTAGGATGGACCCTTTCACATCCAGGATGTCCTCTACTACTAAGAAAGTTCCCATAATGGACCCTTTTATAATGTAGAAAACCTCTATGCTAAATGTCACACACTTCTTAGGTAAGAGTTGCTCAAACAAAGTTAACAACATCCGCAAAGATTGGATCCCCTTGAAATATGGGCAAGAAATTTAAAGATTGTCTATCACAGACTATCACAAAATGGGTCTAGAGTGAGGACAAGTGGGATTGGAAAGGCATATCTCTCTTGGCCTTCCTTACCAGCTATTTGTATATGATGTCCACATAACCTCTAGTTGTAGCAATCCATGAACTCCCTACCAAAAAATGGAGTTGTCTTAACAACCCTTGATCTACCTTGCACATATCTACACCAATATCTTTTAGCAGTACTCACACTTTGAGTTGTGTATCTATCACAAATTTGATGGAGTTTGTTAGCCTTATTTAGAGTGCTCCATTATGAAGAAAAATAGTTTGTGGAGCCCTTCAGCATGGTCAACATGTGCATTGTTCAGGATTTATAAGGAGATGAGAACCCATGGCATAAAATGACACATTGGCACATTCTCCAATTCCAAAGAGAACCCCAGATTAAGAGACATGCTTCATTTTATGAGAATGGTATTATAACTTAATACTAATAGGCCTACAATATGGTTCTACTTGTATTTATCAATACTTCAGAAACTTGGTATCTTTGGTTTATCCTTACAAAAATCATTCCCAACTTCTCTGAATTATTACAACATTCCTAATCTACCTAATCTATGTTATCCATGTACATACTACAGGGGCATAAATATAGATAATTACCAAATGAAATTATTTGAGAAGAATTTCCTTTTTTATTGGAGATATGGAAGCCTATCAGGTATACCTTTGTGTACAAATTCCAATATTGCTCCATAATTTGTATTGTTGGTTTCCTTTTCTCTCAGATTATATTATCCTTCAGTGTTCAGTTATTCTTATTTGGTACAAATGAGTTGGAATAGTGTAAGTGTTGAAGTTACTCCAGTGGCTTTCAAAAGCATATGTAGTTGATTCTTAACCAAAGACACGAATCAAACCATGTTGCAATTCAATTTATTTTTCTCCTTAACAGTCCAGTCATACTCTAAGAGTAGTATTGGTTCTATGATCATTTGCCAAAGTGGCTCCCAATTATCATTTCTTCTAACATGAAAACTGATGAATACACTTAAAGAGAAGAAGGTGCTCCATACTCAAGGTCTTGATACTTATTTATTTTCCATACTCATGAATATATAAAAGGGAATATCTTTAAAAATAGCTTCATTTCTAGGATGTCCTCTATTGCCAAGAAAAGTGACCAAAATGGACCCTTTCACGTCTAGGATGTCCTTTACTACTAAGAAAAGTGCCTAGAGTGCACCCTTTTCTAATTTTGGAAACCTCTATGCTAACTTTCATACACTTCCTAGGGAATATTTGCTCAAACAAAGTTATAAACATCCACAAAGAGTGGATCCCCATGAAACATGTTCAAGAAATTTTAATATTGTCTATAAAAGACTATTACAAAATGGGTCTAGAGTGAGGACACATGGCATTGGAAAGGTATCTCTCTCTTGAACTTTCTTAACAACTACCAGTAGATGACGTCCACTTAACCCTTGGTTGTATACAAGCCATGGACTCCCTACCAAAAAATGGAGTTGTCTTAATAGCCCTTGATCTACCTTGCACATATCTACACGAGTATCTTTTAGCAGTACTCCCACTTCTAGGTGTGTATCTTTTACAAGTTTGATGGAGTTTTTCATCCTTATTTATAGTGCTCCACTATGAAGATAAGTAATGTGTGGAGTCCTTCAGTATGGTCAACATGTTTATTTTTTAGGAGTTCTATGGATATGAGAACCCATGGCAGAAAATGACACATTGGCACATTCTCCAATGCCAAAGAGAACCCCAAATTGAGGGACATCATTATTTTTATGAGAATTTTTTTATAACTTAATACTAATATGCCTACATTGTGGTTCTGCTTGTAGTTCGAAAGACTTTAGAAGCCTGCTGTATGTGGTTTTTCCTTACAAAAATCATGCCCAACTTCTCTGAATTATTATAGCATTCCTAATATACTGAATTTAGTTTCTCCATGTACAAGGGCATCACTAGAGATAATTACCAAAAGCAAATATTTGAGTAGAATTTTCTTTGCTATTGGAGATGTGGCCGCCTGGAAGGTATATCTTTGTGTACTAATTCCCAAATTTCTCCAGAATTTATATTGTTGGTTTCCTTTTTTCTCATATTATATTATCCTTTAGTGTTTAATTATTCTTATTTGGTACAAATGAGTTGGACTAGGGTAAGGGTGGAAGTTTCTCCAATGGCATTAAAAATCATATGAAGTTTATTCTTATCCAAATACACAAATCATACCATGTTGCAATTCAAGTGTTTTTTCTCCTTAACATTCTAGTGATACTCTTAGAGCAGTATTGGTTCTATGATCCTTTGCCAAACTGCTACCGATTATCATTTCTTCTAACATGAAAATTGATGAATATCCTTAAAGAGAAGTAGGTGCTCCATACTCAAGGTCTTGATAGTTCCATACTCATGAATATAAAAAAGGGAATATCTTGACAAATAGATTCATTTCTAGGATGTCCTCTGCTGCTAAGAAAATTACCCATAATTGACCCTTTCACATCTAGGATGTCCTCAATTACTAAGAAAATTTCCCATAATGGACCCTTTTATAATTACGCCAATATGCATTTTATTTTATAGATTGGGATGAGAGAAAAAATTTCACCCTACCGAATGGGAGAGCTTGAGTTTTCCCTTCGAACCAAAAAATTTTCACCATGTGTTTGTCCCTCCAACCAATGGAAATTTTCCATCTATGATTGCCTTCCACCAAATTTTTCCTACTGGTGTTTTTGCAACTCTCTAGTGACACAACATCCTCGGCCAAGTACTTCCTTCCACTTTTGGTTTTCTCGCCTCCTACTCCTCTCCAACACTATCTTCCTCAAATGGCCTTACCGTCT
Source organism: Pinus albicaulis (assembly GCA_034641835.2). NCBI lineage: Eukaryota > Viridiplantae > Streptophyta > Pinopsida > Pinales > Pinaceae > Pinus > Pinus albicaulis. The sequence continues at coordinate 867,482,535 of CM076571.1, forward strand.
TTGTAACATTCTCCGTCGAGCCCTGAGCGATTCACGGAAAACCTTACATGCATATTTGCATCAAATATCTGCAGTGCAAGGAGTCTGTATGGACTGTCGAATAACTAGCCAACAGTTGTGAAGGAAGAAGCCCGAGTACGCACATTTGGGGTTCGAAAACCACAATGTGAAATTATGTCTAAAGCAGGTGTGAAAACCTTTCTAACCTTAATATTTTGTTTCCATTGAATTTTATCTATTAACAGTAGCACCTGCCATGGGAAAGAAGAAGAAAGAAATATTTAGAGAATACAAAGAAACCAAAGATGAAATTGAAAAACCCCACAGAACCCAAAGAGAATGGTTTGGACATTTACTTTATCCCCTAACGATGCTGATTGAAATGTTCATGAGAGTCATTCTGGAGCAATTGCCCTGATGGATGCTGAAAATGCATTGGACTAGTTGGGGTTGTTGAAAAGTGTAACTAGGTACGGTTTTCATATTGACTATGTAATTATGTAATGAAGAAGAAAAATATAATAAAATGTGTTTTTCTTAAGCTTACTTCATGGGTTTCATGAGAAAGTATTTTTTTATAGGTCAAAATACTTCTTCTTGATGTCTTTTAGGCATTTTTCAGCTTTTCTTAAATATATTCATGTATATGAAGTCAATTCAGTTATGTATGTCTCAAGGGCTTGTCATATAACTTTTGAGAAATGGCTCAAGTATTATGATAACACTACTGCTCAAACCAGCCTTCAAGGCAACCTTCATCATGCTAGAAGATATCCTCTATAGGTTGGGCCATAAACCCTTTTTCAAGTCAACCTCATAACTAAAGTACATGTCGGCTTATTACATATAGGAAGAACTGTTTATAGGAGCATTAAGATTTCATTTTGACATAGAAAATTTTGATAAGGTTTTGTGATTAAATGTGAGTTTCAGGACTGAAATGTAATGCGAGAAAGGGAGGAAAAAACTGTGGTTTGAAGCATAGAGGGACAGATCATCAAGAAAGAATTTAGGATAAATTTCTATTATATAAATGTGTAGTTGCAAGACCTGTCTTTCATTAGGAGGAGGGGAAAAATCACCGTGAGTGCAAGGTAAGATAAAAGAAGCTCAGTGAAGTATAAAATGATAGTAAAGGATATATACATAATATGAAGAAGGGGATTTTTCCAGCAATAAGAGTCATGACGTGCAAATATCAGTATACAGATTGAATAATAGCCAACAAGGGTATGTAGAGAGGAAAGTTTTGCACAAGTGAATCTATGATACGGTATTGATATTTTAAAGAAGGAAGAATACATGTAGAGACTGATCTCTCTAGTTCTGGTGCAGAAAGGTGCAGGACGGTGTAGGATAGTGTAGAAATGAAGGATAATATTAAGGATTCAAGGAAGAAGCAGTGACAAGGTCTTGGAGGCATACAAACGTCAAGGGTCTGTGTCATGGTCATGGTAATTTTCATCTGAAATTCTATAAGAAGAATTTACTATGGGTTTTCCTCTCCAAGATGAGATATTTTGACGCTAGCTTGAAGAAACTAAATTTATGTCTCTTATGTTTTCGGTAATTGAATTCATGAGATACATAATAAGATAAGAAGAGAAGACACAAGTAAAAGAAGTAAGCTCATAAGTAATTATGAAGAAGAGAATTTGAATTAAACGTAGCCCTACCTAGTTATCAACATGGTATCAAAACTAAGGTGTTGAAAACAAGGGATACTTGACAAGGAGACACTCAAGGAAGCAAGAACCAAAGTCTACATTGAAAGCTCAAATATGTTTGCAAGGAAGATTCTCAAGTCATCTCAAGAAGACCTTCAATCTCATTCAAAAATTTCACTTATCAAGGAGATAATATTTTCCATCAAAGATTTATATTGAAGACATTGTTTAAAGAGGCATTATCTTTTTAAGACATCCTTTATCATCAAGGTTTCAAGGTCACCTACATTGGAAAATCCAATATAAGACTAAGTTCCTAACTTCATCATCATCAAGGAAGTTGTTATAAGGAGGAAGTCACCCTACTCAATTAAGTACCTATGACCTTATCTAAACTAGTCAAAATGACTTATTGCAAAGAGAACAAAAAATTGGTTGGGTCATAAAACTTTAGTACATTGAAGAAGAGGACATATTTGAATCTAATCAAACACAAAGTTATGGGCTACATTTAAGGATATACAATTCAACCCTCAAAAGAAGATTATCCAACTCATGCCAAATATATCAAAGGATAAATCATAGTCCAAAGGATCCTCATAGAAGACATTAAGGACTCACCCATACCCTATGTATCAAAACTATAAGCTACGAAAGAAATATATGAGAAACTGGTGGAGCTATTATCTGTGAGTATTGCAGGAGAAGAAATCTCTTTGAGACAAGAACAATACAAGATGAAATTGTCAAGAGAGAAAGGAATCGCTTCATATTTTGTGAGAATTTCTGAAATTAGAGATCAATTGCAGGAATTGGGAGATGTAATATTTGATAGTTAGATGACAACAATGGTACTGAATGCTATACCATAAGAATGGGGAAAATTCACTTCAAGCTTATACAGGAAGAAAGAAGCAACACCATTCCAGGATCTATGGTATCTATGTAAAATGAAGAAAACAAGATTGAAAACCAAAGCTGATATAGGATCAAGTGAAGGGAATCAAGACTTTGTAGCCATGTCCAGGAAGAAAGGAAGATTTGGAAGATTTGTTTCTTAGAATATAATAACAAATATGCACAAAGTATGATGCTTTGGATGTAATGAACTTTGGAATTATAAAAGGGATTGTCCTAAATCTGGGAAAGAAAAGAGGAAAAAGGAAGAATCCCATGTTACCGATGAAAGGGGAGAACCTAATGCAAAGAAACCTAAGAAAGAAGAAGCAAAAGATACTTATTATGACTGAGATCATCTTTCTGTTTAAGTGATCTATGTTGGTTGTAAAATAGTATGATAGGAAGAGCATCATGATAGAATTAGCTCCTGGGAACCCCATTGATAACAACATTGATGGCATATAGTCATCTAGATCAATGGTCATCATTCAATAATAAATATGGGAACAGGTGCTGAAATGTTTCTAATGGATTCCTCTCTGGATTCACTAAATAGAAAAAAAGAAAAAGATTTCAATGAGAATTCTATCTTGCAGAATTCAGGGATTAGAACATGATGACATATTTATGATCAAGGAAAAAGGAATCTAGTTCTTCATTCTAGTAAAATTTTTATAGGATGACTCAAAAGGAAATGGATGGGGTACATATATCTATATGCTGACACTAGATGCTATGAATTCATGTCATATGGTTGCAGGTAATGGAATTCTACCTTTATAAGTATGAAGGAGAATCTATTATGGTGCACAGGTTACCACCAATAGAGGAAATTAAATATGTTATCATATGGAATATGAGGTGATTGAATACAAAGAAGGAACTGGATAATGTAAGTTCCTAGGGATGAAGGTGTGTGGAGAAAGAATGGAATATATCATGAAGTGAAACCATGTAAAGAGGCGGTTATCGTCCGGAAGCCAAGAAGATGTGACTAGGAGATCTCCTAGGAAGATATGTGGAATTGGATAGAATTATGGTAAATATGAATACCCTTGACAAAAAAAATCTTTAGGTGATGTGTAAATATGAATAAAGGATGTCGATGCCTATAGGAAGATGTCATGGTGAAATATCATCACTAAGGTAACTTTTGATTTAAAATTTCTTATTTATATATCTATCTGGATGAGTTTATGCAGGGTTTCCTATCATGTGGAAGGACATAAGATCCTTGGGAGATGGTTTGAAGGAAAGAAACATGGAATAAAGGTGGACTAGATGAGAATGATTGATGAATCACTTTATAATGGTTGACATGACTCATGGATGAAAGTGATGAATGATCTGTGCCCTAGGAAGCCAAAAGTTGAAGATTCCTCAATATCGAAATCCATGAGATTGAGGGGAGGAATTATTCATGAGAAGTTGGTTGTCGCACCATTGCTACTGCAATTCCCTGGTTGAGAGGGAGCCTGGTGGTAAGTTTCTTACTTGGAAGAAACTTGAAGTATGTCCTTCTTGAGTTGAGAGAGAGTGACGTATATGATTCTCTTATTCATGTTGCATGCACTAGACCAGGACTAACAACCATAAGTCTTAGAGAAGGCTATGAGGAGAGAATGGATAGACACGTCATTTTAGTCTTCACCTGGGAAGACAGAATGGGGGATGGATAATCATCTAGCATCCGATACTCTTTGAGAATGAGATATGGCATTGAAGATAAGAGTAGTTAGGGACTGATATTCTTTGAGGCCTCGCTACTCAAGAGAAGAATAGTCCAAGAAGGTCATACTCTGGGAACACATGGGTGGAGTATGTACCATAGAGAGAGAATCACTATCGTGTCTATAATTCATGTGTCTCGCTATTATTCTAGCCCATTGTCTCGTTGAGACATGGGCTTGTTATTCAAGGCCTTGCACTAGGAAAATGATGGTTGATATGATGCTATAAATATGCAATTACCAATCCGATTCTTCTTACAAGATTCTTCAAATTGAAAGTGACCATGTGCCATTATGAATACATCCCTAGTTAAGAGGGAGTGTTGGAAAGTGTAACTAGGTAGAGTCTCCATATTGACTATGTAATTATGTAATGAAGAAGAAAAATATAATTAAATGTATTTTTGTTAATCTTACTTCATGTGTTTCATGAGAAAGGATTTTATTATAGGTCAAAAGACTTCTTGTTGATGTCTTTTAGGGATTTTTCATATTTTCATAAATAGATTCATGTATATGAAGTAAATTCATTTATGTATGCCACAAGACCTTGTCATATAACCTTGGATAAATGGCTCAAGTATGATTATAAGACTACTGTTCAAACAACCTTCAAGAAAACCTTCATCACGCTGGAAGATATCCTCTACAGTTTGGCCCATAAACCCTTGTTCAAGTTGGCCTCATAAATAAAGAACAGGTCACATTATTTACAAAAACTAATAACTATTTATAGGATCATGTAGATTTCAATTTAACATAGAAAATTTGGATAAGGTTTTGTGATTAAGTGTGAGTTTTGGGACTAAAATGTAATGTGAGAAAGGGAGGATAGAACTGTGGTTTGAAGCATAGAGGGACAAATCATCAAGAAAGAATTTAGGTTAAAGGTATGTTATATAAATGCGTAGTTTTAGGACTGGTATTTTTTGAGGAGGAGGGACAAAATTACAGTGAAGTGCAAGGTAAGATAAGGGCTGCTCAGCGAATTATACAATGATAGTAAATGATATATTCATAATATGAAGAAGGGGATCTGTCCAACAATAAGAGTCATGACGTGTAAAGATCAGTGTAAAGATTGAAGACCAACCAACAAGGGTATGCAGAGTTGCAAGGTGTGGACAAGTCAATCTATGATAAGGTATTGATATCTTAAAGAAGGGAGAATACATGTAGAGACCGAGTTCTCTAGTTCTGGTATAGAAAGGTGCAGGATGGTGCAGGACAATGCAGAAATGAAGGATCATCTTAAGGAGTCAAGGAAGAAGTAGCGACAAGGTCTTGGAGGCATAAAAAGGTCAAGGGTATGTGTCATGGTCAAGGTACTTGTCATATGAAACTCTATAAGAAGAATTTCTTGTGGGTTTTCCTCTCCAATAGGGAGAGGTTTTTTCCCTGGCTTGAAGAGCCTAAATTTGTGTCTCTTGTCTTTTGGTAGTTGACTTGATGAAAGACATAATAAGCTAAGAAGAGAATACATAAGTAAAATAAGTAAGCTCACATGTAATTATCAAGAAAAGAATTTGAATTAAACCTAGCTCTACCTAATTCTCAACAGGGGCTTGGGGTTTCAACCCAATTTGTAGATGTAATGGTATGGATGTAATTATGTGGAGATAGATGATACAGAAGGCCATTTTCCCAAAATCAGATTGTGTTGCAGTGTTACTTGAAGGACTTTGTGACCTACGAAGAGTATAAAAATCACTAAAATATTCTCTGGAGGCATTTACCAGAGGATTCCAAATACTAATTGAAATTATGAAAAATTTGAAGAACACCTAGAGGCAAGCAAGGAGGCAAGGTGCATACAATCAACTTGAAAAAAATTGAACGATATTTTAAGTTAGTTCAACTAATCACCAATGTTTAAGTTTTTTAAGTTAGTCCCCTTGAGGGGGAGAACTGCAGGAAGTGTTTATTGTGGCAGTTTGGTTTCCATTTCTTGCAATGATGCTATGGCTATTAGGGAATCTGGTCTAATTTCCTTCAGTTATTGGGACAAGTCCATTTATGGATTCCTGAAGATAATCTGGTTTAGTACTCTAAATATATGAATATATTCAATATTTAATCTTGTGCTTGGTAAGTTATGTCCACCATTCTGCATAAAAATTTGATTTATGATGTGTGATCCCATTTTATCATATTTTGACACACAAGTAAAGGTTGAACATGGTTGATGGTAATGTACATATATTGATACAATGCTACCCCTGTTGAGGAGGCATTGCAGTTGTATGGAGACCAAGAAATCCGTGTCAATGAAGATGTATGTTGCATGCACCATTGCTGAGAGTATCATGACAAACTTTACATTATGAACTTTTATGACTTAAAATACTATTTGATTGTGTATTAGGTAACTATTGGAAACTAGTGGTGTTGTGTTGGGTACTGGAGTAAGACACTTGTTTCTTGTGGTGAGAGTACAACTACTGCCTAGGTCCATCTACCTCTAGTATAATGTTGAGAACCTCAAAGGATACACTTGTATTATACTCTTTATTCTAGACTTGTTAAGTTTGTATTCCAAGAAATTAGAGAGGATTTTTTTATTTTTTTTTTGATTCAATTTCACCTGAAAAGGGCCATCCACCTAGAGAATCTTTAATATATGTATGAAAAAATTATGGGTATCAAGTATCCAACATTCCAATAGATAATATTTTAAATTGTACATTCAATCTTATGTAAAAGAGGCAGTTCATTTAAGATTTTTTTTTTTCAGGGAAGTTAAAACCATCTAGCTTGTCTTGTAGTGGCTTCCATAATTTTCAAACAATTTAGTTTCCCATTTGTGTTTAAAATTTCTATTCGATCAGTAAGCTACCAAATCCAAGTATTATTTTGTTTTTTAATCAAATATTACAAGATTTTCTCTAGATTTCACGTGAACCATAGTAGCAGTTTAACCAAAAAAATTGAAAGAAGCATTGTTTTTCTGCATTGAGGTCAAATGATCTCTTATGCCAATTTCATTCTTTCTAATTTGGTTTTTGATATGAGGGTTGGATTCTTGATAGAGTGGATGGAGTTGGGCTATGGATTAGTTATTAGGATGGGATAATACCATGGAATGCCATGCAAATAGTTCAAGGTCAAAAACCAGCGGGGCTAGAGCTGACCCTGTCAATGAGGAAAGATGTTTCATATCAATGCTCGTTACCCTTGGGATTGAATAAAAACTACACAAATACTATTAATTCAATAGGTAGGGCATACCTTGAAATATTTTTGGTTTCTCTTGGGAATTAATAGTGAACATCATAGGTTGTTTTATCATTTTTAATATTAAATCATTTTGATTTTGACAACAATGTGGAATTTTCCAATGCCTGTCAATTTAATAGGAAAGGCATGGATTGTTGGTTTCTCATGGGATTTAATAGAGAACGTAATAGGATACCTTATTATTTCTAATATTGAATCATTTTAGCTTTGATAGCAATGTTGAATTACCATGTTCAGTCAATGATAGGAAAGGAATAACTTGGAAGATAGTTGGTTTCCCTTAGATTTGAAGGTGAATGGAATATGATACTTTATCCCGTGGTATGATAAAAAATGGAATATGGTACTTTGTCCTTCAAATTGGTTAGTTTTTCTTTTGACAACAATGTATAATTTCCCAAGGTCTATCAATTTTATAGGCAAGGCATAATCTATAAGATTGTTATCTCATCTGTTTTATTTGAATTGATGTTTGGATGGTTTAATTCCTTTGATTTTTTATTTTTCTAAACTAGCTTCCTTTTTTTATGACGAGACCAATGGGCCGAGATCTAGTATGACTATGAGACACTACCACCATTCATTTTGGTCTTCTTTGGTAGAGGAGGTGCCAGTGGGGTATCCACAAGGGTGAGCATAAGCCCCTTCATGGGCTATAATAGCTACTCGCTTTCACTGACCCATGAAGCAACAATTGACCAAGATTTGATTTTTACAATGTTCATTTTTAAAAATTTAGCACTGAAAAGTGATTTTCGACAAGAAGGTAGTATAGTGGAAACTGGAAACCATTTTGTAATTTATGTAGGATATTGTATTTTCTATTGTTTTTTTTGTCTTATGTTTGATTAGAAAATCATCTGGGTCATTGAAACCTTTTGAATTTTACACAGTATATTTGAAACATATTTTGGTAAATGTTTTCTTTTTATTTATTTCTAGTCCACATAAAGCTCTAGAAGGAATGAAAGAGCCCTTTCAATGTTGCAAGGTATATGTTTTCATGCAAGATTTTTTTTCTGTTAGCAGATTCGAGGACACAGTTCTTAATCATAAGTAATTTTTAGAGTGTATTTTTATTTGAAACGTAGTTGGTAAATGTTTTCCTTTCATTTATTGTTGGTATGCAGAAAATCCTAGGATAATTAAAAGAGCCTTTCAATGTTCCAAGGTATATGTTTGTTTTCATGCAATGTTTTTGTTTGTAATATATTTGGGGACACGGTTCTTAATTTTAAGTAATTTTCAGAGAGTATACTTGTGATATAGTTGGTAAATTTTTTCTTATAATTTAATTTTGTTGTACATAAAATCCCGAGTAGCAGTGCAAAAGACCTTTCAATCTTGCAAGGTATATGTTTGTTTGCATGGAAAAAATTGTCTGTTAGTACATTTGGAGACATTGTTCCTAAGCTTTAAGTAATTTGCAGAGTGATGAATTATTTATAACTATGATGATCTTATACAGGGATGAATGTTTACTGACATTATTGAGTTATTTATTTGGGTAGGAAAAATCCTTAGCACAGTACATAGTGAAAAAATGCATGGATGCCATTGGCTGCCTCAAGTTTCAGAATTTGATAAAGAGCTCGTACATAGTGGGTAGAGTCAAAATGGTATCCTCAAAAGCTGAAATGGCTAAAAAATATTTTTGAAATTATTCACTAAAGGCTAGTGAAACTGGATTCTTTGTACTCTGGAAAATGATGTCTGATACATGGTTAGTGGAGTTAGTTTTGGGTGGGAGAAAAGTGCATGGAGAAGCAATGGGAAGATTTTCTGGTGGCACACACCCTAGCTTGGGTCACATGTTGCCAAAGGTCCTCCTCAACCTCTATGTCAAGCTCTTCATGTTTTTCTATTCTTATGGCGCAAGAACGAGGATATTTTGGTTGCAAAAAGTGTTTAAAAATAAGCTTGTGATTCAGTGAAAGACATATTTTTTTAGTATGAAAGCATGTAGACTAGGCCTAGGATGAAGAGAAAATTGCGAGTCTAGTAAGTAAATGCGTTAATATGGCTGCATTTTATTGGCTTCTGTAGCTGGTCATAATTAAATAAATTCTTAGGTTTTTAATGCTTGCATGCAAAGTAGGTTACATAAATGTCAATTCCAGTGAAGGATGATTGTCTTGGCATGGTATGGTTGTTTGAATGACACCTTTCTGTCCAGGGTTGTCAGGCTAATACATGCAGAGGGGGTCGATAATGAGGATCATATTGAGAACATAATGAATTTAAAATCATTTGTACAACTACGTTCAGAATGGGCTTCACTCGCTGCTCAGAATTAAATAACCTTCGTGGTTCGTAATGGGCTTCACCAGCTGGTAAAAATTCAATAAGATTTATGGGTTTTCTATGTTTGCATGCAGAGAAGGTTTAACATAATGCTTGATTTTGGTAAATGATGTTTTCTTGGTTATGGTGGTTTGAATGACACAGTTTTGGCAAGGATTTGTTAGTCTCTATGATCAAGGTGAGTTTTAGTAAGATAATTTCTGCCCTTTCTGTGTTAATATTGGTATGCCACCACAATAAACCTTTCATTACATAAATGAGAAGCACTTGCGTAAATCTGAGCTAGCTTAGGTACTCATGGCACCTCTCTTTCAATCACCTAATTAGGAGGACAAAGAATTGTTCTTGCCAAGATGCCCCCCATTGTCTCCTATGTTCATATTACTTTACTTTTTTCAGAGCTCATTGGGCTTAAGATTTTTTACCTCGACCATGATTCTCCTTATAGATTCGTAGCCATTTCTCATGTGATGATAACTCCAGCACAAAAATAAATAACCCGAAAAAGTAAAAGAAAAATAATGAAAAACAAACATAATTATAGAGATATATATACCTGCCGAATCTCTTTGGTCTTAAATGTATCTAACTGCAATTATGGAGGCATATAGATCTCCTGTGTAATCCCGTTGCAAAGGTCTAGGAGAAAATATGCAGGATTCATGGCTATGTGGGAATTGAAGCCTAGACATGAGAAGTGGTCCAAAGAAGATGTTGCCTTTCCATTGTAAATTAGATGGAATTCTGATAGAAGAATCAACTTATCAAAATTTCGAAACACTCTGCTTGATGGCTGGTGGATGGTTGTAACAACTATCGGTCCTTCCCGTGAACAAAAATTGCCACTTAATCAATACCCGTCTTGTTAGGGTCCCATGATTTGGCAGATTGGCAAGCCAAATTACAGGGTAACATCAAACCAAATTTGGAGCCCTAGGACCTAGCCTTCTTGGACTCAGAGAGGGCTCTCTCTATTATGCAAAGGATGTAAACTTGTTTGATTTTTGTATATTCAATTTTAGGCTAGTTATTAAGTATGTTTTTAGTTTGTTTTAGGATTTTGAGGGGAACTGATCAAAGGATAAATAGATAAAAAGTTCTTCAGATCAACTGGGCTATGGGGTCGAAAAGGTTGAGATTGTCTCAATAATGGATAAGGTATTACTGCAGGGCCGATTTGGTCGAGGTAAATGGATTCTTTGGGTGAAAGTGAAATGATATGTACATTAAGTTTGTGAAAGAAAAAGAGAGTTTAAGAATAAATAGTTAAACAACAAGAATTCATGAGGTAGGGCTGACCATTAATCTCTATGAATGAAACTCAAATTGATGGATGCAGAAAATAAACAATACAATGATACATAGAAGTATAAGACCCTCTAAATTTGGGAAAATCACGTTTAGAATTTTGGGAAAAACAAATAAGATAAACAAACAACTCAATCTATGAAGAGGGAACTCCTAAACATCATATCTTGAGCTATCGGGAACTTTGAAATAAGATAGAAAATCATGAACAAAGGGCAAGATCGAAACATGACCTCTTTGACTTAACTAATACAATCAATAATTCAGAGAGAGGTTTCAGAGATGGAGTTTTGATTAGCTATGAGTAAGCAGGGCATACCGTGAATCATACTAGACAACATACATAATAACCATTAATGAAACCGATAACTAATTCTTAGGGTACCAAAAAGAAATCAAGAATTGTTTGACATAAACAAGAAAGATGAAAACATTTAAGCTGTAATGAATCAAGAAATTTGAGGTGCCTCCATGGGCATATCTCAAACTTATTCTTTACTGAACTACAGCAAGTAAGAAGCATGAAAACATGTATGATAAACTAAGAAAACATAATAGATAAGGGACACAATACCATTCACCAAGCCATGGAATCCTACATACAATCCTCCTCCACCATCAAAGTCAAGCAAGAGATCATCCACTTCATAAGACAAAGTATTTCTTCAAAGCTTGTAATGCTATGTATTGCTCTATAACATCAAGTTCAGCCTCTAGTTACAATGAATCCTCTTGGATTATATAGGCCAAAGAAGAAGAAACCCTCCTAGAGCAACTAGAAGGCCATTGGCCGAATACAAATATCTGATTTTGTCATTGAGGCTTTGCAAAGCCCAAGGCACAAAATATCTTAAAAAATATCTATTTAAGCTAAAAATAGCAAGAAAATTGACTTCTAATATCTTACATAGAGTTAAAAATAGCTAAACGCACATTTGGATGGCCACCTTCAGAAAACTGCTTTTTCAGCCAAAATGCTACAGGAGCATAGCGCTAGAAAAATGCCTATCTTGAATATAATTTTTGAGGGACTTCCCGATGTCTAAACAAGGCTCGTGATAGCTCGTTGGAAATCCCTGGATGTCTAGCTTCTGGAACTACTTAATTTTTCTGAAACTAATCCCTGGAAGTCTGTCAAAAAGTGGACTGAGTGAAAAAATCCAAGAGGGTCTCATCTGCTAATATGTGAGGCAGAAAGGTGAATTTTGACTGATTTTTTCCTCTTTGGGGGACCAAAACACCTTATTTTGATCTAAACATTTTTGGGTAGATGCCCCCAAATTTAATACATCCAAAAAATTTACTTTCATGAGCTGAGGATGCTTCTAGCAAACATGGCAGCGCCTAGAAAAATGTGCAATTAGGGCCAAAAAACACAAAAACAAGATCATGTCAAAATTTGCTCAATTCTGGCAAGAAAACCCCTTATGGGTTCTTAGAAGCATGCAAGGAAGCTGAAGCCAAGATTTCAAGCCTAGATATGTCTTTTTCCCCTTTTTTCACCGGGCACCTCCTTTGCACAGTTTTGAGCCTTTCTTGAGCAATTTTGAGTTTTCTTCGGGAAAATTGATTCAATTTCTTGTAATGCCTGGTAATTTTCCTTTGCAAACCCAAGTCTTTGTTTGCCTTGTCTAATTTTTCCTCCAAATGCTTGTTGGCTCTTTCAAGCCATGATTATTTATCATTTTCTATCTCTTGGGCAAGCAATTGTGTGAGAGGATATGATCGAGCAAGGGCTGCTTCTTCTTCCCTCTGTTTCTCCAAAGCTTTCCTAAGACCCATAGTCCTATGCCTTTTTCTTATTGGCTGCTCTTCTTCCTCAATGTCATCAAATTCTCCCATACACTCTTCAAGCTTGACTTGTGCTTTGTATGCTTCCCTTTGGTATTTGAATGCTCGGGCATCATAAATTTCCATTTTCCCACTAATTTTTTTATTTTGTATTTGTAGAAAGTGTATGAGGTCCTTCGACCTTTCTAGATCAGTTTCTAAGTCCTGGATTTGGGCTTCTCTGTTTTTTAAAAGTGACTCAATGATTCTAGCTTCATCATCACCATCATCACTGTCTATTTGTATGATGTCAAACTCCCTTTCTTGTTCATGGCTAATCTCCTGATGTTCAACTTTTTCTTTTCCCTTGCTTTGGATAGACTTCTTGGCTCTTGTTCTCTTTGGCAATTCAAAAATACTCTTCTTAGGCAGTTTGCCTCTACTCCTTAGCGCCCTAGTGACATTACTAGTCACTGCTGGAGTGATTTTCTTCTTTGCATATTTGGTGTTTTTAGCCTTTGGTGCTTTTGGAGAATGAATCATGTCCCCTTGCCTAGGAGAGGCAGCAAGCACATGTTCTTAGCTGTGTTGAGGAGAATAGAGAGGAGGTTTCATCACTATCACTTGTTCAACTTGATCCTTTATACTGCTACCTCCATCATCACTTGCTTTGCTGCCCTGTTCACTATTTTCCTCACTGTTTTGAGTTTCTTGAGGGCTGCCTTCATTATGAATATTTTCTTTGTCATTTTTCATGTTGTCACCTCCCTCACTATTTTGAAATTGTTCTAGGTTGCCAGCCTTACCATCACTGCATTGAACTTCTTCTTGTGGGCTTCCTTTACCATGCTCATTGTTTTCAATTTTTTCACATGAGCTACTTCCATCATGACTGTCTTCATTGTCATTTTGCAAGCTACCATCATCTTCACTGTTTTCCTTAGACTTTGTGTGTGGGCTACCACCATGGTCACTACTTTGCTAGGAGGCGCTTTCTTCACTGTCCCTACTGCTCTGCTGATTGTCACTTTCCTTATTTCCTTTACTGTCTGTTTGAGGACTATTTTGTTGTTCATCATCACTACCTTGCTTAGAATCTTATCTTTTTTCCTCGTCATCGCTATTCTGCTGCTCTTCAGTTTTTTCCTCACCATCACTAATTGGCTACTGTTTAGTTTGTTCTTTATCATCACTAGCTGTGGGTGGACTGACCCCGTGCTCATTTTCACTGTTTTTCTTAGGGCTGCTTTGTTCTTCATCCTCACTACTTTGTTGAGTGCCACTGACTTCCTTATTCTTTGGTGAGCTTTCTTCACCATCACTAGTATACTCATGGTCACTGTTCTGTGGTTTGTCACTTGGTTCATGCTCACTACTTTGCTTAGTACCACTATGTTCCTCATCATCACTAACTTCATGCCTGCTTTCATAAGACTGCTCTTTTTTACTATCAATCATAGGAGATTCTTTCTTTTGAGGAGTAGTTTGACTAGATGAAGGAGAGACATAGTGAGTGGAGGGTGAGGAGGACATATGAGATGGGCTATAAGATGAAGAGGCAGTAGTAAAATCTGGATGAGAAATGAAAGTCTCCCAAGAAACTCCTTTCTTTTCAAGCTGGTGAAGGATGATGATTTTGATGAGAGAATGATGGAAAAGACTAGCCTTTTGCTCAGTAGGAGGTCTCTTTTGGACAAGGGAGGACATCTTGTCTATGCTTTTGCAGAGGAAGAAAGGGAGATTCAGCAGCTGAGTTCTTGTGAAATGCATGAGAAGCCTGATGTGATATGAGTAAACTCGGGAATATCTCCCTTCACATGTGAAATAATTTATGATGGCTCTCATGAGGGGGGCATAGCTACTCAATAAGTGAGAAAAAGGAAATATAGCTTGGCAAGCATCCTGATGGTCTGGTTTTAGGAAGGGTTTGTAGTGGTCTAGGTCCAAATAGGCTTGTTTGAACCATTTCTCCCCAATATAGGGAATCTTGGTGGCCTTTGACGCTGACCTAGGAGTGAGAACAAAATTAAGGCCTGCTATGTGAACATGTTCTTCTTGCAGCCTCAGGGCAAACAATTGTGTCAAGGGAGGGTGATTGGTAACCTCTTGGACTTTTTGTCAAAAATTAAGGCACCCTACCTCCTGAAAATTAAAAATAACTGAAGGGGAGTCATTTATTTCCTGAGTTGTAGTAGGTTCAAACCTTTTGTGAAATCCACCCTTGCTGACCTTCCTTACAGGCATAGTTGTTTAGACTTTCCTTCACTCTCTTATCAAAACAGGTCTTTCAAATGAACTGAAAAATAGATCTCTTCTTTAAGCACTGTATTTATTTCTTAGCTGGCAAAGAAGTTCCTTTTTTAATGAAAATTAGTTTCCTTCTCAAGAACTGTGTTTTTCCTTGTCACTGAGTGAAAATACCTTCAAAATAAATCTGTCCTTTCCTTTATGAGACTATGTCCTCTTTTACCTATTCATTAAAAACAGGTCTTTAAACTGTAAATAGGCCTCCTTTCTCAACAACCACTGTTTTTCAAGAAAACAGGGTACTTTTGAAAACAACTATGTTTCCCCTTTGAAATCATTGTTTTCCCTTTGAGATCACTGTTTTTCTTCTTTGAAATCACTTTTTTTCTTCTTTGAAATCACTGTTTTTCTTCTTCCTCACAATTTGATTTCAAACTCTTTTTAACTCAAAAACTTAGGCAGAGAAAACAGAAATACCTCTTAGAAGGAGAGCCGATTGTTTTTTTGGAAATTTTGAGGGTTCAGGAGGATGGCAATCACCTCCATTTAGCATGGGCCCGGGCGATCAAAACTCCGTTCAAAGGTCGCCCTGAGGAAAATGTGTCGCGTGTTGATGACTGAATGTTGAGCGATGGACCGTTCAGAAGTGGCCCGGGCAAACGCGTCGCGTGTTGGTGATTGAATGCCGGGCGGTGGGCCATTCAGAAGTGGCTCGGGAAAACACGTCACGTGTTGGTGACTGAACGTCGGGTAGTTGCACAGGCGTGTCACGCCCAATGCAAAAAGCTTCTGCAAACACCTACAGGCGCGTCGCAACAGCTTTCAAGCACGTCACGTGTATGAAAAGTTGCAAACGGTTATTTGAAGATCATTTTCTCTTGCCCACAAGGTTTACACAATGATATGAATATATTTTGGCCATGCCTTTATAGTTTCAAAAACACACATTTCCCTCTCTTATCAATTTGAAAAACAAAACTTCTCCTTTTTACTTTGTAGTTGTTTTGAAAAGCGATTTTGTGCTTTTGTTGAGGGGTTGCCCTTTTTAAAAAACTGACTTATCCCTTTCTATTTGTTGGATAAATCTTCAACCAAATCACAAAAATATTTTAAAATTTGTTTCCCCTTATGTTTTGAAAGAAAACTTTTAAAAAAACTAGCTCTCAAATTTTGTTTATCAATGAAAACCTTTTCCAAACACTATATCAACATTTGATGATTTTTAACCCTCTGCTTGTTATGAAGGAGTTTATGCCATTTAGATCCCCTAGATCCCTAAAAATTACTGTTGACCCTCTGCTCATTAGTGAAGGAGGTCCTTTCAAAACACTTTCTAGGCACTTTTTTGATACTTTTAGGTTTCAACTTTTTATGCATCCAAGTTCTGTCTGTCAAGAAAGTTTTCCTCAGAACTGTGACCTTGTCCTTATCATCTGAAAAAGGCTTACATAAACACCACTACTACAGCCTCTCAACACCATTATGTGAATCCCCTGTTTACGGTGTGAAGAAGGTATTTTCATATGTGTTTTCTCTGTTGTTTTGAATAGACCATTGAGGGAAAAATGTGATCTTTTTCATTTGTCACTCTTGGATATCTTCAAACAAACTGCCCTCTTGCTATTTGTCATTTGACCTGTAACCTATGCTTTTATTTCACCATATCACTTTGAAACTTTTAGACCAAAAAATCTGATTATATTCATGATGGATGTTCTTTGTTTATCCTTAGGATGAGGCAATGCAAGATGCAACTTCCTTGGCTTATTAAAGCCACTGTGCAGGCCCTCTACTTATCATGAATGGAGGTCCTTAAACAACTGTTCTTTTCCTTTACAGAAAACCTTTAAACCAAATGAGTTCCATCTGCTTATTAATGAAGGAGGCTTCTTGAAACTTAGTGCTTTTGCCTTCTACTCATGATTGAAAAAGACACTATGAACACAAAGTTTTCTTTCATCCCTGCTACCATTGAAAACTTTCTTTGAACCAATTATCTGTGGGCCCTATACTTATCACTAATGGAGGTTTTTATGCAACTGTAACCACTTTAGGTTACTCAAAAACAATGATGAGACCTCTTCTTATGATGAAGGAGGCCTTCAAACTGTAAAAATTCATTCATTTCAACACTATGACCCCTGTTTGTTTGTTTTGAAAATTACAAAAAAGAAGACAAACATGAATCTTTGGCATTTATCCTTGATGAAATCATTTGAAATATAATGCCCTTTACTTTATGAGGACCTGTCAGTAATGTATATCCCTTTTGCATAAAATCATTGTGAATCTTCAAGAGTAAATAATGTGCTTTTTAAATGGTGAGCGCTAACTGCTATGCATCCTTGAAATAGCTCTTTTTTCCCTTGACTGTGTTTTCATAAGGTGCAATGAACTTGTCCTTGAATGCCTTTCAGAGTTCAGGTGTATGGTAAGGTATAGGAAGTAGTTTTCCTTTTTACACTTTAACTATGATGCCTAATCTTCTTTAAAGCTCTTTTATGTCAAAGACTATTTCTTTTACCCACAAAAATTGATTTGCAGGGCTAGTTCACATTTTGGGTTTGAAACCATGTAGAACTTACTTACTGTACTTCATCTGATTTATGATGGCAAACTACTTCAGCATGAGAGACCCGTTTTCATTAGTTCTCTTTCTCTCCTTTGCACACTGTCATTTATTGAATACATCCCTACAGAGATGTACTTGGTAGATGATTTTTTATTTTCTAAGAACTTAGCAGTGTGTCATAAAATCAGGCTGGAAATGTCCTTTCTCTTCAATCATGGAACTTATTTCACTGTTTCTTCTTGAATTGAAATTTTGTGAGCTTTGCTTGAAACAAAACAAAGCGACCTCTTTGATGGTGTGTGACCTAGAGATAGAAAATGGTTTTGCTTTGACAAATGATAAGACATGATGGCTGACTGATATTGAAGACAGGGTTTTGAATTTTTGACTAGAGAAAGCTTTTCTCAAGGTATTTGCCCTAAACACCACCACTTAGACCTAGGAATTTTACTATAATTTCTAAAGAGTTTCTCAGAGGCATTTTATTATAATTTCTAAAGAGTTTCTCAGGCATAATCAGGTTATCATATGACAAAATAATCAGTGAGAGAGGGACAGGTGCTTTGCCAAATGTTCGACAATGAGATTTATGGAAACAGGGGATTTTGATAGCAGAGAGACAAAACCTATGACAGTTTATAGACAGGGAGACTCTGCTGAATGATGATGGGTAGGGAAACTAAAGACTATTCTCATCATAGGCTAAAAAGGAGGGGTAGGAAGACAAAAATTTGTTTGAGGTGTTTTTTGGATGACAAATTGACAAATTGAGATTAGTTTCTAGAAAAATCAGCCAAGGTATCTAGTCATCAAAACATGAAAAAATACTGATGAATAACATGTCTGTTAAAAGATTAATAATACTATTCAAGTTTAAGGAGTGAATGCATACATTCTAATGGGTACATATCAAAATATTATCTTTATGTTTGATACAATATTGGGCATCTAAAATATTGGGAATCTTTACTAGTCAGATTTATAATTTTTGGTAATGTTGTGAATGCTCAATAATCTTTATGGGACGTTTGATTTTGGAAGAGAGATAGGATGGATAGACAAACCAGAGCCATGTTTTTTAACAATTGTACTGTGTCGAATGTTGTACTAGAATAAAGTCTAGATGTGGGTTCGTCTAGGAGAATCAAACATGGATTCATTAAAACTCATGCCCTATGTGCACCATTTTTCTTTCACCTCTAGAGATACCTCGGAGGAGTGGACTTCCAATCCTGGTATTTCTACACCTGAATTCATTTCATTTTTAAAAAATTATAATATTTCACTCTATACCCACATAGAATAGCTCCCCTTACATCCATTTTAACCTACCTGAATATATGAAATATCAGCATGGACAAAAGATTCTTCATTACTTGATGTCTTATATTTTTATGTAGCGAAACTACATATTTTTCCCAATATGCACAGATCCATGGGTTATGGGCCCACATAAACTTGGAAGCATGCAACAATGGATCGCTATATTGCAGCTTCAGCAGTTTTAAACAAATCGCAATCGGCTCCCAAAACAATATCGCACATCGAAACTTATAAAAAATAACTTTAATGATAAACATATAATTTTTCCGATGCGAATTTGAATCACAACATAACAACCCAAGGCTTATCGCACTTTATAATTTCGCACATTTAATTTTATGCCGTTAGCGGTTATATTATATCGCATGCGATGTGCGCTACCATCTTCGGCGTTTTCACATTTTAACCTCCAAATTGATCAGGGCCATCAATCTCTCGATGTCATTTCTGCGACTTGATCAGGACCGTCTATTCCTCTCTCACACTGATAGTTGTCGATGGAATCACGTCTCAATAACTCTTGTTCTTCCATAATTTGATCCACAATGAAGTTCATAGGAACTTTGTTTACCACTCATATTAATACAATCTATCAATTAACAATATTGAAATTAAATAAACACACACAGATAATACATGATCCAGAACATTCTTGGATACATAAAAATAAAAAAAAATCCATTATTTCATCGAGCTCGAATTATAGGCTAAGGCCGCTATGGTCCTGAATCACGAATTTTCCCTGTGGTTACATTGTGCTATTCCCATCATACACCACATAATTCGTTTATACAGGAATTAAAAAGTGAGTGGATCATCTAAGATCCATGATTTTATCCCACAAATAGCTCAAGTAACCCCTGAGATCTCTTTGTTTAACTACATGGAAGATAATTACAAAAAATCAAATATTCTAGAAACATCTTGATTCCATCATTTTAGATATATTTCATGTAAATTATCCTCGTTTTACAAACGGTTTTCCACGTTTTCTCCTTCCGCAGCATTGAATTCTAATTTTAATTAAGGATGGTCCGATGCTTCTACATCAGACTCCCTAAGTACAAAATTTTTATGGCCTCCTAATCATATTCATTCTTGATCTATGTAACAAGTCTACTACTTGCTACCAGTACCAAGTCCTTTTCTTTCTCTTAGCAATTCTACCCACATTCTCTGTTGAATTTCCTTTGTGATATTTTCGTAACAACGTTCGTGAGCTGCAACAAAACCTCTGCAGTAGCAAATCCTCCATACTACACGATACCTCACAAAGCTTCTCTCCTCTGAGCTCAGTCTTTTGGCATCTCTTTGTTTCTCTCCTCTGGAACCATTTGAGCACTCCTTGCTCTAGTTTGTTGCAAATCTTCTCACCTTCTTCTATTGCTACCTGCAAAAAATATAAATACCACATGCTTACCAATCTTCAACATATTTTTACCACCTTCCTTTGCACGTAGAATATTTTTCTGCTCTGATACTACTTTGATGCAGCGAAACTGCATATTTTTCCCAATACGTGCGGACCTGTGGTTTATGGGCCCACATAAACTTGGAATCACGCAACAACGGATCGCTATATTGCAGCTTCAGTAGTTTAAAAAAAATCTCATTTGACTCCCAAAACAATATCGCACATCAAAACTTATAACAAATAAATTTAAGGATAAACATATAATTCTGCCGATGGGAAGTTGCATCACAACATCACAACCCAAAGCTTATCGCACTTCAGAATTTTTCACATTTAAGTTTATGTCGTTAATAGTTATATCATATTGCATGTGATGTGAGCTACCATCTTCAGCATTTTCACATTTTAACCAGCGAATTGATTCGGGTTGTCAATTTCTCGTTGTCATTTCTGTGACTTGATCACGACTATCCATTTCTCCCTCACACTGATACCTGTCGATGGAATCGTGTCTCAATAAATCTTGTTTTGCCATACTTTGATCTACAACAAAGTTCATAGTAACATCATTCACCACTCATATTCATACAATCTATCAATTAACAGGACTGAAATTAAATAAAAACACACAGATAATACATGATCCAGAATATTCCTGGATACATAAAAATAAATAGACTCCATTACTTCATTGAGCTCGAATTACAAGCTAAGGCCACTCTGGGCCTGAATCACAAATTCACCCTGCGACTACATCATGTTATTCCTATCCTACAACATAGACTTCGTTTATAAAGGAATTACAAAGCGAGTGGATCATCTAAGATCGATGATTTTCTCCCACAAATTGTTTAACTAACCCCTCACATCTCTCTTTTTAATTACATGGAAGATAATTAAAACAAATCAAATATTCTAGAAACATATCGATTCCATCATTTTAGCTATATTTTATGGAAATTAGCCCCCTTTTACAAACGGTTGTCCACGTTTTCTCCTTCCGCAACATTGAATTCCAATTTTAATTAAGGGTGGTTTGATGCTCCTGCATCATATTTGCATATTTATCTTGCAAAATTTAAGAATATTTTTTAAATTCAACAGATGGAGCCAAGTAAATTCAATTTTTTGGCATCACTTCTATTCATCCCATTCCAAAATATTCTTGTTATCTATAATCTAGATATAAATTTAAAAATACATTGTCGATTTTGATATGAATATACAATCCATATGCATGAATAAACAAATTCTTCCTAGAAAATTTAATGTTCTACACTACAATCAAAATAAATAGAGCATTTTTCCTTTGTTTTTGTTTTGATCCAACTCATTGTAATGAAGTTTGCTTAGGTTGTCCTAGTCCTACTCAATGTGATGAAATTTCATTGATGGGAAAAATATTGAGGGGAGGTGAATCAGTATTTAGAGCTGACTGAATTTTTTTTACTTTTTCTTTGAGTATATTTCCATACGCGGTTTTTATGAACTGAACTAGCATATGCATGTGGAAATATAGAAGGAAACTAGTGTATACTAATTTATCTTTCAGATTTAGGGAATCAACCTTTTAAATAGATTTATCAGTTATGAATAAGGCTAGATAATCAGAAGTTATGAGCAGTAAACAACAGTATAAATCACCACACACATGAACACCAAGATTTAAGGTGGAAAACCAAATTGGGAGAAAACCACCGCTGTTGTCGTCTCTGGATTCAATCTTTATTATATAGAAAACCTTTTACAACACTGTACTGATGCAAACTTATACCAGTACGTAGGCTTCTACCTGCAGAAGGCTGAACCCTTCTCTCTTTTTCCAGCTACAACTGGAAGGGAGCTCCAACCCCCTGATCTCGTTTACCAGCCTATCCTGGAAGGGAGCTTCAACCCCCTGATTTCAACACCAGTTTCTACTGGCTGAAAGCTTCTACTGCCATACTGAAGGCTTCAACCTTCAAACCCACTGCAGACCACGTTTCATCAATTTTCATACTGGATCAAATAGCTTCAACACAACCCTTCACTTAACATCAACAAACATATTTTTCCCAATACTTCAAACAGAACAGTGAGACCACTATAACCAAAATATCAGAAATAACCTAGACTTTAGAATAGATATGCATATACAAACTCAACCTTGAAAATTCATTAATTCAAATAGCATACGCTACTTTTATTCACTAAAGCCGCATGTATACGCACTTTCCTGCTCACCAACCTGCCTATGCCTCTGTGCATATTTTTTTTCATAACATGAAATGCATACACCACTTCTATTCACCGAAGCTGCGTGTATATGCGCTTTTCTTCATATCAACTTGCGTATACTTCTGAGAATACTGATTTTCAGAATGTGATCAATCTCAAATTCGGATCTGAGGCTTTCAGTCAGACACCTTCTCAGCAATGCAAAACCTTTAGACAATCAGTCAGATTTAACCATGTTTTCTCACTCATTGATTAGATTTTCTCATTATCAAATTAGCAGCATACTCCATATTCAGTCAACCCAGAACTTCAAGTAGACTTCATTGACCGACAACAGAGAGAAAACATAAATCATAGAAGTAATATCTATAAATAAGCTTCAAAAACCCTAACTTCCATACGCGCTTTTAATGAAGCAAACCCGCATATATACGCGCTTTTACCGAGACAAACTATAATATAGATTTGTAAAAGATAAATTTTGCAGAACAGACCAGATCTATAAACTTACCCAGATTTCTTCAATTTCTTCATCAGAATTGTGCCAGGTCTTCATCATTTCTTTTGCAGATCATCCTAGAGATTCATCATTTCTAGATCTAGAGATCTTGAACCTTCATCATATCCATAGGTGCATCATAGATTCAGATCTATCAATTAAGAACAAAGTTCAACCATGCAGATATTCCTTAGAGGAATTTATTCATCAACAACCCTTACACATGCACACCTTGCACTATGATCCTCTTCTCCTTATATAGTTTTAGCCTTTACCAATACTGTTACACAGTAATTTGTCACCGTCCCTACCTTTTCCCGTCCCGCACATTGGAGGGCCCATTTTGTGACCTGTGAGAAATGTCATGCCTCGAAACCATTATCATTGCATTCCTCTAAAGATGAGCTTCAATTGCCCTAAAGACATCTCCTTGCAGAAAACCATAAAAACATCCCTTTTTGCACTAGCGCGGGTATCCAGTTCAGAACTCGCGCCAATGAGGAAAATCCTACAAAGAGGCGGCGCCAACTGGCGCTCTGTCCCAGAGTCGCAGTCACGCCAACCAATTTAAGGAGTGTTTTTTAAATAAGAATGGCGAAAGTTTCATTTCAATAGACTCAGAAACTGCTATCTATCTTGAGTTGGGAGGTTTGGCTCCGGGAGTTCCATGGAAGGGAAGTGGTTTGCCACCTCTCATGGAAGCTTCCTTGAAGATAGGACCAATCCCACAATTATAGGGATCCCAACTCCCCTTCCTCCATCTATAAAAGCTAGCTCATTGCCATTGCAAGCTAGTCTTGAAGTGCCTAAGCCTTGAATCTCCAAGTTCTCAAATTCCCAAGAGCCTTCATGCTGCAAGAGCCCTCATTTTTCCCTTAAGGCCAAACTCGAGCAAGGAGACTATCGTCGAGAGACTCTAAGGGAGGCTTGTCCCATCCCTGGCAGGCTTTGCGAGACGTGCATGACTGGAGACCCCTCCGAAGGAGACCTCAGCGTCAAAACATTGGTTGTACTCTCTTTCGATTGCTTATTAATGAATGACTACTGGTTATGGTTCCACTCTGTTTTTCACTTATGATAATGATGAGTTATATCCTTTCTGACTGATATATAGTTTCGTATTCTGGATTTTATGCTTATGTTCGTGTTTTTTCTTGCAGGTGCAGGTGTCCATTCATGGAGATCATGGGGATCGTGATCTGCCGAGGCTGAGGAACGGGAACGTTGTCTCTTCTATGAATCATAGCACTGGACTCCAGGTAGGCCTCCATCGTTGGTCTTTTTATTCGCAATTAGGAACTTGCGCTATAGCATTTGATGATTGTTGCTAGACCCGTGCTGGGCTAGTAGGGATCGCCTCTGTCCGCAGAGGGGATTTACCTCCTCAGCAATTTGGCGACTCCACTAGGGAACGTCTAGTTTTGATTGTCTTGTTTTGATTGTTTCACGGTTTTTCTTGCTTGGTTAGCCTTCCGGGCTGGGTTCTTTCGCTGTTTTTTGCTTCTTGGTTTGCTTGGATATCATTGATTTGCTTCTGGAGTAGTTCTTTTTTATTTTTGGCTGAGGAATTCGGCTGGCGCGTTTTTCAGCTTGACAGTCGCGCCAATTGGCACATGTTGCTTTTGTATTGCCCGCGCCAATTGCTTTCTGGCGCCAGTTACAACCTCAGAGTCACGCCACTCCTGTGAGGCATTAGGGTTTGCTCAGTTCTGAGCTCTCTGGGTCTGATCAGTATATTTCTTTTTGGTTTTCAGCTACCTGAGTGTGTTGGCGTCTTGTTTGACTGGGAATTTGCCTTCGTCCTTTGGTTGTTTTCTTTTCTCCATCGATTTCACGTTTTAAGCCCTAGGGCATCTAGTGGCTTTGTGTATCGAGCCCTCGTTAGGAGTTTTCGTGTTTGGTTAGTCCAGTCAATTCTCTGATTGCCCCTCCGCATTCTCTTAGTGGCTGTTCACCATTTCGTTGCAATTTTTGGGTGATTACTCTTCTCTTCATTCAAACTTCGTTTGGTATTGCTTTGGACCTAGATTACACGGTCCATTGGAACCTTTGAGACTTTTTCTTGGTTTTGAGAGACTTTGGTCGATTTGAGATCTGATTGTTTGTGTCATTGAGTGAAATTTGTTTGTTTTTGCTCTCTTAATATCGTTTCTCAAATTACTTCTCTTTTGTTTTCGGTTTGTTTAGTGCGTCTAGCCATCAAACATTGAAAATTAAAAAAAAAAAAAATATCTTTGGCTTTTGGTTGATTAGTGCAAATTGAAATCTTTTCGATTTTACTAGTAATTAGTGATTTGAATGAAAAGTTTTCTATTTAATTAGTTGCATTAGAGATATCATTGATTGTCTTCCGATCATTTTGTTTGTGTAAAAACTCTCAACTCTTCCGTAGCTAGTTTTCATCAAACGAAATGATGTACTGTGGCATGTAGCTTTGCATTTAGGAGTTTTTGAGACCACACATTCGTTAGGGCCTGAAAACTGAAACATAATTGAAGATCAAACATAAAATTTACTCAATTTACCTAAGGAAGCATTGAAACATTAACAAACATTTATAGGTCTAGGTTAGAGACGTGTTCCGACGTCGTTAAACCTAGTAGTTGTCATTCACCTCTTGGCTTTAGACAGCGCTAGTATGGACTTGTGCTCCCCGTACCGTCATGTATATAAAGGGAGACCCCACTAGGTTTCAATACTTTATCCATAGGAAGCCAAGTCTGCCACCCTATACCCGTGATACACCGAACACAGCATTCAGGGAGACTGCCTGCATGTACGTTAATTCCTTGGTTGATTTCTTTTTCATTTTCAAACCAAGGTGTATATTGCAGTTCACGGTTATTTGGTACACCCTTTTGCCTAGTATTCCCGAGCAGTCATTTGATATTTTCTAACTCCCTAAATTTGAAAGGATCACCAAGCGCTTGTCCTTTCACGCTTGTTTCAAAACTAAAAGAGATAGAGTCACCTTTTTCCTGTTTCTCGACTCTTAAAATATGAAACAACAGAGTTTTGTTTCAATGTTTTAAAAATTAACTGCCCACGAAAAATTCCTGGTTAAAGTTAGTTTGCTTAGGGTGTTTTTCTGAAGATCGTTTCTGATGGAAACTTTTCCGGAGTTCACCAACCAAGGAATCCCCTCCGATGGGAATCCGGGTTCTTTTCCTCCTTTTGGAAATGTTGGTGTTCCTTATATGGCAACATTGTCCCTTCCTGGGTTAACTGTTGGGTTGCCTGTTTGGTTGTTTTCAACCTCTGTGGTCCCGAATGTCTCGGCTACTGTTCAATGAGCTCCTCGACTTGAGCAACATCATGTTGATTCCAAGGTGGACCTCTCCCCTTCTTCGCCTGTTTCTGTGTCCTCCTCTTCTACTTCGCCTGGTGAAAGTCTCGATTCAAGTAACCAGGTGGCTAAGAAGAAGAAGTCAGATAAAGGAGAGGCTATCTCTGCGGCTATTGCGCCTAAGAAGTCTTCCATTGATAAACCTTCCAACCCTCTACGGAAAGTCAAGTTCCCTTGCATGTTATGCACAGGAGACCATCTTCTTCGAGATTGCCCTGGAATTCCCAAGGTGCTTGAAGAATGGTCCAGCGGTCATCCGCCGTTGCCTTTGGCTTCCGGGAGTCAAGTTGGGGGCACATCTTCAGCTGCTATTGGTAAGGCTCCTAAGAAGCAGGGTAAGATTACCAATCCCTATAAGTTGTGTGAAGGGCACCATGCCATTCACCTTTGTCCATATATGGATGAAGCCAAGCGAGTCTTGGACAACTCAACCGTTTCTACACCATGCCTCCTGACTGGTTATAAGCAGCTTTCTTTGAGTCCTCCACCAGATGATTCCATGATTGGTTAAGATTCATCCTTGGTCGATCCCGCTTCCTCAGAAATTCATATTCAGGAATCCATTCCCGACCAGCCATTGGTAGTGGAATCGGTTGAACTGGCCACGTCTGCAGTGCACCAGGTCTTTTCCGTTGCAAGTGGACCTCACATCCCTCATGTTCTTCTTATCTCTTTGGATTCTTCGGACTTGAAGAAAGATTCTCCTGTCCCTGTATCTCAAGAAAATGCTCCTCTGCCTCCCGTGATGGAGGTCTCGGAGGATACTCCTCTCGCCTTCGAGATAGAGGTCATGGAGGTTGCTCCTTCTTCTTCTGTAACACCAGGGGAAGACCTTCTTGGTTCGATGGTAGCCCCTCCGAGTAGTTTAGTCGCTTCCTTTGATTGGAATCGATTTGCAGGATACCGCCTTCCGTCTTATGTGCCTTTCGAGATCACAGTAGAGGCTTTTGGTCTGGTCGTACCCAGCACCATTATAGATGAAGGCGCGTCTGTTAGTGTTCTATCCTCAACTACTTGGCAAGCTTTTGGCTTGCCGCTGCTTGCACCTGTTACGCAAAATCTGTTGGCATTTAACAGAAGAATGAGTCAACCGTTGGGGATCCTTCCAAGGTTACTTGTTACTTTGGGAGGTAAAACCGTCCATATGGACATGATGGTTGTTCTAGGCCCCTTGGATTTTAATATCCTCTTGGGGTGCGATTACACCTATGCCATGGGAGCGCTTGTCTCCTCCCTTTTTCGTGTGGTCTGTTTTCCACATGAAGGGCGGATCGTGACCATTGATCATCTTTCGTTATTTGGTCTTAATGTGGCAGCTGGCCTGCCATCAACCCCTCATGGTTTTTATCCACCCATTGT
Source organism: Pinus albicaulis (assembly GCA_034641835.2). NCBI lineage: Eukaryota > Viridiplantae > Streptophyta > Pinopsida > Pinales > Pinaceae > Pinus > Pinus albicaulis. The sequence continues at coordinate 867,510,428 of CM076571.1, forward strand.
ATCTGCCCCACCGCAGGTCAACTATGTGGCTACCTACCCTGTGCCTGTACCCAGTGATAATGCTATTGTGCATCAGGTGCTGGGGGCATTGGGTCCTGACTTCCAGGATGTTTTCCTTCCATCGGGTGTGGAACTCTTGGAAGCGATGACTTCTTGTCGAATATGATGAAGTCTGTTGGAGCAGAGTTCGTTTTCTTGTGTCAAGCTCCTTTAAAAAATGAAACAAGCTAATCGAAGCAGAGTTCCTTGTCTTCTGTCAAGCTCCTTAAAAAATGAAACAAGGTCTTTGGAGCAGAGTTCCTTGTCTTGTGTCAAGCTCCTTAAAAAATGAAACAAGGGTGTCGGAGCAAAAGTTCCTTTTCTTGTGCCAAGCTCCTTAAACCATGAAACAAGGTGTCCTGAGGATAGTTCTTTTAATTTGTCAACCTCGTTAAAATAATGAAACATGTTCCTGTTCAATTCGAGTCTTTGTTAGATCTCGTAAAATCCTAGTCGAGTCTTTCTCTTGATCTCGTAATTTGAACATTCACTCCATCTACCTTTCATATGGATTGAAGCTTGGGGGGCATGCACCTCGAATTGAGTCACCATGCTGGGGGGCATGCTTACTTTTTCAAGCATAGTTGTTTTCCATTTCAAGCTTGTGTAAAAATGAAACCGGTTTCAAGCATAGTTTATCTTTGTTTCAAGCTTGTGTAAAAATGAAACCAACTTCAAGCAGAGTTTCCTGATTTCAAGCTTGTGTAAAAATGAAACCTTTCCCATTTTACCTCTTGTGATTTCCATTTTATCAGTCTGTTTTTCCAGATGAGCCTTGGTTTTTTCACTCCATCGTCACTATCTGCTGGGCCGATCATATGCCTTCACTTGGTTGTTTTACCCATTCCTAAGGAACCGCTGCGATGAGTGGTCTTGTTAGCCATCCTCTTAACCTTTAATTGTTCTGAGCAGTTCCACCATTACCGAAACCAATTGCTACCCTTTATACCACTCGTTCCTCCAGGAGGAGTCACCTTTTAGCTCTTTTCTGACTCTCTAAACATGAAAATATTGCCGAGTCGCTTGTCATTTTGATCTCGTTAAAGTGGCTGCGAAACGACATCTACCCAGTATACGTTTACCCCTTTTTCAGGCTGTGATGGATTATTTACGAAAAAGGAATATCGTAGCCTATCGCGACTAGGAGGTTTTCTCAGACATAGTTTTCTACCTTTTTGGATCTGAGGAACTATTTATGAAAAGGGACCTTTGGAGTTTACTTTTCTGCTGTCTTTTCAAACTCTCTAAACATGAAAAGACGCCGAGTTCTTCCTTTGTCAGACTCGTTAAACCCTAATGACATTGGATTCAGTCAAAATGACGTTCTCCGAGTTCCTCCTTCCTAGGGCTCGTTAAATGTATTAGGATGGATTCGTCCGAAGGATAGATTTATGTGACAAGCATATGGTATCCTCTTCAAGCTTGTGTAAAAATAAAGAGGTACTCACCAAGCATGGCGGGGAAAATGGAACTAAAATCATTGTCGTGTCGGCAGTATGTCGCTCTTGAACATGGCACTTGTCTGCATTTGTGTCGGGTTGGGGACATCTCATCTCGTTTTTTTCACTTGCTTCCGTGGGTTTGGGTAATCCATTTTGACCTCTCCTCTACTCATTGCCTCGTCACCATGACCTCTGATCCGTTGATGTCAAATACTTCCAAAACCACTATTTGTGTCGTTATATGTTCAAGAGAAGTTGAACTCTGCGAATATCAACCTTCCTCTGATTCTCATATGATCCTGATTCACAACAAAAACATCATGTTCCTCTGTCTCGTGTCGATGATGTGGGAAACATTATGGCCCACCTTCGATCCAGGTCACTTCCTGTCGACTTCAGCTCATTATCCAGGAAGCTGATCTAGAGACTCCTTTATGGTACCTTGGAGCCTGCATGCCTCAATGGCAGGTTCGTCGCATTCGACGTGGGGTTTTCATCATTGGCCTCCGATCGAGTGATTCTACGGGTGTTCGATGCCAGCTCATTGATTCACATGTCGTAGATTGTACCTGTAGTACCTTGAGGGCCATCGTCATTATTGGTGGTTCCTCTCGCATCTGTTAACAGCTCTCATCATTGGCTGGTAATCAGGCGATGTTCTTCCATGTTCGACTTCAGCTCACATATTCGCATGCTTGAACTTGTACATTGTTCGAGTCGAGATGGAGCGCAAGACCCTGGATTGTGTCTGTTGTAATCCAGGCTGTGATATTGTGGATTATTATGATTATTTACATGACTTATTCACTGGATGGCTGTGACCATACCTGATTTTATTTATCGATCCTCGCTGGGTGGCTGCGTCCATACCTTGGATCTAGATTATTGTATACTCTGTTTTGGATGGCTGCGTCTATACCACATATACATCATGTACTTGAGATATCAGTTGTACGCTATCCCGCCAGGTTTTGAAGCGAGGCGGGCACCGATTGGACACGTTCTCGTAAAAACATTTTCACCCCTCTCTCTCTCGGGCCTCACACTTTAGGGGCACTCTGTTACACAGTAATTTGTCACCGTCCCTACCTTTCCCCGTCCCGCACATTGGAGGGCCCATTTTGTGACCTGTGAGAAATGTCATGCCTTGAAACCATTATCATTGCATTCATCTAAACATGAGCTTAAATTTCCCTGAAGACATCTCCTTGCAAAAAACCATAAAAAACATCCCTTTTTGGATTGGCGCGGGTATCCAGTTCGACACTCGCGCCAATGAAGAAAATCATACAAAGAGGCCCCACCAACTGGCGCTCTGTCCCAGAGTTGCAGTCGCGCCAGCCAATTTAAGGAGTGTTTTTTAAATAAGAATGGCAGAAGTTTCGTTTTAACAGACTCAGAAACTACTATCTATCTTGAGTTGGGAGGTTTGGCTCCGGAAGTTCCATGGAAGGGAAGTGGTTTGCCACCTCTCATGGAAGCTTCCTTGAAGATAGGGCCAATCCCAAAATTATAGGGATCCCAATTCCCCTTCCTCCATCTATAAAAGCTAGCTCATTTCCATTTCAGGCTAGTCTTGAAGTGCCTAAGCTTTGAATCTCCAAGTTCTCAAATTCCCAAGAGCCTTCATGCTGCAAGAGCCCTCATTTTTCCCTTAAGGCCAAACTTGAGCAAGGAGACTATCGTCGAGAGACTCTAAGAGAGGCTTGTCCCATCCCTGCGCGAGGGCTTTGCGAGATGTGCACGACTGGAGACCCTTCCGAAGGAGACCTCAGCGTCAGAACATTGGTTGTACTCTCTTTCGATTGCTTATTAATGAATGACTACTAGTTATGGTTCCACTCTATTTTTCACTTATGATAATGATGAGTTATATTCTTTCTGACTGATATATAGTTGCGTATTCTAGATTTTATGCTTGTATTCGTGTTGTTTCTTGCATGTGCAGGTGTCCATCCACGGAGATCGTGGGGATCGTGATCTGCCGAGGCTGAGGAATGGGAACGTTGTCTCTTCTATGAATCATAGCACTGGACTCCAGGTAGGCCTCCATCGTTGGTCTGTTTATTCGCAATTAGGAACTTGCGCTGTAGCATTTGATGATTGTTGCTATACCCGTGCTGGGCTAGTAGGGATCGCCTCTGTCCGGAGAGGGATTTTACCTCCTCAAAAAATACCATGAGCCAAAACCACACATCTTCCGATGGTATTCTTGGACAGAATCAAATAAACCGTACAACGCTCAATACTGTGTGCCAAAACCATGGTAATGCCCCTTGGTATTATAATTTTGGAGCACAAAGGGGCATACACGACTTGGGACGTACTTATCCACGTGCATACGCGACTTGGCCTTTAAAAACTCGCATATACATTGTGACATATTATATTTATCATTTCTCCGGCATTTAATGGAGTTATTTTCTCTGTCACATCTGAACTGAACTATAGATACATCATTCTTACATCTGTAATACATAGGTTGATATCCAAAGACAACTCAGCAAGTCAGTTTCCATCAAGGACAACTTCATCAAGTAGGTTGCCATCAATGACAACTCATTGCATCATATATCCAACAATCTCCCCCTTTGGACTTGATGGCAACCATGACCAGAAATACATTCAGCAACAACATTCTCCCCCTTTGACATCAAGGGCAAAGGGTAGATCAAGATCCTTTGTACCGACAATACCATGCTCCCCCTGAGATCATGTTGCATCTTCAAACATAATTTTCCAATGAAGTACATGACTCTATGACCTTTCCTATCACCAAGGACTCATACTTACATCAATGATCCAACCAAGTGGATTTACATATGTGACTCAAGTACCCAACCAAGTGGGTTTACACATTTTGACTCAACTACCCAACCAAGTGGGTTTACAAATTTGAACAAGTCCTTACATGAATGAATATTTCAATTTTACATCATAGGTCTCAACATGACCTTTTTCATCAATTACAGAAATGACTTATACAATCAAGATCAAAGATTCTCAAGCATGAGATCAGACTACAACAAACAATTAGAATGCCAACAATGCATCCTTTCCACATGACTAATGCTCCCCCTTAGCCTGTGCATCCTGAACACTTTCAACATCAAACCATCAAGGCATCTTCATCAGAAGCATTAGAGAATGAAACAGAAATATGAGAGCTGGAGCATCACCAGAGATATACAACAGCATTGCAGTTGTGCTGAAGAATGTTGACCCAGAAATATTTTGTCAGCAAACACCCATACCGGATTTTCTGTCTATAAACTTGTGTATATACGCGACTGTCGTTCAGGAAATCCGCGTATTGAATTTAATCTTCTAAATTTAAGCAGATCTGATCTTTTGAGAGGAAGAGACAACTCCCAGCTTATATCTGAGATATTCGAACGCTTCCCTGGGTAAAGGTTTGGTAAATATATCAGCAACTTGTTCTTTGGAGGGAACATACTCCAACTTCACCTTTTGTTCAAACACCTGTTCATGTAAGAAGTGATACTTGATGGGAGTGTGCTTGGTCTTGGAATGCATAACAGGATTCTTTGAGATACTGATGGCACTTGTATTATCACACATAATGGAGATAGGAGGTGAACATTTGATTTCAATGTCTTGTAAGGTTTGCATCATCCAAAGAAGTTGAGTGCAACATGATGCGACATCTACATATTATGCTTCTGCTGTAGATAAGGCAATAGATATTTACTTCTTGCTGAACCAAGATACTAACCGAGGCCCCATATAGAATGCACCACCACTAGTGCTTTTCCGATCATCAAAATTTCTAGACCAATCTGCATCAGTGTAAGCATGAAGACTGAGATCAACATTCTTTGGATACCATAGTCCAAAGTCTTGAGTTCCTTGTAGATATTTGAATATTATTTTGACAGCCTGAAGGTGAGACTCTTTTGGATTAGCTTGGAATCGTCCAACAATCCCAACTGCATGCATAATGTCTGGTCTATTCCTAGTGAGATAAAGTAGACTTCCTATCATAGATCTGTATTCTGGTTGATTCACCGCGGGAGAATCATCATGAGAACTGAGATTACATCCAGTTATCATTGGTGTACTTACAGGTTTGCACTCTTCCATGCCATACTTCTTTAGAATTTGCTTAAGATATTTTTCTTTTGATAAGAATATGCCATATGTTGCTTGTTGCACTTGCAAGCCAAGAAAGAATGTTAGTTCCCCAAGTAAAGACATTTCAAATTCTTGCTGCATAACAGAAGCAAATTTATGACTCATATATTCTTCATTACTTCCAAAAATGATATCATCAACATATACAAACACAATCAATAGTTTATCATTTTCAGTTTTTGTGTATAAGTTGCTATCAGCAGACCCTTTTGAAAATCCTTGTTGATGAAGATATTTGTCAAGATGATAATACCATGCCCTTGGAGCTTGTTTGAGACCATATATAGCCTTTTTAAGTTTACAAACAAGTTTTTCATCATTTTCCAAAATGAATCCTTCTGGTTGTTCTATATAAACTTCTTCTTCGAGATCAGCATTGAGAAAAGCATATTTAACATCCATTTGATAAATTTTGATTTGTTGGAAGCTTGAAAAAGCAAGAAACATTCTTATGGCTTCAATTCTAGCTATAGGAGTAAAAGTTTCTTCAAAGTCTATACCTTCTTGTTGAGCATACCCTTTGCAAACAAGTCTAGCTTTATTTCTTATAACATCCCCATTCTCATTTAACTTTTTTTTGAATATCCATTTAGTTCCAATGACATTTTTGTCATGAGGTCTTGGTACTAATTCCCAAGTGTGATTATTTTCAATTTGACCAAGCTCTTCATTCATGGCTTGAATCCAACATTCATCTTTGCTAGCTTGATTGACATTATGTGGTTCAATAGTGGATAGAAATGCCAGATAGCTAGAAGATCCCACAAGAGTCCTTCTTGTTTGTACACCTGATTCCTTTTCTCCCAAAATTTGAGATTCTAGGTGATTCTTTTGAACATATCTGGATGGAGCTTTTTCAGATAAATCATCTCCGGGTTCTTCATTGGGTTCACTGTCTATATCATTTCTATTTGATGTAGAAGGATATGTGTCATCTTCATCTTCATCTGTTGTTTGTTTTTATTCTTTTGGATCTGCAGGAGACTCATCAATAACAACATCAATACATTCAACAATCTTCCGAAGTCTTTTATTGTAACATTTATATGCTCTACTCCTGGAGGAGTAACCAAGAAGTATTCCTTCATCTGCTCTGGGTTCAAACTTGCCAAGTTTTTCATCATTATTTTTGATAAAGCATTTGCTTCCAAAAACTCTAAAATGCTTCACAGTGGGAGGATTACCATACCAGAGTTCATATGGAGTTTTATCACTATTTACACGAACATGTGCCTTGTTAAGAATATTTACCACTGTATGTGCTGCTTCTCCCCAAAATGTGTCAGGTGTTCCAGAATCATAAAGCATAGCTCTAGCCATTTGTTGAAATGTTCTATTCATTCTTTCTACTATGCCATTTTGTTGTGGAGTGCGAGCTACAGAAAACTGTCTTTTTATGCCATGTTGTTCACAAAATTAAAGGAATTCATCTGATGTATATTCTCCTCCTCGATCAGATCTAAGACATTTGATTTTTAGATCTAATTCATTTTCAACCAGTGCTTTGAAGATCTGAAATTTCTCAAATGCTTCATCTTTGTGTTTAATCAACCCAATCCAACACATTCTAGAGAAATCATCAATAAATAAGATATAGTATTGTTCACCACGTGGTGATTTTTTCCTCACAGGTCCACATATGTCAGTATGAATGAGTTCAAGAGGCTTACTTGATGATCCTTCCTTGGCATTAAATTGCACTTTGGTTTGCTTACCGAAGTGGCAAGATATGCATATGATACTTTCAGGTAGAGTTATATTGGGAAGATCACGAACAACTTTAAGTCTGCTTGATTTGTTGATTTGAGAGAGGCTCAGATGCCCCAAACTTCTATGCCATAGCCAGTTTTCTGAAGATTTACTCAAGTAACATTGTTCTTTGCAGTTCTTCAATACATTCAGGTTGCTTGGAGTTCTTTTTCCTTTTACAATTGTTTTACCTGTATCAAGATCATGTACCACACATTCTTTTGAACTAAAGACAACTTCAGTTCCTTGATCACACATTTGACTTACACTTAACAGGTTATGCCTTAATCCATCTACATACATGACATTATTAGCTTTCACCTTTTCTTTTAGAAAAACAGACCCTTTTCCCTTAATGACAGCAGGAGTATCATTTCCAAATGTAACATTCTTTTCCTTTTCTAGAGCACTATTTGCAAGAAGTTCGTTTTTGTCACCTGTCATATGTTTTGAGCATCCACTATCAATGTACCATTGATTTTCTTCACCTTCTGCAAATAAAGCTATGCCACAATTTTCAACCTATAATTCCTTCTTTTTCCACACTTTGGAGCTTGAAGGAAACTGCTATTTTGGCTGGACTTTGCTCCTGCATTCAGATTCTTCATGGCCAAAGTTATTGCAATAAGCACATTCAATTTCATTTTGAAGAGGATAAAAGTTGTTATAGGTATTCTTCTTTGTTCCAATATCAATACTTTTCTTTCTTGCTTCTCTTGTCATGATGGTTTTATATGCAACACATTGAACAACTTTATGACAAAAATTGTGACATGAGAAACATTGTCCATTGAAGAAGAAATTTCTGTGATCATGAAATCTTCTACTTGAATTTACCTGTTGATTGGTGTTTCTTTGAAAGGTATTCCTGTTAGTGTTCTTTAAATTGAGATGGTCATGCTTTACCTGTAAAGATTCTTTATTCCCTTACTGAGTGGCAGAATGTTGTATACTAGCTGTAGCTGCTTCTAGATAATTCGGTGCTAAAGCCTGAGAAGATTCTCCGATATATCCAAGACCTGTCTTTATAAGAGGAGACCGTTGTACCTTGATAATCTCATCTAAGGTTTCAGATCCTTTATCAAATATAAGATTCAAAGTCTTCACTTTCTCAATTTATTTTCTTAGACTTACTATTTCACATTCTAATTTCTCATTGTGTTTCTCCTTTTCTCCAAGCTGATTTTTCATAGTTTCTAAGGATATTTTACTTTCTTCTAAGCATTTTCTGAGTTTATTGAATTCATCAAGAAAATCATTGTCCTCTAAAGCATCCATAAAAGTATATTTTTCTTCTCTGGATTCTTTTTCAAATGCCATGAGAAGTCTAAGATCTTGTTCACATTCTTCCTCACTGTCAGATAACCCATCACTGTCTTTATGAGTATAGTAACTTTTTCTAGTGCTAAACCGATTCTTATTTCTTCTTGTTACTTCCTTCCCTTTTTCATGTGTTTCTTTATGAGGACACTTAGCAGCATAATGACCAACTCTTCCACAATTAAAACATTTGAAAGGAAGCTTACCTCTGAACCGTCTTGTGCCAAGTTGGAGTTTCTTTACAAAATTTACCTCATCTTCTTCTGAGATGTACCCTGATCCTTCTGTCTCTTGTACTTCTTTTCCTTTTGTAGAAGCTCGAAAGATGGCTTCTTTGACTTCATATGGTCCTCCTCTTCTCATTTCACATGCAGTTAGTAGGCCATGAAGTTGCACCACAGTAAGATTTTGAAGATCCTGCTTTTCTTCAAGAGCAGAAACTTTTGACTCAAATTTTGCCGTTAGTGATCTTAAAACTTTCTCAACCAAAGTAGATTCGGTTATTGTTTCTCCCAGATTTCTCATATGATTTACAATATCATCAAGATGTAAAAATAAATTGGCAATGCTCTCCTCATTATGCATTTTTAGATGATCATATTGAATTCTGAGAGTTTGGAGTTTAACACTTTTTACCTTTGCATCACCTTCATAACTTAGAATGATTTTGTCCCATATTTCCTTTGCTGTATCCAGCTGCATGACTTTGACAAATTCTGATTAAGTTAGACTTCCCAATAGAGCATTGACCACCTTTGCATTTGTTTCATAATTCTTTATTTCCGTCGGATCTGTTGGTGTTGCAGCTAGATATTGATATCCTCTTTCAACAATAGCCTATACATCTGCTCCCAGAGACTGAAGATAGGATCTCATCCTTGTTTTCCAGAATATTAAATTGTTTTTGTTGAAGAGCGGAGGCCTGATAGATGTTGTTCCATATTGATTTCTCATCTTGTTTGATCTTCCTTCTAGCGGCTAAGATTTTTCAAAAGGACCCGGCTCTGATACCAATTGTTGGGAAAAATACTGAGAGGGGGGGTGAATCAGTATTTAGAGTTGACTGAAAATTTTTTACTTTTTCTTTGAGTAGATTTCCATATGCGGTTTTTATAAACTGAACTAGCGTATGCACGTGGAAATATAGAAGGAAACTAGCGTATACTAATTTATCTTTCAGATTTAGAGAATCAGTCTTTTAAACAAATTTATCAGTTATGAATAAGGCTAGATAATCAGAAGTTATGAGCAGTAAAAAACAGTATAAAGCATCACACACATGAACACCAAGATTTAAGGTGGAAACCCAAATCGGGATAAAACCACCGTTGTTGTCGTCTCTGTCTTCAATCTTTATTATATAGAAAACCTTTTACAACATTGTACTGATGCAAACTTATACCAATACGCAGGCTTCTACCTGCAAAAGGCTGCAACATTCTCTCGTTTTCCAGCTACAACTGGAAGGGAGCTCCAACCCCCTGATCTTGTTTACCAGCCTCTCCTGGAAGGGAGCTTCAACCTGCTGATTTCAACACCAGCTTCTACTGGCTGAAATCTTTTACTTCCATACTGACGGCTTCAACCTTCAAACCCACTGCAGACCATGTTTCATCAATTTTCATACTGGATCAAACAACTTCAACACAACCCTTCACTTAACATCAACAAACATATTTTTCCCAATACTTCAAACAGAACAGTGAGACCACTGTAACCAGAATATCAGAAATAACCCAGACTTCATAATAGATATGCAGATACAAACTCAAACCTGAACATTCATTAATTCAAATAGCATACGCTACTTTTATTCACTGAATCCGCGTGTTACGCGCTTTCCTGCTCACCAACCTGCGTATGCCTCTGTGCATATTGTTTTTCATAACATGAAATGCATACGCCACTTCTATTCACTGAAGCTGCGTGTATACGCGCTTTTCTTCGTATCAACCTGCGTATACTTCTGAGAATACTGATTTTCAGAATGTGATCAATCTCAGATTCAGATCTGAGGCTTTCAGTCAGACACCTTCTCAACAATGCAGAACCTTTAGATAGTCAGTCAGATTTAACCATGTTTTCTCACTCATTGATTAGATTTTCTCATTATCAAATCAGCAGCATACTCCATATTCAATCAACTCAGAACTTCAAGTAGACTTCATTGACCGATAGCAGAGAGAAAACAGAAATCACAGAAGTAATATCTGTAAATAAGCTTCAGAAACCCTAACTTCCATACGCGCTTTTAATGAAGCAAACCCGCGTATATATGCGCTTTTACCGAGACAATCTAGCGTATAGATCTGTAAAAGATAAATTTTGCAGAATAAACCAGATCTATAAACTTACCCAGATTTCTTCAATTTCTTCATCAGACTTGCGCCAGGTCTTCACAATTTCTTTTGCAGATCATCCTAGAGATTCATCATTTCTAGATCTAGAGATCTTGAACCTTCATCATATCCATAGGTGCATCATAGATTCAGATCTATCAATTAAGAACAGAGTTCAACCATGCAGATATTCCTTAGAGGAATTTATTCATCAAAAACCTTACACATGCACACCTTGCACTATGATCCTCTTCTTCTTATATAGTTTTAGCCTTTACCAATACCATGAGCCAAAACCACACAACTTCCGATGGTATTCTTGGACGAAATCAAATAAACCATACAGTGCTCAATACTGTGTGCCAAAACCATGGTAATTCCCCTTGGTATTATAATTTTGGAGCGCAAAGGGGCATACATGACTTGGGACGTACTTATCCGCGTGCATACGTGACTTGGCCTTTAAAAATTCGCATATACATTGTGACATATTATATTTATCATTTCTTCGGCATTTACTGGAATTCTTTTCTCTGTCACATCTGAACTGAACTGTAGATACATCATTCTTACATCTGTAATACATAGGTTACTATCCAAAGAAAACTCAGCAAGTCATTTTCCATCAAGGACAACTTCATCAAGTAGGTTGCCATCAAGGACAACTCATTGCATCTTATATCCAACATTCATTAGGTGCAAGAAGCCACCTACCTCAAATGTTTGTGCTAAAGTTTTCTAAAAATGTAAAGCAGAACAATTGGGGTAATTGTAAGAACCTAAACCCTAGAGGATTTCTACTAATTTATCTTGAAATTTATAGACAATGATGACATAACTGCAAATGTAATGTTGGATTCAAATACCTTTCCAATCTGAGGTCACATATAACTTGGTCAGCTCATTCAATTTTATGTTGCTTGTTTAGCTCTTTGGGAAACAACAATAAAGCAAAGTACACCAAAGTATCTCTCACAGTCATGTGACATTGGAGAATGTCATATTGAGTTATAAATGCCATTCTAAGTATAGGGAACATGAACCAGAAACAAGTGAAGTAAGATAAAAGGGCTTTTTCTTCCATAAAATAGATAAAACTTTAAATTTTGCACACAATCCCAGAAATAGTTATGTCTGCTGAAATAATTATTCAAATATATAGTTGGGAAGCCCTGGTATGAATTCAAGATGTGTATTAAAATATGAGTAACTTTTAAGTATAATTCAAACTAGGATTTTAGACTTGTGTTTTCTATTGTTGCAAATTAAGAGGTAGAGTTGTAGAAATTATGAAACATGTAATTTTTGGATATTTAAATATAAAAAAACTTGCCTCACTGTATATTTGGAATATTCCCATATCACATTTATTCAAGTCACTGGAATATATTTTGTTTACTAGGAAACTAGCATAGAAACAACTATCAAAATTTATAGAGCAGTATACGGTGTGATGATTGCTCATTCAGATTGATCAGTTGTCACTCATTTTAAATTTTGGGATTGTTCAATGTACCATACCAGAACTAGAAAATATAAAACCTAATAAGGAATTTTTTTTGAAGATGCTATTGTTCAGTGTGAATAAATGCACTATGTTTTACTTGTCGCTCCTATTTTCCCATGGCTAGTGCCATTTTAAGCTAATTGGAAGACATTTACTAGATTTTTTTCAGGTTCATTTCAGCATAAGCATGAATAGCTTAAATGATATCTGTCTTCTTAGTGTGAGAAGGATTGATATTAAATTTATGACCTACTTTATTATTTTGCAGTTCTGCATAAGTTGGTCTCTAATTTGTGTTAGCACCAATTGAAATGTGTTTTGGACACATGGTCCATTGTTTTGTTTTGGGTCTGGAAATTTCCATTTATGAATATCTATATATTTAATATTTTGTTTTGGAAAACATAACTACCTTCCATTTTTCTCAAATGTGATATAGTAAAGCGTAGGATGTGGAGGGAGAGGAAGGGGAAGAATACCATCATTACTATGCCGTTGTTCTAGGACATTTATGTTAATCTAACTTTTTTATTAAATTTAATCTCTCGCTACTATATAAATTCAAATTTTGATGGTATTTAATTTTCCATATATTTAGCTTGATTATTTCCTTCCACATTTCCCTACTCCTCCTATCTCTCAGTGAAATTTGTAGTGTAGCAAACCTTTATGCTAATTTTCACACACTTATTAGGGAAGAGTTTCTCAAACAAAGTTAACAACATCCATAAAGAGTGGATCCCCATGAAATATGTGTAATAAATTTAAATATTGTCTATAATAGACTAATACAAAATGGGTCTAGAGTGAGGATAGGTGGCATTGGCAAGGTATCTCTCTCATGGCCTTCCTTACTAGCTAGTTGTAGATGATGTAGTCATAACTATTATATTCTAGGGCTGTAAAGATGCAAAAAAATTGTTGCCAAGACCAAGGTATCAACTTTATGAAGCACTCCTGGCATACAATTTCATTTAAGCTAGGAAATATCAATTTAATTACAGAAAGGAATTGGGAAGTTAATTTATAACACCTTCAAACAATAGCTAAGAAGAAAACAATAGTAATCGTTCTTTTTCAATCCCAATAATCCTTGGGGTGTTGTTTTCAATCATGAGAATTTAGCCAAGGTTACAGAGATAGAAAACGAGTTAGGCATGTCAATAATTTCTAAGGGGGTATATGCACTTAAACTCCACCTAGTGGCTGGTACCTTCCCCCATTGCAGTTTCAAACATAAATTATGGTTTTCCTTTAGAAATATCATGCCCAACACCACAAATCCCCACAATTTATGAGAAATGTATGGCTCATATATTTCATAGTAGATGATATTTCTTGGTAGTAGAGGTGTTTCCTCTATAATGAACTATTCCTTTCATTTTGGGTTTTTCACATGCTTGGTGACACATGTTATAGTGCCAAGTAGTGTGAGTTCAATTATTTTAGTGTTCATATCATTTAGATATGTCCCTTAGGCCTTTAATCCTTGGAAATTAGAAGTGCTATCATCTTCATTTTGAGGACATGTTTTTTCAATTGATATTATTTATTTTATATTACACTTCTGGCTTATATTATGGATAAGTATAGGCCTTTTGAAACGTAATTTTTTGGTGCCTAAAGAATAGTTCTTAAGACTTATAAGTGAGATCCTTCTAAGAGGAGTTTTTTGTTTATAAAAATTAGGTATATAAGAGTCATTACAAGGTTTGGAGCATCTTCCAAACTTGCTTAAATGTGTTGCTTAGCTTCAGCCTGTTGTCCATGTTTATGTATTGCTCCTCTTCTCAATTTACACAAATGTCTCTTTTTTTTCTTTTTATGTAGTGTTATTTTCTGGTAATTAGTTTTTCATTTTCTATCCAAATTTGATGAGAAGTGTCATGTGATTTTTCCTCAAAGGCTTATTATAACATTTATCTCTTGATATATGAAATACATAATCTTTTTAACAAACTTGTAATGATCTACTAGTTTCCCCAACATAGTCTTTGTCGCATAAACTACTCGTCCTTCTTGAATGCTATTTGTAGTCTGCTATAATATGCATCATGTCTTACCATTTTACTAAACACTTGTCAAGATATTTGACACAACTCTAAATAAAATAACCTATTCATTCCAAAGTAAAGATCGAATTTTAAAATGGTTCAGGTTCAAGTGTTTTCCTTGTATAGATTGGTCTTTAAACAATAGTTGGAATAAAATATTGCATCATAATTGCCAAGATGTAAACAAAAATCCGTTCTTCATGAGTAGCAGCAACACCAACACCAAAGAAAAAAATATTCACCTTTTTCAGTTAAATGTTCCCTATTCCTCATTCTAAATATTGAATTATCATATTTGCAAATAAATTTTTTACTATTCCATCCCATGGTTGATCAGGAAAACTGACTCAAAAACAGAAATTTATGATTTCACATACGTATGTGCCTACCTTACAAATACAGTGATTTGTACATATGAAAATATGATAGTAAATAAATTGTATGAATGATTGAGTTTTAGTTGAAGTGTCCCTATCTACATCCAGGGAATGCAACTTGCTAGGTTCTAAGAGGAGGCTCTCCTTAGACAGGTTATCAACCTTCTCATTCAGCTCTGGGAAGACATGAGCTACAATGAACCTCATGAAAACAGAATTGATATCCTTCAGGTTATTTGTAGTTGCCACCAAGTCGATATGTTATTTCTCATGAATGTTGCGACTATTTCACTACCAAGGAAGAATATCCTAAGACCCAAAGTTCTCTTATCCCTCTATCAAACATTTTCTTCAGTGGATATTTTAATGCCAAAAACTCTACAAGTTTGTTAGGCCCCCTTCATAAGTTCCCTTGGAAGAATAATATGGTGGCTCACAGTTTGGTTGACCTTGTCAATTTTTGAAGTCATTATCAAATCTAAAGGATGGAAAACTCCTTCAATTTTCATTTCATATTTCTTCTACAGGGCTGCAACCTAGACCCTCACTAGGATGGATCACAAGAAGGGAATATTTGGTTTTATCATCTATCCCCTATTCCTCATGCTAACCATTGAAATTTTATATTTCTTCATTAATAATTTTGTTAGTTGTCATGCTTAATAATTTTTGGATTGGTCTAGTCTCTTTTGAGCCTATTGGCATGCTTAGATTTTTTTGTTGTTCCTATACATATTCTCTAGTATTCGACAGGATTCATATATTTTAGTCTAATTTTAGTGGTTTATATTTGTTTAGGTTTATTTTCTTCATCTGGTTTCCACCCAAGAGATTTTAACTACTTTTAAGCTGGGGAAGGTGACAAATGCGAACAATGTTTATATGCACAACTCATACTCAGGTGTGTTCACATGTGACTTAAGAGATTGACTTACCATTGAGTGATGAGAGTGAAAACTCTTCACAAATGCTAAAATAGATAATATCATGATGATGTAACATTTTTTGATTTGACTATTTCCACTCAAATACTAGTATATTCCTTCATAGATAGAGAGAAACTAGGGATGTGTGATAAATAATTGAGACAATATGTTTCCTTCCTTTTGAGATGAGACAATATGTTACTTTGTATATACAAGTCATTATATAATTAGGGTTGTTTGAACATCATGTGTCCTGCGGAAGGATCCTTCAAGGTAAGTCTCCTTGATTCACAAGGATCATTATTAATAAATGTCTTCCTAATTGTGCATTTTGTGAATTCTAAACCCCCATGTTGGAGAAATTTTTAAAAATGGCATATCTTAATTAGGAATTAAGAATATACTTATACCATATTGTAAGGCTAGTCAAACTGGTTCATCTTCAAAGGTGGTGCTTTTCCCGGGGACAAGTATTGTCTATATAATATGTTTAATAATTAACTCCATGTTACTGTCTCAGATCTTGTATAAAATCCCGCAAGGAAGGAAGGTTGGGAGAGTATCGTAGATATATGTACAAACAAGTCTTTTCCAATTTATCCTTAATATTCTTTCTGTACGTAATTTTTTCATTATTATCATTGGGTTTCTTTGCAAGCTTATGAGTGCATAGGGGTAATGTCATTGTATTACCCTAATATGGACCCTTGGAAATTATGTTAAAATTAGTTTTTGAATTTCACAAGGAACAACCAAGGCCATCATAGAATAAAACACAACCAACAAAGCAGGTATGGTTGTCACATGGTAAGTATGGTAACCATATTGCCACTTGAATTAAATTGGATCTATTATAACATTAATAATTAAAGTGCACTTGGCATCAACAACATCTTAGGAGCAGCATGGGGCAATGAGAAAACACGAGGGGAATGATTTTCTTGTAATTTTTCCTTTCCTTAAGAATTTTCTTATCCTTTCTTGGCAAGGAATTCGATCAGATCATGTGGGAGTGCAAAATCATTCTAACAAGATGTTGGAATTGATTTTTTGGATCATTCTTCACCATTCAAGGGCTATACCGGACAATAAATCTCCATTATTTAGAGGGTGGAACAATTCTAGGCTGACCAATAACTAAAATTAAAGAATCTATAAGTTAGAAAAAATTCAAATACAAGGCATTTTTGTAGGTTCCATGTTATTTGAAGAGTATTCTTATTGTTCCTTTTCGAGGGTGAATGGATTTTGAAGGTGTTTAGTTTCTGCATTTCAATTTAATTCCCTGTGGAGTTTTGAAAATTTTCATTGAGAGGAGGACAATGGAAAACCATTCTCTGAACATGGTTGCCATATAATATTTCCTCATCCAGTTGATGAAATGAATGGGCTTGAAATGGTGGTTTTGGTTGTTTTTTCACACCATTAATCATTGTTTCAGCTTCCATGGTTTTCTATAAAACAACATCCTGGTTTAGTATTGTAATTATTTTGGGTAAGTGGGTTTTTGGTCATCCATATCAATGGAAAATTACAATGAAATATTGTACATTGCAACATAAAGGTTGTTTTCAGGAAAATGGATGTTAGAGGTAAAAATAGTTGGATGGAGTGAAATCATTGTCTATTTTAAAAAAAATGGAGAAAGAAGAAGAAATTATAGATCTCATTCTCTTAACAATACCTTGGGAATTGGGTTTGCCTATTAACCTCCTCTTTTGGTTCAGGAAGGTAAGGGTGCGTGTTACAATTTAAGCTCATTTAATATTAGCTAAGCTTGACAATATTTAAGTAGGTTTGGCCCAAACTCAATTAAATCAATCATTTAGAAATAAATTTGGGAACTCTTATTTTAATGTTAGAGAGTAATCATAGAGTGTAGCACAAAACCACAATTCCATACATACAGGATTTATTCTAGAGGAAAATAGAAAAAACGCTGAGATTTTCTTCCTTTTTACTAAAGAAGTAAATGTCATTTTATCAAGCGGATGATCAATCATGCTAAGTTATTTTGTTTGCTCTAATATAGAGTACATGTGGACACATGTTCAAATTAATGGATTGTGTTGCTGGTTATTTGTTTTCTTATCATATTTATTTTTCCAACTCTAATCCTATTCTCTATGGATATTGTTGTTATTCCCCTATATCTATTCTATAAAGGTAGAATAGGGGGGATAATTTTTTTTTTTTGTAGTTTTTTTTCTTCGACGTTCTTGTCTTCACACCCCTTTGCTAGTTGAAGTACTTGTGGGGGGACATAGTTATTATTGAGAGGTAGAGAGTGCTCTCCTTGTATCCATTCAATTACATCTTTCAATATTGGTGCTTAGTGTGGATTTGGAAGTGTTTAAATGACACTTGGATATTTTATTGATGTAACGGATATTAGCCAAAATTTGTGCTTACAATTTGAACTTTTGTTTAGTGGTTATGTTTTAGGATCATTTTTTTATTGTTATATTTTGACATCTTGAAATAACGAGAAGTGCACCCAATTAGTTTTTTGACCCCATAGCCAATACAATTCAAAAATGTAGCTCATTATTCATATTTTCATAATATATACTTATTTTTGTTTACTTCTTGGCCTGCAAATTAGTATTTGAAAGACAAATTTTTATGTTGTCAGAACAGATTTACATGATTCACAAGGTCAGAAATCAATATTTGGTATAATTGTATAAATTAGGTTCGATAATTATAGGTAATTTATAGTTTATAAACATCTTCAAAGTTTCATTTATAATTGAATATTCAATTGAACATATTGAATATCTTATACACAATTATTTTACCCTCCACCCACTTTTCATAACTTCCATAACCATTAGGTAGGGACCTACAACCTCAATGTTATTTTGGTTGTTTAGTAAAATATTTGCTAATACTTAAAAAAAATATATAATTTACTGAAAGTTTTAGAATTTACAATTTATAAAGTTTCAAGATATAATTTTAATTCTAATTATTTAAAGGGTTCTAGCTCAATGGAAGAGCACCCTCTTTATAAGCAGGAGGTTGGTGGTTCGATTCCATCCTACCCTAATATTGATATGGAATGACAACGATCAGTTTTTGGTGATGATGGATCTTTTGACCATCACCAATGAGCTTATGGTGACATTTTTTGACCCTCACCAAAATATGAAATGGTGACAATCGCTATTTGTCATTATAATCATTATTCGCAATGGACCTTCAATGTCACCGCAACACCTATACTGCTAGCAATGAGGATTTTGGTGACGTTCAATTTTTTGTGACAAAGGCTCTTTTAACCATCACCAATGAGCTTATGGTGACATTTTTTGACCCTCACGAAAATATGAAATGGTGATGGTCAATGAACGTCACCATATATATGCTTCAATAGTGACAACCATGAAACATCCATCACAATAAACCATCATTCATATGAAATGGTCATGGTCATTATTCGTCATTATAATAATTATTTGTGATGGACCTTGAATTTCACCACAACACCTATACTTTTGGCAATGCCACCTTTGGTGACGTTCAATATTTGGTGACAAAGGCTTAAGTCCATCACCATTGCTCATATGAAATTGTGACGGTCAGTATCCAACATTATAAATCATTATTGGTGACATACCTTGAATGTCACCACAACACCTATACTTTTGGCGATGCCACCTTTGGCAACGTTCAATTTTTAGTGACAGAGGCTCTTTTGAGCATCACCAATGAGCTTATGGTGACATTTTTCGACCCTCACCAATGTCATTTTTTCTTGTAGTGACAACAAGCCATTTTTTGTCCTCTCATGCTGTTGGAGTAAATTGTAGGGGGTTATCCCCCCTTCCTAATGATCAGTTAGAGGCTGGACTACTGAAGACATACTAAAAGAGTGAGATTTTAATGAATAACAAGCATAAATGTGAGGTTATTTATATATTGTTGTCTAATATTATTCGTGGTTCTCATTATTCTATAAGTTAATATTCTTTAATGAGGGTACATGTTGGTTGGTCTTTCCCCAACCAATCCATCTATTTACCCCTATATTAGATAGCTTAGTGTGATTTGTTTCTCAAATAGAATATCAAAGTGTGCATTTCTATTGATTAAGTATTATATTCTTGTGTGATTCGTTTTATTTCCCTGTTGTTTTCTTCTAAATACTCTGTTTCATTTAGGGATACAAATTGTGTGATTCAAGAGTGTTATAGTCCAAATATGAATAAGGATCATTGCTTACGTTTAAGACCACTTTGTAATGTTTCTAACTGAACTAAGCTATGTGTAGTTTGGTTATTGAAATCATTTACACATTTTTGTTAATATTTGGTCACAGTGATATTAGTACTCAAGGTTTCCTTTGTATTTTAGTGACATGAAGTCCAAAAGGATTTTGAAGGGAACTATGATTGAACACTGGTTGATAAAAAAATATTGTTATTTTAACCTTGTTCCATAAACATATGGTCTAGGCTTATGAGATCCATCATGAAGGTGATTGTATCTTTTATATATGACTTAGTGAAGTTGGGATACTTTTATTTGAGAGCAATTATTTGGGCATTGGTGGTTCTGGTTTGAAAACTTTAATGATCTCATATTAGTACTGAATGATATTTCCTTTTGAAACCATTGAACTGTTTTGAATCTAAGATATTGAGGTTTCTTTCCATTTGTTTTAAGCCCTGAAGTTTATTGTGATGATACCAGTCATATTCAATGGTTACAATATGTATGATTTAGCGTTGGATTTGATATTGTTTATTTTCCTTACCCGAGACTTGTCTACCGTTATCATTTTTTGTTTTCTTGGGTTGAGAAGAAGAGTTATATTGAGGGTAAATCTTGGTATAACCCAACCATTGATGATTAGTCAGTTTTCAATAAAGCTATTTTGAATATAGTGTGATTGGTTAGTAAGTGTAACTGATTCCATTTTTTGATTAAATTTTCAAGCATATTTGTTGATTTAAATGAACTAAGTGAGGAGAGGTTTATTGTATTTTTTTTTTTTCTTAATCAATATTCCTTCAAAGTTTGGCTCTCATTTGAAAGGACTTGTTTCATTTTTTAATATTCCCAAATGGGAAAAGCAGGAATATAACTCACAATAATGGAAATAGCAGAAAATGTTAACACATTACATATGAGTCAAAGAATATATCCATGGTATTATGTATAATAGAAATAAATAAGTACAAGATCTTGGGGATCAAGTCCCTCAAGATAGGCAAAAGAAGCCTCCAATGCCCAAAGAACCCAAATCATATAATACATTACTACACAAAACACTAAAGAAAGTACAACGCAGTTTTAGTGACTAATACTACAGTTGGGACATATATATAAATGGATCTGATAATATCATGATCATACAAGGCCAAAAATGGAGATCTATGCTCCTTAAAACTTTTCCTAGATAACCCAGGAAGGGTTTCCAGAAATGCACAAAATATAAATGGTGGATCTAAAGCCCTAAGGCTGAAGATTCACTGCAATTGAAGCACAAAGAAGGAGATGAATGATTTTGATGTAGATCTTAAAGAACTCCTCTGAAATACTCTCTCAATGAAGGGTTGATCCCTTCAGTGGAAAGTGTTATCCATCAATAAACTTTGTCATATATGATGATGGCTAAATAATTTTTTTAGTCTTCAAGAAACAAGTTTTAAGCAAAATTGTGAGTTCTTGAAGCCTTGTTGAGAACCTTGTCTCAAGAAACCCATCTCATTGATGTATTCACTCAAAATCCTCAAAAAATCCCTGCTGGTATATAAAGAACTGTTTCAAACCCTCCTTTTACTTCATTCCACTCATTTTATCATTCTACCTAAAAATTCCACTTTCCCCCTTCCTAATCCCTTTTTTCCCTTTTTCATTATACTCCATTTCCTAAAAAATCCCTTTAAACCTTGTAAATCCCTCTTATAAGGTTTAAAACCCCTTTCTTATACCTATCAGAACCCCTCAAAAAGGTTAAAAAACCTCATTTTTGGCCTTTTTCTCTCCTTTTCAAACATTAGGCCTTTAAGCCCCTTTTGCTAAAGCCCGAGCCCCTTTCTTCCACCATAATACTGCACCCTGCGACCAAGCACCTCGTTCCATCAGCATTTTGGCTTTTCACCGGTCCCTGCGACCTTTTTCCCTATTAAAGGTGTTCGCTGCCGATGTGAAATACCGATTCGATATGGATCGTTCATTCTCCCCCAGATCAGATGGTCTGCGCTCTTCCCCATCGCCCATCACATCGCCCATCGCACATCGGCGACCCCCGTTTCCTCGTTCCAAGCCCCTTCTGCCTGCCATTCTCTAATTTAATCTTTGTCGTTCATCGTCAAGATCTAACGACCCTCGCTTCCTCGCAACTTTGCCTTCCCCCAGTCCCCTCATCCACCATCTTTAATCTTCGATCTCCCAATTTAATATAGACTACCCATTCCTCCCAGATCAATGGCACAGGTTCACTATGGGGGCATCCGACCAAAGTAGCCCGTACTCCCCAGTCCCCCCGCAGTTAATCTCCACCGTTGATTTTTCTCCCGATTCGACGGCCAATATTTCCCCATTCACTGCGGAGGCACCTCGCCAAAGAGATCCTTCCGTAACCCCCAGTCCCCCCGCGGTTAATCGCAACCGTTGATTTGGCCGCCCCAGATCCAACGGCCCAGAACTCGTCGCACCCTGGCCCCACTCCATCTTCTCCCCATGCCTTGGCGTTGTATTGCGTGACGCATGGACCGTCGATCTACACGTCTCCTCGCGGGTCGGCAGCCGAGGACCTGCTCACCTGGCTCGTCCCCCCCCCCCCCCCCCCTCGTGCATTTTTAATGCGAAATAGGTGGTTTTGCAGGGGACACGCGTCAGCCACCAAACCGTATCGCATTCGATCAGTCCAAACCGCTTACCGCCTTCACCTCACGCGAAAACCGTTGCCGGTTTTCCAATACCGCTTCTCAGTTCTTCACACCAATGCAAATTTTAAACCTCTACCTGCATTCCACCTCCTCTACAATCACTACTCCACCATCCCGATGCCTCTGAAGCAATTCTTCCCTCAAGCACAGGTTTTATAATATGTTTTTCTTGTGTTGTAGGTTTTAATGGTGGACAGATAAGCCAACCCTCCCACAGCCAGAGCAGTGGAAATAAAGCCTAGGACGATGATCCTCAGGGCAATATCATGAAGAAAACAGGGTCACGGGATTTGATTTTAAAGGGTTTGATCAACGTCTCATGAGCGTTGATTAAGCGTAACCCTCCAGCGTAGAAGGAAGCCAAGCCACCTATGCACAAAAGAAAAACAAAGGAGATCTGTGAAAGATAATGGCTAAGGGATAAAGCCCGAAGATTAAACCCTTAACCAGCAATTTAAAAGATCAAAACACAACTAAAGGCATACAAAGAATTTTTAAAGAAATCAGATAAATATTAAAGACAACATGAAGGAACATAAAGGGAAAAAGCACAATCAGGCCTAAAAACACAGTTTATTGATGAGATTAAAGAAATATTAGGCTAAAAGCATGCCTCAAATACAACATCGCAGTACAGTTATTCCTCCAGAATATCCAAAGCCACCTGTATCCTGCTCTCCAACTACACAGACTAATCAGTAGTTATTATACAAAGAAAATATTCCAAAACTATCAGAATAGTTATTATAAAGGCATGGGAAAGTCCCAAAATTCACTCTTTCACCTAACTTGTTCCAAAAGCCAAAACAGAGTTACTGCAGTCATAAAATATCTCATAAGAGACATACTTCAAAGTTATTACCAGCCTGCCAGATCTACCTCAAAGTCAAATAAAAGCAACTAAAGTGGTTCACAAGTTAATATAGCATTCATTGAGTAGAATGGAGCATCCAATGCACATCTATTATGTCTTAAATGATCATTAAGACCACTTATTTCACTTCTCCTCATCATTCACCTATCAGTACTCATTGAAGATTCATTGTAAAGGGTTGGAAAATTTTTAATTGTTGAATTGTTATTGAATAAGAGTTGCTGAGTAGTTGTAATATAGTAGGCTGGGAAGAGAAGTATTAGACTGTAGAAAGCCATTGGACTCGAGTATGTAACTGGTCTTGGACATCAAATAGACAAGCAGATTCACTGGATCCTGATCTAAATCATTGGTGATGTTATTCTTACTGTAATTGTTATTCTCCTTATGTTTCCATATTGTCCATATTCTCTGATAAAGAACGGCAAATATAGATAGGATTTACTTCTAAAAGTTCCCTAATTCTAACTGATAAGCTTTATCTTTATGTTTTCTTCTAAATGTGTTTTTGGGAATGATTTCAATAGAGTATTACCAGTCAAGGAATGTTGGTGAACCCATATCTTGCTAAGTAGAACTTGAGATGTTGTTCTTGAATGATCTTTTCACTGTATGCTAAGTAGATTCCTAATCAAGGAAGTTATGGTTAGCCCTGTCCCTTGTTTAATCTTAAACAGTTGTTTTGAATATTTCCCTTAAGATTATGCCGAAATCAAGATAGGTTAAAAGTCCTTACTTGATCTTAGGCTACTGTTTATGTTTATCTTAAATGTTTTCTACCCTTGAGAGGATGCCGAAAGCAGGATAGGTTAAAAGTACTTACCTGATTTTAGGTTGCCCTTCGTTTTCTTATATGTTTGCTTCTTTCATAGCTTTTCTTACTATTTCATACCACAAACTCAACTTAAAAGATCTTCTGATATAGATTACTTGCCCTATGGAAACCCTTGAATAGTTGTTGTGCAAGTAAACCCCTTTATGACTCCATAGCCCAATGGATTGACACTTTTTCTTAACCTATCTTTTGATGCTGAAATATCCTTCAATTTATTCCCTCCTTCACACTTCCCATGACCTTCTCAGTTAATTATCCCCAACCAAAAATAAAAAAATCCCTTGTGCTTCATAACTGGCCTAACACCATACCATAAGCCTTAAAGTATATCATTCTAAAACACATATAGAGAGATCCCTCTTTGAATCCAAGAGGGCTAGATCCTAGGATTCCAAAGTGGTTCTGATGTTGCCTTGTCATTTTGTATGCCAATCTGCCAAATCACAGGACCCCAACAAAAAGAAAACACTCCAAATGGAGCACTGAACTTACCCCTGCAACAACTCTCCAAATAACAGAGTCATGGATTGGAACTTCACTGTAAGGGATATTACTACCTTGGCCTAATGCTAAAATATGATATGAAGCACAGAGACCTTCTTTACTGAACTCCCAATGGAAAGAAAGCTTCCTCCACTGAAGAGAAGCTCAGAAATGGCCCAAATAAATCCTCCATTGATGCACCCTACAACTCACCACATATCTAAATGGAATCTATGTTGTAGAAGAAAGTTGAAGCTTGGCCAAATGATAGAATGTGGAAATGTAGTGAAAATTCTCTTCCTTTGAGGCCTCTCAAGGATAGAGGTGGAATTCCCGCTTGGGAACACCATTGTGCTAAACAACACTGCAATCTTAGCTAAACAGCTAAAGAGAGATCAAAGTCTTAATAGACCACATCAAATAATAATCTATAAAATGACCACCATGGTTTCCATCTTCTTCCTTATATTCTTGGTGAGCTTCCTCACCCTGGGTCCCACTCGTTAAAGGCACTACTTCCATGCAAAGGATCTCCCTCCAAAACTGTGTTGCCCCTCATTGAATGTCCACTACTTCCATACCAACGCTGTTGATTTGGTCAAGGTTGACCCATTCCACATGCTTCTTCCCTTTTTCATGCAAACGGGAGCTTTATCTAGCTATTTTTATGCCCTCCATTCACATTTGGAGTGGTTTTATTCCTACTAAGGAGATTTATAGGTCTCCCTACCCTCTTATTCTTCTAGCTAAGAAGCAAAATTTTATTTTAATACTCCAATTAGCTGCATGCTAATTTAGGAGTATTATAATCCTCCCCTCCCAAATGTTTCTTGTCCTCAAGCAACTCCAAGGATAGATCTAAAAAATGTAGGGAATCTTCATCCCCATGTGAAGCTCCATCCTCCAAGATATCATCCATATAAAATGAATCACCCTCCAAAATGGTAATTCATAGAAAAACTCCTCCCATATGAGAGGCTCCTCCAAAAGACATAAGTCAATCATATGGCTCCCTTTATAAGGAAAAAAGTGATATAATGTAGCCGCCATATAATGTCCCATGCTCCCCTTGAAGCATGAAGAAGTGTGGGAAGTTTCATCCCCAATGGACACGTCCAACCAATGTGTCATCCCTCCAATCATGTCCCCAACAATAATAAGAACAACATCAACATATGGGATCATAATGAAAGTCATGCTAGCTACTATGTGTAGTAATGGAAAAGGAAAATGGTCCTTCATGTGCAATCAGTGCAAATTTACTCCTAACTGCATCAGAATATGGCATGATGAGCGGTTTCCCAACCACTTATTTGTTGCCCCAATCTCCTCACAAGCTTGGAGAAGGTGTATGGTATATGGTGAAAATTGAGCATACCCTGCATAAGATATCATCTCCCCAAGATATCCTAGGAAGTGGCCATCATCAATGCTTCTTGTGGCCTCAAGTAGACCATGAAGTCTAGAAGAAAGATTGCCCCCTCTTAGAGAAATAACCTGCACATGAAAGGTAAGGAAATACAAATACATAGTAAATGAATCATGATGTACAAAAATACAATATTTACCATGTACTTGGATCAAGCTAGTAAGCTGGCTCATAGATGGGCCTCCTCTCACTCCCAATGAGAAAGGAATTAGTTGTGATAACTCTACCAAAGAGTTATGTCTCTCCTCATTCTATCAATAATACATGCATCTCCTCTTTGAAGCCTTCCCAATTGAATCCCTCTAGGGTAGTATGGTATGCTCTTATAAAACAAGTGGGTTTGGAGAGAAACCCTTCATATGCTGCATCTAGTAGCTTCTCCTTGAGCTTAGATGCTCTATTCAAGAAGATTCTACTCTGAAAATAGATGACCCCATCTACCACTGCATATATCCCATCGGATAACTGGCCACCAAGAATCCTACATGAAAATAGATCCTTGGAGTATTCCACTAATAGTTGGGATCTCCAATAAGGGTCAATACTTAATAATGACAACATTGCTGAACTATCATGTGAATCACTTGTCATGTTGCTGATCTCCTCTTTGACATCTGCCATGCCCAAGTCATACATCGAAATGCTACAATCTTGCCTCTGTTTCTCCTCCTGCAGCTGCTCATGCTCTATAGAAGGTGGAAGTTTTTGGAGGCTAGCCTTCCTTGAAAAGCTATCACCCATAAAAAACTTTCTGAGTTTGGTCAATGTAAGCATGTGTGGCCACCAAATTATACCAAATATGGAAGAGTCCTTCCAATGTGGAAGTATCATCTAAGTCTCCAAAGCCATGGAGTGGTCTCCTTCCACCATGATGGTGCCATCCACCCCTGAAACATCTTCTCTCTGCGCAAGATGTTTGGTGAGAAAGGGTAATACTAACATTGGAATAATTTCTTCCTCCTCCTTGAGCCTACCCCAGACTCTCTGTGCTGTGTCAAGTCCTCCCAAGGTTCTCATCTCTCTGGGATCAATGAGTGGTGAAACTAGATGTGAAGCATCTCCCATCATCTCCTAATCTAGTGGTCTCCCATGTGGAATGCCTCCATGTAATGAGACATAAATGTCAAGAGTAGACTGCATATATTAGTGTACTACTTTTTCCTTACTCTCACTGCACAAATCAATCTGCCTCTTCTCTACATCAACCTTCTAAAATAGATAGGGGTTTGTTCTCCAAATCATATGATGTTGTTCCTCCTCTCTATCTTCTTCTTTCATCTTCAATGTCTCACAATCTATCAATGATGGCACATGCTTCTCATGGACTATGCCCTGATTCCCATATGTGAGATTCTTTGGAACTTCTTGCAAGGGTACAAGAATTCCCCTCATTGGAGAAATTTCTCCATCTTCCTCTCCATGAGGTACTAGATCTACTCCTGATGTGGCAACGCTGTTACCTCCAGCCTTCTCTTCCCCTTCATCATGAATGGAGGTCACCTCATCATCATTAAGAGGCTCTTATTTTTTATCCTATTTTGAAAAATATATCTCCATGTATTCCTTTTGAGAAGAGAGCTCTTCTTGAAGTGGGGATATTTCCTCTAGCAAGGTATTCTGCAATTTTTTATCCCCCTTAATAGCATTCAGGAATGGATTTGGGTCGATAGATCCTTCCAAATAATGCAAAGGTTTTGTTTGTTTAGGCTTGGCTAGCTCAACCAAGGATGTTTCAGGTTTTACATCAAATATTTTCACTAACCTCCTAGTGAACTTTGCATAAGTAGATACATTTACATGATTCAAGGAGGAAGTTTCAAAAAACCACCAGGAATAAGCCTTACCTTCAAGATGCAGCACTGTTACTCTAATGGCTTCATCTAATGAAACTTGGTGTTGTTGAAAATAGGTGTATAGCTCCTTCACGCAAGCCCTAGCTGTGCATTTAGGTGACCCATAAAAGGTGGATAGAAAGAATCTACCCAAATCATGGTGCTTGCACCTCTTGCTTCTATTGTGATTTCTAGGTCTTTATTCTCCTTGATCTTGAAAAACCCTTGGAATTTTAGATGATCTCTGAACCTCTATGATTGAGATTCATACTCTTGAAGAAAATCACCAAGAGTCTAATCCTTTGGTACATCTCCTTCCTCCATCTCTCTTGCTATGAAAATAGGCATGGTATAGTGTTGTAGATCTGATTGTGTGGTTGAATTCTCACACCCATAATATGAAGAACTGTAGCTTTCTTCATGTGAAAATCTTGTTGAGGGATCTTTATGTCTTTCCATCCTCATTCCCTTGATTTCTCTGTTAAGCTCATGCATAGCTTGGAGAAGAAGTTCTGAAAACTTCTTTCCCTCCATTTCTCCAAGTAATGGAGACTTGCCTTTGTCTCTTTTGTGAGTCTTCTCTTTTCTGTGATAAGATTCTTCTTCTTCTGATAACATAGATGCA
The DNA here is from genome assembly GCA_034641835.2 of Pinus albicaulis. Lineage (NCBI taxonomy): Eukaryota > Viridiplantae > Streptophyta > Pinopsida > Pinales > Pinaceae > Pinus > Pinus albicaulis. The sequence continues at coordinate 867,539,316 of CM076571.1, forward strand.
ATGTATTCACAGGCAAAGCCAATATTATGTTATGATACCACTATAATATTACCAAATGGGAAAAGCAGGAATATAGCTCACAATAATGGAAATAGAAAAAAATGATAACACATTACATATGACCCAAAGAATAGATCCATGGTATTATGTATAAAAACAATAAATAAGTACAAGATGTTGGGGATCAAGTCCCTCAAGATATGAAAAAGAAGCCTCCAATTCCCAAAACACCCAAATCATGTAATACGCTGCTACAAAAAACATTGAAGCAAGTACAGTGCAGTTTTAGTGACTAATACTGCAGCTGGGATATATATATATATATATATATATATATATATATATATATATATATATATATATATATATATATATATATATATATATATATATATATATATATATATATATATATATATATATATATATCTGATAATATCATGCTCATACAAGTCCAAAAATGGAGATCTATGCTCCTCAACACTTTTCCTAGATAACCCAGGAAGGGTTCCCCGAAATGCACAAAATATAAATGGTGGATCTAAAGCCCTAGGGTTGAAGATTAACTGCAACTATAGCACAAAGAAGGAGATGTCTGATTCTGATGTAGATCTGAAAGAACTCCTCCAAAATACTCTCCCAATGAAGGGGTTATCCTTTCAATGGAAAGAAAACACTCCAAATGGAGCACTGAACTTACCCCTGCAACAGCTCACCAAAATAACATGGTCATGGACTGGAACTGCACTATAGGGGATATTACTTGTTATTCATCCATAATTTTCACTATCTGAAGATGACTAAATAGTGGTCCTATATTTCTAGAAACAAAATTCATAAATATTGTGAGTTCTAGAAATCTCACTACCTTCATTATCCTGAGGTAAGACTTTCACTATTTTTCATCTTCCTATCTAGTCATGACTGGCCCACCACTCCTAGAAGACCCATCATGGGCTATAGCCATTTATTTTAACCCCAACTATCACCCATTTTCCACCATGTCTTGCCTTTTGGCCCAAATCCTCTTTTTTTCTTACCTACATGATTACCTACTACTATTCAAACCTACCAATCAAATAGCCTTGTTGTCTCTTCCATAATATTCTCAGACACTGATTGTCTCTACAGACCCTTTAGATAGTCAAGTATGCTAGATCCTAGGACTTCAAAACACACTAAGCTTATAACAGGTACTATCTTATACTTGGTGATCCCTAATTCTAAATCTTTGTCCAAAATCCAAGTCCAAAGGTCCCCATTAGGTCACCTAAGGTTTCACTGAGTCATAGGATGGATTTGGTGCCCAACAATTTATGCCTTCTTGCATGAAGAGGTTGCATTCAAAGGGGATAAAATCAAGCATTTTGACCTAGAGTCATTCAAGAAAAGCCTCCTTGGCTTAGAGCACAAACGCTGTAAGGGACAGCTGCCCTTGTTTACATTTTTTTCAAAGAATAGCCAAGGTGGCCACTAGAAACAAGAAGAGGCAAGGTAATAGGATGTAATCATCACCAGGAGATAGACACAAACAAGACAAAAACAACAGAAATATAGGTAAAAGAGTATCAGGGGTTGTTTTGGTGGATTAACAAAACAGTGGTGACAAGCAAAGAACCATCTCAGAGATTTCAAGGACAGAAGCCTCCTCCTTAGGGTTTTTCCAAAATAGCATTTTTTCACCTACACTAAGAGAAGAAAGACAAAGAGTATCAATTTAAAGAAGATCATTTTACCAAAGGTTAAAAAAAAAACATAGAGATTTTTAAAGTAAAAAGTTGGGCATAGGTTATTGTCAAAACAGGCCTAAAAGGGCAAAGTGTAACCTCGATTATGCATCTCAGCGATAGACTCCCAACAAAGGGCCTCCATGCCAAAAATATTGTTCTGCAAAAGATGAAAAAGGCAGAAATAAACATTTTTTCCAAAAAGTGTAAAAGTATGTTCACAACAAATATTAGTCAAAAGCACACTAAAAGATAGGAGACATTAACTTTACAAAAGTGGGTTTGATCTTTTTAATTTTCTTTTCAAAATCAAATATAAAGGTCACTTGAACCTTCCCCATGCATCATTTTCCATTTTCAAGGAGATGAAAGCCGTTGAGGAGAATTATTTTTTGTTTTCAGACCAAACTATGAAAATTATCGGGCATTACGCACTGAGGCTGGCGGTACTCACCTGGCCTCCGGCGCTACGCATAGGAGGGAGGCAAGCAATGTAAAAATACACTGTGCTACGCGCTCACAGCTCGGCGCTGCACACCTGGCCCGGTGCTATGCACGGGCCTAGAAAAGACTAGAGGCACCCAAGGCACCGCCCGGCGTTGCGCTTCGGCACTACACACAGGCGCTACGCTCCGGCCAAGTTTCTCAAATTCTCTCAAAGAGCTCCAAAAATCTGAAATCTGTCTTCAAAAATTCTACAAGAAAAGTCTAAAGGTTGGTGAAATTTTTCTCCTCCCAAGCTCTCCTTTTTCTAAAAACAAGAAATCTATCCATAGTCAAAATTAGCGCAAAACCCTAAACTATGTAAAGATCAACTACTTAGTTTTTGAGTTAGGGTTTGCAAGTGAATTTTGTTTTCAGTACAAAAAAATATTGGGTGACTATAGGCTATCCTCTAAACCCCAAGTTCAAGCTCTAAAAAAAATCATCTTCACCTTAGTTTTCATATTGCAAAGAGTTGACCTAACTCCACTAAAAGCACTTACTTTGCCCAAAAACCCTCAAGAAAAGTTCAAAATCCCTACTGTTGTTTTTAGACCAGTCATCATGTCAGAGGGAGATAGTCATACCAGTGGTGATGAGATTCATACTCCCACCAAGCCAAAACATCATGGATGAAAAGCAAAGAGATTTGAGTCCTTAGACACCACTCCACTCACTTCATCTCCTATGATCCTTTCATGCTTCCAGGATGTAGGGTGCTACAGATTTTGTGAGAAGGTCAAGCAAGTCAGTAGCCATGCAGACTTAACTAGATTATTCTTCTGTAGCTTGCAAAACCATCAAGTCAATTTGGCAGGAGTACAATTTGAACTCTCATCTGAGATCATTTCCAAAGCAACAGGTATACCAGACATTGGTGAGGTGTGGTTCAAACAAAAGAAGTTGGAGTTGAGCTACTATGGGCCCTATTTGAAACCCAACTATCAACAAAATTGTAAGGTTGTTTTCCCTTTTTCTCATTTTCTGGAGAGGTATGTTGCATTGATGAGGCAGATTATCAGTTATTTCACATGTGAGGGGAGATACTCTCGGATCTACTCATATCATATAAGGTTGTTGATGCATTTTACCAGGGTCAAGATGATGAACCTACCTTACTACCTTTTTCGAAGCATTGATAAAATGGCCTGAGTTGTCAAGAAGAAAAGATATGACCACCAAATGCCAAGCCTCTTTCACCACTCCCTGATCAAGATGATTGTCCTATACCAGCTAGAGCAACAAGGAATATCTTGGGAGACCTTTATCTCTCATGATGTGTTTGTAGACCCCATGGCCTTCATCCAACAAAACTTGGCTTCCACTTCACAACCATCTACCTCCACACATCCATGATCTCCCCATATGCCTTCTCCACAAAGAATTTCACCTCTTACCTCCTCCCCTAAATTGCCAAGTGAAGAGGCTGACAGTAGCCCTAGTGAAGAACAAATAGAAGGCAACAGTCAGGAGGAAGATGAGACAGATAATGATGGGAAAGGAGGGAGCAGTGGAGAAGAAGATGATGAAAATGAAGAAAACAATGAAGAGGGGGGAAGTAGCCAAGAGGAAAAAAGAGACGAAAGCAGTGATGGCAATGGTGAATTTAGTGAAGCCAGCCACAAAGATGAAGAGGCACAACATCATGATGAGGAGGAAGATTAAAAATATGATGTGGAAGAGCAGGATGATGAGGAGGAAAGCCATCAAAGCACACCAAGCAGTCAAGGAAAGAGTCATGGCTGTCTTGACAAAAATCAGTCCAAACATGACAAAGAAAATCAGAGTGAGGCAAGTGCAGAAGATATCAAGAAAACTAAAGGCCAAAATGATGATGAAACTGCCTTTAAAACTCCCATTGTTACCCCTCTCACATGCACATATCACAGAGGGAGAAGAAATGTGTTTACTGCCTCTAAGAGGTAAAGGGAAATCACTTCTCAAACAGTCAAAATATTGGACAAAGGCAAAGAAAAAGTGGAAAAGGTTGAACAGAAGGTACAGGTAAGAAGGATCAAAAGTATCAAAAGGACTTCCCAAGGCCCTCTTTTTGTTGATCTAGACAGTGATAATGAGGACCAAGGGATGAGTACAAAATTGCTCCTCTTAGAAAAGGATGCCTTCCACTTCACAACCATCTACCTCCACACATCTATGATCTCCTCATATGCCTTCTCCACAAAGAATTTCACCTCTTACCTCCTCCCCTAAATTGCCAAGTGAAGAGGCTGACAGTAGCCCTAGTGAAGAACAAATAGAAGGCAACAATCAAGAGAAATATGAGACAGATAATGATGGACAAGGAGGGAGCAGTGGAGAAGAAGATGATGAAAATAAAGAAAACAGTGAAGAGGGGGGAAGTAGCCAAGAGGAAAACAGAGATGAAAGCCCTAGCTTCAAGAATGGGAAAAGGACTTTGAAAGGGAAAAAAGGTTCATCTACTATTATAAACAGGAGCACAAACATTTCAAAGAGGTGAAGAGGGGCCTTGCCTTGCAGAAGAAAATGGTCAAACACTATGCAAGGAAGAGCATGCTTGCTAATGCCAATCTCAAGCAAGCCCTCATGGAGCTAGAGGAGCTAAAAAAGACCAAAGTTCATGATAGCCTTGGAATCTTGGCTGATGCTTCTTAGCAGATGTCTAAAACCCCTTGAGGGGTATACACGCCAATTATGAGGCAAATCTGGAAACTTTTGTTTTTTCCAAATTTTGACCCCTAGGAGCGCAGCACCCTAGGCGCTACGCACAAAATTGGGGCATCTTCAGCTGCTGGAGTTTACATTTTTGGATTTTTCATGTCACCAATATTCTACCCACAAAATTTTAGGTCAATTGGAGCATTTTTTCCCCCTCAAAAGGTCAAAAAACACCTCAAAAATGACCTTTCTGCCTCCTTTTTAGGCCTGGCACTGCGCATAGAGCATTCATGAGAGATTTGGTTTTTGAGCAGGTAAATGGCATCCATTCAGCACAAATCAAGTATTTTTGGAAATTTGACTCATCAAGCTTTTCAACGAGCCATCATGAGGCCAAATCCAATGCCGAAAAGGGGTCCAAAACTCAGCTGCAACAAACCCTATTTTTTCCTGAAATGGCGCTACGCACAGAGACAACTTTTTGCCAAAAGTCAACAAAAGACACTGATTAATGAAAAATCAGTTTTTTAATGTTTTTTTTGGACAAATCACTCCTGATTTGATTTGGGAGTTATATTTTGATGTTCTTCATTTATTATCTAATCTTTTATGTGTCTTGGGCCTTGCATGGTCATTAAGAACATTTATGACATTTATGGCTAAATTAGGGTTTCTGGAAGCCTCTTAGGGTTTCCACCTCCTCATTTGCTCCATAAATAGAGCATGAGGCTCTTATGTATTAGTTGGATTGTGATGACTTATGCTGAAGCAAATACATAGTCTCTTAGAGTTTTTGATGGAAATTTGATGTCTTGGAGCTCATGCATGCCCTGGTTTGCTTGTTGATGGAGAGAGACTGTTTGCAGGATCCATAAGCTTGGTTGATGGTGAAGTGTTTCTTATGTTCATGCTTTCTAGTTTTCCATTATGTTTTCCATCTTGCTATGTTGCAGTAGGACAAAAAATTTAGATTAAGAAATTTTTCCCGATGGCACCTTACTTATGTCTATCCTTCACTGCCTTAGTGTTTTCTTTTGTTGATATATGTTAGGGAATCCATCTCTTTATCTCTAAGAAGTTCTTATCTTGTCCATTTCTTGAATTGTTTAGATCAGTTAGTATCAAGTATGATTTATGGCTAGCCTTGCATATTGTTGCCACTGAAATACTCTGTTCTTGGAATCATCTCTTTAAAAGCATCTTTGCCTAGGTTTAACAAAGAAGTTTGTTTGAATCATTCTCTTTGCCTTTACTAGCTAAATTTGTTTCAAGGAACCTTCACAACTGTAACTTTAGATGTTCAGATTTTTCTCTTCTTCTATGGTTATAACTACTTGTGCATCTTAAATATGTTTCTACTCTTGATAATGAAATCTATGAAAGTTAAATATGTTTCTTTCCTTTCTATAATTTCATTTGAATTTTTGTCTTGGATAATCATATGTGTTCAGCTTGAAATCAAATGGATTATTTTTCACTTATGCCTTTGATTCTCTTTCCATGCTTATGATTTTCTAACTCCCTTAGTCTAAAAATTTATTAAGGATTCATTTCTACCCTTCACTAGCTTTTATTCTCAAGTTTAATGTTCATCTCATCATCCACCACAACCTCAAAGACCTACCAACCAAGTTAAAATTGCCCTAAAAATTCTCTTGAAACCATTGATGAACTCATCATGACCTTGTTAGACTCCATTTCCCAATGACTTAACAATCTTCCATGTTTTCTATCTAAATCCATCTGAGCATCATACCCAACCAAAAACAATCAAAATACCCTGCACTTAACATCTAGCCTAAAATCAACCCTAATCAGCAAACAAGTTCACATCTTTGCACCTACTAGAGAGATCCCTCTCTGATTCCAGGAAGGCTAGGTCCTCAGATTCCAAATCTTGGTTTGATGTTACCCTATCCATGTGTATCTCAATCAATCTAGCAAATTACAGGGACCGAACATAATGGCGATCACGGTGGGACTTTGAGTGATAAAAAAACATAGACTTCCCTAAACCTTTCAAAAAACCCTTAAGAGTACTATCCTATGGATTTATCCCACCACTCCCACTAACATAATGGTGATCACGGTGGGAATGAGTTCATAGTAGCCTGACAAACTCTTACAGACTCATATACATCACTAGTTTGACTTAAAAACCAACCTATAGCCAAGAGTAGAAACTAATTGCTTCACCATCCTAGCAAGATGATGACTCAGCTAGGGGATACTCATTAACCTTAAGGCTGCATAAAGAAACTCAAAAACCCAAAAGTACTCCCTAGATTTATTTTTATCAAGGATTTGGTGGTGGACCATTGTATACATATCCTCAAAATTTCAAAAAAGAATCCACCTGGTGACTCCACTAGCCTCTAGTAGGCCTTTTTTCATGTCACTAGTCACATAGGTTGTTCTAGGATTGTGTCAAATCAGTCCAAATCAGTTTTCAAGTCTTAGGTATACCTTGTGTGAGTAAAGAGATCTGGCTTCACGAAGGATCAATACCATATCACACTCGGACCCAAATCCTCCTACCGTAGTTGATGACCCAGAAAATATTTTGTGGAAAACTTCTAAAGCTGGAAACTCACCCACTGTTAGGACCATTCATAGAGCAAGTTCTGCACCAAAACACCTTACCATTTCACAAGATCTTTAGTTTGACTTGCACCATACCAAGAATCTATTCAGGACCAAGTCACAAAGTAGGGTTGACCAAACTGACCTTGTAGATTTGCAGCAAAGATCCAGTAGAGAATCTTCTCCTTCCACTCCACTTGACTATCAGCTTCTCCATCACTTCATCCCTTTTCATCTCAAATCCACTCAGAATCAGTCCTCCATTCCAATTACCTCAGCTACCCCATTCATACCACCACTTTGCAAACCACCCCACTTCATCCTACTCCACCTCTCATAAATCCTCCCTTTGTAAATCAGCCCTTATTTCCTTTTCCTCCAATCATGGCAACCTGGTATGCTCCAATGGCTCTAGAACAACCACTATTACCTCTTCCAAAAGACTATCAGTCCAATATCCCTTACTTCTTAGGAACTGAATCCATCACCTCCCAGAAACATGTAGATAGAATTAGTGATGATTTTGACTACATGGAGATAGAAGAAGTGTTACACAGCTATTTGTCACCGTCCCTACCATTCCCCGTCCCGCACAATGGAGGACCCATAATGTGACCTGTGAACACTGTCATGCACTGAAAACATCATCATTGCATCCCTCTGAGTATGAGCTTCATTTCCCCTTGAGACATCTCCTTGCAAAATCCATGAAAAACGGCTCTTTTTGCATTGGCGCGGGTAGACAGTTCAGTACTCGCGCCACTCAGGGAAATCCTGTAAAGAGGTCGCGCCACTTGGCGCTCTGTCATAGAGCAGCAATCGCGCCACCCATTTTAGGGACTATTTTTTATATATGGATGGCGGAAGTTGAGTTCAAACAAACTCAGAACCACTGCCTATCTTGAGTTGGGAGGTTTGGCTACGGAAGTTCTATGGAAGGGAAGTAGTTTTGCCACCTTCTATGGAACCTTCCTTGTTGATAGGGCCAATCCCATAATAATAGGGATCCCAACTCCCTCCTTCCCCATCTATAAAAGCTTGCTCAGATCCATGGCAAGCTAGTCTTGAAGTGCTGAAGCTTTGCATCTCCCTATTCCCGAGTGCCTTTGTGCTGTAAAGAATCCCTTCTTTCCCTTAAGGCCCATTCAAGTGAGGAGACCATTGTTACGAGACTCTGGAGAGGTTTTCCCTTTCCTTGGCGAGCTTTGCGAGACGTGTGGACAGGGGGACCCGTTCGGGAAGTGCCCCAGTCGAGAACTCGGTTGTAACTTCTATTCGTTTATCACTTTAATAGATGACTATGATTATGGTTCCACTCCTTTTGCAATCATGTTAATGCGAGTAATATCTTTAGTTACGTATGCTGGTTCCTATGCATGTATCTGTTCGTCTCTTCTGTGTGCAGGTGTTCGTCCACGGAGATCGTGGAAGGATTGTGATCTGCCAGGGCTGAAGGACGGGGGCATCTTCTTCTTCAGATCTTGCGTTGGAATCCAGGTAGGCTCTTATCCCAAGTCTTTCATTTCGTAACTAGGAGCTTGCGTCATAGCATTGTTTGTTTTTTGCTAGACCCCTGCTGGGCTAGTAGGGATCGCCTCTGTCCGCAGAGGGGATTTACCTCCTCAACAAGAAGAAACCATAAAAATGTGGATTTTTTCTTAGAGCCTAGGGGGAGAACCCAAGAAATGGTTTAAATAATTACCTCCCAATAGCATTCATGATCTCCCTACCCTCTACCAAACCTTTGTAAACAAATGGGAAATCAAGAAAAACACCCTACAAATTCTTTCCGAGTATAAAAATATTAAAAGGAATCTGGGAGAAAGTGTTCATGACTACTCCACTAGGTTTAGCAGTGTTTACAATTCCCTCCCACCTCACATAAAACCTCCTCAAGGCTTAGCCTTAGTAAAATATCCCGAAGGCTTCGATACTGATATGGCCTATCAACTAAGGGAGAGAGATTACCTAACTCTAGAAGACATGCAAAAGGGGGCTATGAGTGTAGAGGCCAATTTAATTGAGAAAAGGGCTAGGATGAGATAAAAAAAAAGGGTGACTTATAAAGATGACACAACTCCTACAACCTCCTTTGCTGACACCAAGCTTGACTCCATATTTAGGACAATGGAGATAATGATGGAAAAAATCAGTTTGAATGAGAGAACACCTCCTAGGGAAAATCAAGCCAATCTTCAAAACAGGAATAGGAATCAAAATTTTAGAAGAGACCCTCCTCAAGTCAGACAAAGAGAGAGTGACCAACAAATTAGACCTCCTTTCCAAGACAACTATGTAGATGAAGATGAAAGAGAGCCTGAGCAGTTGGAAGAAGACCATGCAAATTTCATAGGTTCAGATGATGAGGACAACACCTTCCTTACCAAAGAAGAACAAAGGATTTTTTCTTAAAAACCAAATGATAAATCATATGAATATTCTGAAGACTATAGACTAGGATTTGAGAATGCCATTATGGAATTGCATAGGCAATATGACCTTAGGAGCAAAAAGAATCAGGATGTTCCTAAAAAAAATCAGCCAAACACTCTTGTAAGAAAGACCTCTGAACATATTCCTAAAAATACAGCAAAAACCACAAATACTATGGCCAAAAAAGCTAACCTAAAAAAATGCAAGACTAGCCAACCTAGTAATGAATCAAGCTGCCCTAGTACTTCAACTAGTAGCCCTGAAAAAACATTGCTATCCAAACCACCAAATCAGAATCAACAAATCAAAAATGTAGAAAAATTCATTGTTGATAAAGCTAATGTAAATACAATAAAGACACCTGCGCCTTTCATATTTGAGGGGGAGATTGCTAAAATCAAGATAACCATACCCCTCACTAAGTTGGTAACCCAAGAGGTATATAGATCCCAGATTTTCAAAGTGTTAGATATAGGGAATGATACCGATACTTTAAAATTAACTGATTATAAACCAAAGCTATAGTTTGGTCTTGAAGTAGAAGGAAAATATCAGGAAGGAGTTGTCCCTCCTTTCTATGTAAGTCTGAACATACATGACAAAATTCTGCGTAATGCTATGTTAGACTCTGGTTCCTCACACAACCTCATGCCAAAGGTTGTAATGGAGAGATTGGGCTTAGAGATCACAAAGCCCTACAAAGATTTATACTCTTTTGATTCTAGTAGGGTCAAGTGTCTAGGCCTAATCAAGGATCTGTGTGTCAATCTGGCACAAATCCCTACTAAGATTCTAGTCATGGATATAGTTGTGGCTAACATCCCCGCAAAGTATGGCATGCTTTTATCTAGATCATGGGGGGGAAAACTCCAGGGAAGCCTTCAAATGGACATTACTTATGCCACCATCCCATTTTTCAATCAAACAAGGAGATTATACCAGGAATCCCACATGAAATACATGGTGAGTAACATAGATGGGCCAAATAACACACCGATTTATTCCATTCACTCAAACCTTGACTCCTTCATCCTGTACAATGAAAATGACATAAGTGAACAAGTGAATGACAAGGAGAAAGAACTAAGCCCCTCAAACCAACCAAGCCAATCCTCTGACCAAGAAAATGACACCCAAAACTCTAGCAACCTCGAAGTGCAGAACATTGACAAAACTGAAATTGACACCCTTTGGCACATAAGCTTTGATGGATCTTGTGGTAAGGCTGGTTTAGGAGAAGGGGTTTGGATCCACAACACAAATGAAGGCCATTCCTATAGGTTAGATTTCCAATGCACCAACAACGTTTCAGAATATGAGGCTCTCCTTATTGGTTTACACCTACTCAAAGACCTCAAAGCTAAGAAAATATTGGTTCAAGGAGATTTAGAACTGATCATAAATAAAAATAAGGGAGAATATTAATCCAAGAACCCTAGACTAAGGGAATATAGAAATGTTTCCCTAGACCTTCTCAAAACCTTTGAGAAATATGAGCTCACATTCATCCCTAGGGCCAAAACTGCCTTGCCAATGAGCTTGCCTTTGCTACCAGCAATTGCTCTTTACCTTATCAAAATAATCAATGCCTCATCAAAATAAAGAATAGGCCTACTGTACAGGACAACTTGAACCATTGGCAAGTGTTTGACAATGATGACCAAATAGATGATTTTCTGCAATCCATAAATGACTTTGAAAGCACAGAATAGAGTTTAAGATTTGAAAGAAATAATTTTGCTGAAAATGAAACTCCTAAAACAGAGCTGCCCCTTGATGATGGTATAAATCACCTTCAAAACCCTTGTGTTGTAGAAGTATTTGATAAATTAGATCAAAGAGAACTTGAAATTCTATAGTACAAAGATGACACCTTGCCAAGAGGCCTTACACCACTAGAAGAGTTGTTTGATTTTAATGATGTAGCTAAGAAACCCAAGATGGAATCCATTGAAACAAATGTAGAAGAGTGTAACATTGGAGGGATGAAAGATCCGAAGATAATCAAGCTGTCCAAAACTCTCCCACCTCACGCAAAACAAAAATACATTGAGCTTTTTAGAGAATTTAAAGATGTGTTTTCTTGGGGGTATGAAGACTTGAAATCCTATGACACCAAAACCATCCAACATAAAATTCCTCTCAAATAAAATCAAAAACCATTTAAACAAAAATTGAGAAGAATTAACCCCCTCTTGTTACCTTCAATTGAGAAAGAAATCAAAAAGATGTACGATGCTGGAATCATAGTCACTGTCCGATACTCAGAATGGGTGTCCAACCTTGTGTCAGTTAGGAAGAAGACAAGGGAAATTAGGCTTTGTATTGACTTCATAAATTTGAACAAAGCCTCTTAGAAAGACAATTACCCCTTGCCTAAAATGGATCACATACTCCAAAAATTAGTTGGCTCACAAAGAATCTCATTACTAGATGGCTTCTCAGGATATAACCAAGTTCTAGTCTTTCTGAGTGACCAACTCAAAACTTCTTTCACTACACCTTGGGGTACATTCATGTATGTTAAAATGCCATTTGGTTTAATGAATGCAGGGGCTACTTTCCAAAGGGCAATGGACATAGCTTTTTCAGAAGACATAGGTTACTTCATAGTCATATATCTTGATGACATCACTATCTACGCTAAGACTGATGAAGAGCACTTAGTCCACTTGAGAAAAGTCTTTGAAAAAAGTAGAAAGTATGGCCTATCCCTAAACCCTAAGAAAACTTCGTTTGGCCTTCAGGACGGAAAAATCTTAGGTCACATCATCTCTGAGGAAGGAATCAAGATAGATCCCAAGAGAATATAAGGCATCTTACAAATCAGCCATCCTAGAAACATTAAAGAGCTGCAATATTTCATTAGAAAGATTAACTTCCTAAGAAGATTCATCCCTAACCTTGCTAAGCTCCTAAGAAATATCACAAATATGTCGAAAAAGGAAGTAGGAGTGAAGTGGAATATGGAAGCAAAACAATCTTTTGAGTTGGTAAAACAAGCACTCACACAAACACGAGTCTTAATCAACCCTGACTTCACCAAGGACTTTTACATTTTCTCTTTTGCCTCTGAACATACTGTGGCAGCAGTATTGTTGCCAAAGAACACCATGGGGCAAGAAAAACCCATAGCTTTCTTCAGCAAAGCCTTAAGGGATGGCCCTCTAAAGTATAACATTATGGAGAAACAAGCCTTTGCCTTAATCAAATATTTGAAGGATTTTAGAGTTTATATTTTTCATTCACATATCATAGCCTTTGTCCCACACATAGTTGTCAAAGATATACTTAATCAAGACCCTGATGGTAAATGGGGCAATTGGATTTCTACCATTTTAGAATATGATTTAGAAATCAGACCCACTAAATTGATTAAAGGACAAGGACTTGCAAAACTTATGGCTGACTCAAATTTCCAAGCTTTAGACATGAATATGGTTGGTATGTCAGAAGAAACTAAAGAAAGTACAACACCATACATCGAAGAAATGTTTTTAAATTCACCTTGGTATGTTGATATTATTTATGTGCTTCTTTATCTAAATGATCCCCCTTCTTCGTCAAAAACTAAAGAAAGATTCTTAAAACAAAAAACGTTAATTTTTTGCATTCTAGATGGAGTATTGTACTGGAAGAGTTTTGCTGGTTTGCTGCTTAATTGTTTGCTTGAAGATGATGCAGAGAAAATCATGCATGAATTACATGAGGGAGAATGTGGGGGTCACCTCTATTGGAATACCATAGCCAACAAGATCCTTAGAGTTGGCTACTATTGGCCTACCCTATTTTCTGATACTCACAAACTAGTCATGACTTGCCATAAATGCCAAATCTTTGATGGCAAAAGAAAGCTCCTACCTTTACCCTTGCACCCCATCAATGTTGAAGTCCCTTTTCAACAGTGGGGTTTGGACTTCATAAGAGAGATCCATCCTACTTCATCTGTCCAACATAAGTGGATCCTCACTGCCACTGATTATTTCACCAAGTGGATAGAAGCCATCCCTTCTAGAAATGCTACTGACTCATTCATCATCAAATTCCTTGAAACCAACATCTTGTCTAAGTTTGGTTGTGCCAAGAAGATCATCACCGATAACGTTGTTGCCTTTACTTCTAAGAAAATGGTGGACTTTTGCTATAAATATCACATCACCCTAGGCCAATCCACTGCTTATTACCCACAAGGTAATGGACTAGCTGAGTCCTCTAACAAGAGCTTGGTAAACATCATTAATAATCTCTTAGAACAAAATCAAAAAGCATGGCATAGCAAACTAGTGCATGCACTATAGGTTGATAGATTAACCACCAATAAATATATTGGTATGTCTCCCTATCAACTAGTGTATGGCATGGATGCAGTTTTCCCCACCTCTTTGGGAGTTCCAGTCATGAAGCTTCTTCAAGAATTACAATCAGAAGAAAATGACAAGCAGAGGAGGTTGAACCAAACCATTCATTTACAATAGTCAAGGGAGGAAGTTTAGAAAAGGACACAAGCTATACATGATAATATCAATAAAATATTTGATAAGAGAACCAAAGAAAATGATTTCTAGATTGGAGACATGGTTCTAAAATGGGATTCAAGAAGGGAAGACAACGGAAAACATGGCAAGTTTGAAAATCTATGGAAAGGCCCTTACATCATTCAATCAGTTAGAGGCAATAATGCTTTCTTTTTGCAAGAGCTTGATGGAACTGAAATGTTTAGAGGTCCGGTCAATGGGAGGATGCTTAAACATTACTTCTTTCAAGCAACCTAGTTTGTTTTTCTCATTCATTGTACATACCACTGTTTGATAAAAAGAAATATCACAAAAACAATATAAAAAGAAAAGAGGGCGGAGTTTGAAAGAGAGGTACAACCCCATACCTAAAAAATAATAATGCCAAAAGTGTGCAAGTCTAAATGCCACTACTTATTTCAAAAAATCCTTGTTCACTCATCCATCCTAATCATGGCTAAACATGTTTTAAATTTATGGTTGATAAGTTAGTGAAAAAAAGTAGGTCAAAATTTTCAAGTTTGGCTTGTCAAAAGATAGAATAGGAATGAGAGATGTTGGTTCCACATGCCTAAATCTGAACCAAAGAGGAAAATAGAGATTTTAAACAAATGACATATATTTCCCTCATGTTTCCTAAGTTTTTTCTATACAAAAATAACACTTGTGTGCAGCTTGTTTCAATGCCACAACTCATGGTAAGTCAGACTGTCTAATCTTGATTTACCGTGCTTTCAATTTCATGTTAGTAGGATAGAGAATAAAGTTTGTCAAACATCTTAATCTTGAAAAATGATTAGATTAGGTAGAAAATAAAAAGAGTTCATCAGCCTAATCTGAAATCTTGGAAGAATCAAGGTACAAATAGATAGTTTGATTTTTTTTTCCAAAAAAAATAAATGTCAAGGGTTTGCCAGTTCAAGTGCACCCAAGGAAGAAAAAATGTTAGGCAGGTAGATTGGGTAGGTAGAAATGATGTTGATATGAATCATGTCTTGTCAGATCTCAGAGATTACAGACTCAAAACAAACATCAACAAATGAAGAAAGAGCACATCTGCCCAATGGAAAATGCACTAATCTCCAAAAGCCAGAAAATCTGAAGTTCTGGACACCTCCTGAGAAGGCGCTACCCTCCCCAAGTGGAGCCACTGTTAATCATCCTTAATTTTCACTATCTGAATATGACTAAGTAGTGGTCCTATTTTTCTAGAAACAAAGTTCATAAATATTGTGAGTTCTAGAAATCTCACTACCTTCATTATCTTGAGGTAAAAATTTCACTATTTTTCATCTTCCTATCTAGTCATGACTGGCCCACCACTCCTGGAAGACCCATCATGGGCTCAAGCCATTTATTTTAACCCAACTATCACCCATTTTTCACCATGTCTTTCCTTTTGGCCCAAATCCTCTGTTTTGCTTACCTACAAGATTCCCTACTACTATTTAAACCTACCAATCAAATAGCCTTGCTATCTCTTCCATAATATTCTCAGACACTCATTGTCTCTACAGACCCTTTGGATAGTCAAGTATGCTAGATCCTAGGTCTTCAAAACACACTAAGCTTATAACAGGTACTATCTTATACTTGGTGATCCCTAAGTCTAAATCTATGTCCAAAATCCAAGTCCAAAGGTCCCCATTAGGTCACCTAAGGTTTCACTGAGTCATAGGATGGATTTGGTGCCCAACAAGTTATGCCTTCCTACATGAAGAGGTTGCATTCAAAGGGGAATAAAATCAAGCATTTTGACCCAAAGTCATTCAAGAAAAGCCTCCTTGGCTTAGAGCACAAACACTGCAAGGGACAGCTGCCCTTGTTCACATTTTTTTCAAAGAATAGCCAAGGTGGCCACCAGCAACAAGAAGAGGCAAGGTAATAGGATGTAATCATCACTAGGAGGCAGACACAAACAAGACAAAAAAAATAGACCTATAGGTAAAAGAGTATCAGGGGTTGTTTTGGTGGATTAACAAAACAGTGGTGACAAGCAAAGAACCATCTCAGAGATTTGAAGGATAGAAGCCTCCTCCTTAGGGTTTTTCCAAAATAGCATTTCTTCACCTGCACTAAGAGAAGAAAGATAAAGAGTATCAGTTTAAAGAAGATCATTTTACCAAAGGGGAAAAAAAAAACACAGAGTTTTTTAAAGTAAAAATTTGGGCATAGGTTATTGTGAAAACAGGCCTAAAAAGGCAAAGTGTAACCTCCATTATGCATCTCAGCCATAGACTCCCAACAAAGGGCCTTTATGCCAAAAATATTGTTCTATAAAATATGACAAAGGCATAAATAAACATTTTTTCCAAAAAGTGTCAAAGCGTGTTCACAACAAATATTAGTCAAAAGCACAGTAAAATATAGGAGACATTAACTTTACAAAAGTGGGTTTGATCTTTTTAATTTTATTTTCAAAATCAAATATAAAGGTCACTTGAACCCTCCCCATGCATCATTTGCCATTTTCAAGGAGAAGAAATCCGTTGAGGAGAATTATTTTTGGTTTTCAGACCAAACTATGAAAATTATCGGGCGCTATGCACCGAGGTCGACGCTATGCACTTGGCCTCCGGCGCTACACACAGGAGGGAGGCAAGAAATGTAAAAATACATTTTTCTATGTGCTCATGGGCTGACACTGCGCACCTGGACCGACACTACGCACAGGCCCAGAAAATACCGGAGTCACCGAAGGCACCACCCAGAATACCCGGCGCGATGCACAGGCACTGCACACCGGCGCTACGCTCCGGCCAAGTTTCTCAAATTCTCTGAAAGAGCTCCAAAAATCTGAAATCTGTCTTCAAAATTTCTGCAAGAAAATTCTAAAGGTTGGTGAAATTTTCCTCCTCCCAAGCTCTCCTTTTTCTAAAAACAAAAAAGCTATCCATAGTCAAAATTAGCCCAAAAGCCTAGACTATGTAAAGATCAATTACTTAGTTTTTGAGTTAGGGTTTGCAAGTGAATTTGATTTTCAGTGCAAAAAAATATTGGGTGATTGTAGGCTATCCTCTAAACCCCAAGTGCAAGCTCTAAAAAAAATCATCTTCACCTTAGTTTTCATATTGCAAAGAGTTGACCTAAATCCACTGAAAGAACTTAGTTTGCCCAAAAACCCTCAAGAAAAGTTCAAAAGCCCTACTGGTGTTTTTAGACCAGTCATCATGTCAGAGGGAGATAGTCATACCAGTGGTGATGAGATTCATACTCCCACCAAGCCAAAAAATCATGGAGGAAAAGCAAAGAGATTTGAGCACTTAGACACCACTCCACTCACTTCATCTCCTATGATCCTTTCATGCTTCCAGGATGTAGGGTGCTACAGATTTTGTGAGAAGGTCAAGAAAGTCAGCAGCCATGCATACTTAACTAGATTATTCATTTGTACCTTGCAAAATCATCAAGTAAATTTGGCAGAAGTACAATTTGAGCTCTCATATGAGATCATTTCCAAAGCAATAGGTATACCAGACATTGGTGAGGTGTGGTTCAAACAAAAGAAGTTGGATTTGAGCTACTATGGGCCCTATTTGAGACCCATCTATCAACAAAATTGTAAGGTTTCTTTCCCTTTTTCTCATTTTTTGGAGAGGTATGTTGCATTGATGAGGCAGATTATCAGTTATTCCACATGTGAGGGGAGATACTCTTGGATCTACTCATATCATATAAGGTTGATGATGCATTTTACCAGGGTCAAGATGATGAAACTACCTTACTACCTTTTCCGAAGCATTGATAAAATGGCCTCAGTTGTCAAGAAGAAAATTTATGACCACCAAATGCCAAGCCTCTTTCACCACTCCCTAATCAATATGATTGACTTATACCAGCTAGAGCAGCAAGGAATATCTTGGGAGACCTTTATCTCACATGATGTGTTTGCAGACCCCAGGGCCTTCATCCAGCAAAACTTGCCTTCCACTTCACAACCATCTACCTCCACACATCCATGATCTCCCCATATGCCTTCTCCACAAAGAATTTCACCTCATACCTCCTCCCCTAAATTTCCAAGTGAAGAGGCTGACAGTAGACCTAGTGAAGAACAAATAGAAATAAAAAGTTAGGAGGAAGATGAGACAGATAATGATTGACAAGGAGGGAGTAGTGGAGAAGAAAATGATGAAAATGAAGAAAAAAATGAAGAGGGGGGAAGTAGCCAAGAGGGGAACATGGATGAAAGCAGTGATGGCAATGATGAAGTTAGTGAAGCCAGCCACAAAGATGAAGAGGCACAGCAGGATGATGAGGAGGAAGATCAGCAAGATGATGGGGAAGAGGAAGATGATGAGGAGGACAGCCATCAAAGAACACCAGGCAGTCAATGAAAGAGTCATGACAGTCATGCCAGCAGTCATAACTATCTTGAAAAAAAATCAAAAACCATGACAAAAAAAATCAGAGTGAGGCAAGTGCAGAAGTTATCAAGCAAAATAAAGGCCAAAATGATGATGAAACTGCCTTTAAAACTCCCATTGTTACCCCTCTCACATGCACATATCACAGAGGGAGAAGAAACGTGTTTGCTACCTATAAAAGGCAAAGGGCCATCACTTCTCAAATAGTAAAGATATTGGACAAAGGCAAAGAAAAGGTGGAAAAGGTTGAATAGAAGGTATAGCTAAGAAGGAGGAAAAGGATCAAAAATACTTCCCAAGGCCCTCTTTTTTTTGATCTAGACAGTGATAATGTGGACCAAGGGATGAGTAGAAAATTTCTCCTCTTAGAAAAGGATGCCCAACTTCAAGAATGGGAAAAGGAATTTGAAAGGGAACAAGGGGTCATCTACTATTATAAATAGGAGCAAAAACATTTCAAAGAGGTGAATAGGGGCCTTGCCTTGCAGAAGAAAATGGTCAAAGACTATGCAAGGAAGAGCATGCTTGCTAATGCCAAACTGAAGCAAGCCCTCATGGAGCTAGAGGAGCTAGAAAAGACCAAAGTGCATGACAGCCTTTAAATCTTGGCTGATGCTTCTCGGCAGATGTCTAAAACCCCTTGAGGGGTCTACACGCCAATTTTGAGGCAAATCCAGAATTTTTTTTTTCAAATTTTGACCCCTAGGAGCGTAGCACCCTAGGCGCTACGCACAACATTGGGGTATCTTATGCTACTAGAGTTTACATTTTTGGATTTCTCATGTCACCAATAGTCTACCTACAAAATTTCAGGTCAATTTGAGCATTTTTTCCCCCTCAAAAGGTCAAAAAACACGTCAAAAATGACCTTTCTACCTCCTTTTTAGGCCTGGCGCTGCGCACAGAGCAGTCATGGGAGATTTGGTTTTTGAGCAGGTAAATGGCATCCATTCAACACAAATCAAGTATTTTTGGAAAGTATACTCATCAATATTTCCAACGAGGCATCATGGGGCCAAATCCGATGCCAGGAAGGGGTCCAAAACTCAACTGCAATACACCCTAGGTTTTGCGTAAATGGCACTACGCACAGAGACAACTTTTTGCAAAAGTCAACAAAAGACACTGATTAATGAAAAATCAAATTTTTAATGTTTTTTTTGGACAAATCACTCGTTATTTGATTTGGGACTTATATTTTGAAGTTCTTCATTTATTATCTTATCTCTTATGTGTCTTGGGCCTTGCATGGTCATTAAGCACATTTATGACATTTATGGCTAAATTAGGGTTTCTTGAAGCCTCTTAGGGTTTCCACCTCCTCATTTGCTCCATAAATAGAGCATGAGGCTCTTGTGTATTAGTTGGATTTTGATGACTTATGCTGAAGCAAATACATAGTCTCTTGGATTTTTTGATGCAAATTTGATGTCTTGGAGCTCATGCATGCCCTGGTTTTCTTGTTGATGGAGAGAGACTGTTTGCAGGATCCATAAGCTTGGTTGATGGTGAAGTGTTTCTTATGTTCATGTTTTATAGTTTTCCATTATGTTTTCCATCTTGATATGTTGCAGTAGGACAAAAAATTAGATTAAGAAATGTTTCCTGATGGCACCTTACTTCTATTTGTCCTTCACTACCTTAATGTTTTCTTCTGTTGAGATATGTTAGGGAATCCATCTCTTGCTCTCTAAGAAGTTCTTAGCTTGTCCATTTCTTGAATGGTTTAGATCAGTTAGTATCAAGTATGATTTATGGCTAGCCCTGCATATTTTTTCCACTGAAATACTCTGTTCTTGGAATCATCTCTTTAAAAGCATCTTTGCCTAGGTTTACCAAAGAATTTTTTTTGAATCGTGCTCTTTGCATTTACTAGCTAAATTTTTTTCAAGGAACCTTCACAGCTGTAACTTTAGATGTTTAGAGTTTTCTCTTCTTCTATGGTTATAAATACTTGTGCATCTTAAATGTTTTTCTTCTCTTGATAATGAAATCTATGAAAGTTAAATAAGTTTCTTTCCTTTCTATAATTTCATTTGAATGTTTTTCTTGGATAATCATCTGTGTTCAGTTTGAAATCAAATGGATTAGGTTTCACTCATCCATTTGATTTGCATTCCATGCTTATGATTTTCTAACTCCCTTAGTATAAAAATTTATTAAGGATTCAATTCTACCCTTCACTAGCTTTTATTCTCAAGTTTAATGTTCATCTCATCATCCACCACAACCTCAAAGACCTACCAACCAAGTTAAAATTGTCTTGCAAATGCTCTTGAAACCATTTATGAACTCATAATGACCTTGTTAGACTCCATTGCCCAATGACTTAAAAATCTTTCATGGTTTCTATCTAAATCCATCTGAGCATCATACCCAACCAAAAACAATCAAAATACCCTGCACTTAACATCTAGCCTAAAATCAACCCTAATCAGCAAACAAGTTCACATATTTGCACCTACTAGAGAGATCCCTCTCCGAATCTAGGAAGACTAGGTCTTGGGATTCCAAAGCTTGGTTTGATGTTACCCTGTCCATTTGTATCTCAATCAATATAGCAAATTATGGGGACCTAACATAATGGCAATTGCGGTGGGACTCTGAGTGACAAACAAACTTAGACTTCCCTGAACCTTTCAACAAACCCTTAAGAGTACAATCTTGTGGATTTGTCCCACCGATCATACTAACATAATGGCGATCACAGTGGGAATGAGTTCATAGTAGCCTGAAAAACTCTTACAGACTCATATACATCCCTAGTTTGATTTAAAAATCAACCTATAGCCAAGAGTAGAAACTAATTGCTTCACCATCCTAGCAAGATGATGACTCAGCTAGGGGATACTCATTAACCTTAAGGCTGCATAAAGAAACTCAAAAACCCAAAAATATTCCCTAGATTTATTTTTATCAAGAATTTGGTGGTGGACCATTGTATACATATCCTAAAAATGTCAAAAAAGAATCCACCTGGCGACCCCACTAGCCTCTAGTATGCCTTTTTTCATCTCACTAGTCCCATAGGTTGTTCTAGGATTGTGTCAAATCAGTCCAAATCAGTTTTCGAGGCCTAGGTATACCTTGTGTGAGTAAAGAGATCTGGCTTCACGAAGGATCAGTACCAGATCACACCCGAACCCAAGTCCTCCTACCGTAGTTGATGACTCAAAAAAGATTTTGTGGCAAACTTCTAAATCTAGAAACTCACCCACTATTAGGACCATTCATAAAGCAAGTTCTGCACCAGAACACCTTACCATTTCACAAGGTCTTCAGTTTCACTTACACCATACCAAGAATCTATTCAAGACCAAGTCACAAAGTAGGGTTGACCAAACTGACCTTGTAGATTTGTAGCAAAGCTCTAGTAGAGAAGCTTCTCTTTCCACTCCACCTGACTTTCAGCTTCTCCATCACTTCAGCCCTTTTCATTTTAAATCCACTCAGAATCAGTCCTATGGGCCAAGTACCTCAACTGCACCCATTCATACCACCAATTTGCAAACCACCCCACTTCATCCTACTCCACCTCTCACAAATCCTCCCCTTGTAAATCAACCCTTATTTCCTTTTCCTCCCATCATGGCAGCCCGGTATGCTCCACTGGCTCTACAACAACCACTATTACCTCTGCCAAATGACTATCAGTCCAAGATCCCTCACTTCTTAGGAACTGAATCCATCACCGCTCAGAAACATGTAGATAGAATTAGTGATGCTTTTGACTACATGGAGATAGAAGAAGAAACCATAAAAATGAGGATTTTTGCTCAGAGCCTAGGGGAGAACCCAAGAAATGGTTGAAATACTTACCTCACAATATCATTCATGATCTCCCTACCCTCTACCAAACCTTTGTAAACAAATTGGAAGTCAAGAGAAACCCCCTTCAAATTCTTTCCGAGTATAAAAATCTTAAAAGGAAATCTTGGAGAAAGAGTTCATGACTACTCCACTAGGTTTAACTACTCCACTAGGTTTAACAGTGTTTACAATGCCCTCCCACCTCACATAAAACCTCCTCAAGTCTTAGCCTTAGTAAAATATCTCAAAGGCTTCAATACTGATATGGCCTATCAACTAAGGGAGAGAGATTACCTAACTCTAGAAGACATGCAAAAAGGGGCTATGAGTGTAGAGGCCAATTTAATTGAGAAAAGGGCTAGGATGAGATCAGAAAAAAGGGTGACTTATAAAGATGACACAACTCCTAAAACCTCCTCTACTGACACCAAGCTTGACTCCATAGTTAGGACAATAGAGATAATTATGGAAAAAATCAGTTTGAATGAGAGAACACCTCCTAGGGAATATCAGGCCAATATTCAAAACAGGAATAGGAATCAAAATTTTAGAATTGACCCTCCTCAAGTCAGACAAAGAGAGAGTGACCAAAAAATCAGACCTCCTTTCCAAGACAACTATGTATATGAGGATGAAATAGAGCCTAAGCAGTTGGAAGAAGACCATGTAAATGTCATAGGTTCGGATGATGAGCACAACACCTTCATTACCGAAGAAGAACAAAGGATGTTTTTTTCAAAACCAAATGAGAAATCATATGTAGATTTTGAAGACTATAGACTAGGATTTGAGAATGACATTATGGAATTCCATAGGCAATATGACCTTAGGAGCAAAAATAATCAAGATCTTTCTAAAACAAATCAACCAAACGTTGCTGTAAGAAAGACCTCTAAAAGAAACCACAACATATTCCTAAAAAGATAGTAGAAACCACAAATACTATGGCCAAAAAAGCTGACCTAAAAAAACCCAAGACTAGCCAACCTAGTAATGAATATAGATGCCCTATTACTTCAACTAGTAGCCCTAAAAAAACATTGTTGTCCAAACCATCAAATCAGAATCAGCAAATAAAAAATGTAGAAAAATTCATGGCTGATAAAGCTGATGTAAATACAATAAAGACACCTGTGCCTTTCAGCTTTGAGGGGGATATTTCTA
The DNA here is from genome assembly GCA_034641835.2 of Pinus albicaulis. Taxonomy (NCBI): domain Eukaryota; kingdom Viridiplantae; phylum Streptophyta; class Pinopsida; order Pinales; family Pinaceae; genus Pinus; species Pinus albicaulis. The sequence goes on from CM076571.1 coordinate 867,563,034, forward strand.
AAATCAAGAGTCTAGTCATGGATATATTTGTGGCTGACATCGCCCCAAAGTATGGCATGCTTTTATCTAGATCATGGGGGGCCAAACTCTAGGGAAGCCTTCAAATGGACATGGCTTATGCCACCATCCCAGTTTTCAATCAAACAAGGAGATTATACCAGGAATCCCACATGAAATACATGTTGAGTAACATAGATAGGCCAAATAACACACCGGTTTATTCCTCCTCAGTGTTTCCATGATTGTTCCAAAAAAACGATTCGCTAATTTCCATTTTTTATAAAAAGGATTGCCCAAATTTTACAATATAAAATTATTTTACCTTAAAAATTGCCAAAATTATATATAGAGTATATATGAAACCATTATAAATTAGAATAGTTTTAAAAATACATCAATAAAATTTTTATAGTTTTCATATTAGGGACTAGTGTGATTAGCCAATGTTTTTAAACTTCAAGATAATATTACATCCTTAAAAAATCCCTGATTCCAGGGACCCCAAATTGAGATTAAGTGTTGATCTATTAGTCACACATATAATACACCCAACACTTTCCTTCTCCAAATTTTATTTGGGTTATTACCAAATTCAGTGCATTTACAAGGTGCAAAACTACAAATTGATTGGATGCCTAGACTCCCATATACATCCGTCAGAGAAAATTTCATCTAGCTTTGCACAAAGCAAGCCCCACACCAGATTTCACCCCTTCTTGCTTTCCCCAGAAAATATCAAGGTTGCTTGAAATCCGGTGCATTCCATAATATGTACAAGTGAAGCCTAATTAGATGCCTAGACTCTTAGATGTATCTGTTAAGTTTTGAGTACACTCGGTCATATACTCTTTCGCTAGATGATAAAGGATTTGAACTTGGATACAAATGTGAATTTCTAAAGCATTTAAAATTAAAATGTTTGATAATCTCAATGGCTTAGCCTAAAAGTTTCCTTGAATCTTAGTGTCACTTAGAAGTCCAACTCCTATAGGAATGACACCCTCATTACCTCACCAACAGTTTAGAAATTTTGATAGACAAAAAAGCACTCAAAGAAGCAATTGACATGCCTACTAATAGACAGTCAAACCAACCAAGATATGGCTAGAATTACACTGTCAATTTATATATAATAACATTAGATCCTTCCATAGGTAGGATCCCAAAAATGCTATCATACCCACTGATACATCACACCTTATGTTATTAATATTTCCTTATTATAGAAGACAATAAATATCCATAAACCATTAGAAATCCATGATATGCCAATATGGAATTCACATGCTCGAAACAATTTTATTGAGAACATAAAACATTCATACATCACCATGTAAATATATCAAAAACTCAAGAAAGTAACAACAATCACAAGAATTTGCAAGCCAGTCAAAACCATGCCAACATTAAAGTAAACATTTTACTGTAACATAACAAGGAATAACCCATTCCTTCATAAAAAATATTGTCATTAGGGGACCTTTAGCCTAAAAGTGCCCATGAAATTTTCATGTAATTTCCATGTCATAATATGTAAACCAAGAAAAATTATTTACATTTAGAAAGAGATACATGTAAATATTTTGGAGGGAAAAGAAGAAAACTAATGTTTTAAATTTGATTATTGGCTTATTTCCTTATAGGTTTACTTAAATTTCAAGTGTAAACACTTGTTGGAAGTGGAATTAAATTCCACATCTAACAAGTACCAATTATGCATACTTATGAGAAGACTCACATTTAATTTTTAGCAGTGTGGTCCTTCTCAGAGGTATGTGTAATCGATAATCATTGGATGTGGAATTTAATTCAACATCTAATGAGTTCCTACGCTTAAATTTTTAGTAAAACTACAAGGATATAAGCCAAAAATAGTAGCAGTCTTGTTTTCCCTCCAAAATTCATTACTCTTATTTTATTAGTTTAACTATTATTTTTCCTTAGGAGGCCACTTTTAGGCTGAAATTTCCCCTAATGAATATGCATTATTATAACACATAATAACATCATTCAATATCTGCAGTGCAACACAAGAAAATACACTCATTCGATTAGTTTGCTTGATTGGAAATTGAGGGAGGACTTCAAATTTCCACCCAACCATATGCTAGCTACACTGCAATATTTCTTGATACTAACCACCCATGAGATGAATTCAAAGTATGAGGAGCTAAGAGTTCAAGGGATATTCACACTATTCTAGTTCATTAGGGGAATTTTGAGGTCTAAAATGGGCCTCCTAAGAAAAATGTACAACAAAAATAAAATATATAAGAACCAATAGGATTCAAGATGATGATGTCAACCATGGGGGATGATTCACCATTTTTTAATTAAAAGGGTAAAAATATTAAAAAATAATAAAATAATAAAACTAATGTGTCAGCTCGTATTTTCAACTTATCTCCAAACGTTTTTAATCAAATTTCGAGCGGGAGTATTCGTTGGATGCAAAATTTATTTCCTCATCCAAGGAGTACCTATTATGAAACCAGCTCCAAAAATAGAAGAAAACAGAGATCAACGCCTTAGAAATAAGCCTCTTCAAGGGGGTAACCTCCAATACATTACATAAATGAACAATTCTTGGATGATACAACTGAAAAAACCTCCTTTCTATATATAGGAGTCCATGGGGCCACAATGTAATCCTAGCTGGCCTAACAATAATAATGTAAAGGCACAATAATAGCAATATGGGGGTTACAGGGGTACAAAAATAACAATAAGGGGGTTACACTAACAACAATAAGGGACTATACTAGTAATATAGGGCGCTAACATTCCCCTCTCTTTCAAAAAAGTATTGTCCTCAATGCTTGAGTAACTCCAAGTGCTTCTGTATAAAATTATCATCCTCCCATGTAGAATCTTTAATGGGTAGGTTCTTCCATTTGATGAGATACTATGAAATTGATCTATTTTGTAGTTGTCGAGTTCTTATTTCCGTGACTGATTCAGGTTCTAATATGGTTTTTCCTTCCTCATCAAGTTCTGTCAATATTGTTTGAACTGGAAGTTTTTCCCATACAACCTTCTTTAAGCATGAAACATGGAAAACTGGATGCACTTGTGAAGAAGCAGGAAGCTCCAATTTGTATGCCATAATAACAATCTTTTGCAACACCTTGTAAGGACCATAGTACTTTGGCGAGAATTTATTATCCTTCTTATCTTTCTTGAGGGATATTTGTTTGTATGATTGTAGCCGTAAAAATACCCAGTCTTCTACATCAAAACTTCTCTCACTACAATGGTGACTTGCCTATTGTTTCATTTGATTTTGTGCCAAATTTAGGTTATCCTTTAAGAGTTGGAGAATTTCTTGTTGATGCTCGATTTTATCTTCCACTGATTGAACCCTAGAATTTTCCCTTAAAGAAGATGCGATGGATGGTGGATGGTATCTATAAAGTGCCATAAATGGGGTCATTTTTGCTACAGTATGGAAGGAAGTGGTATACCACCATTCAGCGATAGGAAACCACTTGACCCCATTGTGCTTGCTTATCAGATATGAAAAAACAAAGATATCCTTCCAAAAATTTATTCAGTATCTAATTTTGTCCATTGTATTGAGGACGATAAGATGAGCTATGAGCTAGTTAAGTAACCAAACAAGAAAATAATTCCATCCAAAAATTTCTTGTAAAAATGGGATCTCTGTCACTTACAATAATCTTTGGGTTTCCATGTATCTTTTGAATTATTTCCATAAATGCAATATCAATTGTACTTGCTTTAAATGGATGAGATAATGCACAAAAGTGTGCCTACACAGTAAGTCTATCAACTACCACCATGATGACACTCTTTCCTTTGAACTTACGTAAACCTGTTATAAAATCCATTTAAATCTCCTCCCAACGTTGACCTCGAATGGATAAAGGTTGTAGAAGACCCAAGGTCTTCATTTTCTCGACTTTATTTTGCTGGAAAACCAAAAATTCTACCACAAACTTTTGAATATCAGATTTAAGGCCATCCCAAAAAAATTCTTTCTTCACCCTGTGGTAATTTTTTTAAAATCCTGAGTGTCCTCCTAAAGGAGAAGTGTGCAATTTCAAAAGAATATTTTTTTTTCTTTGGGAATTATTGCAAATATATAAGCGATCTTTGTACCATAAGGAATCATTTTTCCAACTAAATGTATCAGTTGTACTAGGATCTTGCTGCAACTTTTGAATGAGTGTCCACACTTCTTCGTCCTTCTTCCATTCATCCCTTGCTTCAGTTATACAATCTCGTTGGATAATAGAAATGGAACAAAGTAATGCTTCCACCTCTTCATCCTTTCTTGAGAGCACATCTGCAACAACATTTAGCTTCCATTTTTTGTAGATGATTTCAAAGTCATAACCCAACATCTTTGTGACCCATTTTTTTTTCTCTTCTAAAGATAGTATTTGTTCCAAAAAGTGTTTAATACTATCATGATCAGTTTTTACCTTGAAGTTTCTTTCCATTAGGTAAGGTTGCCATTTCTTTAGTGCATGTAGTATTGTGAACATTTCGTTATAATAAATAGCCTTTTGTAAATACTTTCCTTTGATTGGATGACTTTCAAAAGAAATGGGTCTTCCTTCTTGCATTAAAAAAAAACCAATTCCATTTCCTGAGGCATCACATTCCACAATAAAAAAAATTGTGAAGTCTGGCGTAGCTAATACTAGTGCTACGCATATTACCTCTTTAAGATGTCCAAAGGCCTTAGTTGCTTCAGGAGTCCATGAAATTGCATATTTCTTTAATAATTTTGTTATAGGTGCTGCTTTTCTCCCAAAATTCTTAACAAACTTGCGATAATACCATGTTAACCCAAGAAATATGTGCAACTGCTTTATGGTTGTGGGGACTTTCCATTCCTTAATGGATTTGATTTTGTTAGGGTCTACCTTAACACCCTTGTGAGATATAATATGACCCCGATATTCCTCCTCTTGTAGTCCTGTTATGCGGATTAATCCCTCTTGCGGACAAGAGCAATCTCCATAGTATTCTACGAATAGTTAGAAACAAGCGTCCATTTGCAAATATTTCTCTCTAGATTATTTGCAATTCAGAATCATTATAAACAAAGAAAGAGGACATGCTGCTACCTTGAAATCCAACGTTCGATGCAACCTTTTATTCAGTCACTCCAAAGAGGTTTCTACAACAAGTAGAACCTGCAATCAAAGAAAAGACAAAAGAATTAAAAGCACTTGCAACATATAATAATCGAGAAAATCTAATCCAACTTAGTGATCAAGGAGTCTAAGTATTGATTTTATTCAATAAGCACAAGAACAACTCAATGAGAAAAAGAGATCCATATTTATTATCTTGAATGAAAGAGTAAATTTACAACCTGATGCCTTGATGTCGTACAAATTCCTCCCGGGGTCCTAAACAATCATTCCTCCTTCGATTTTACAAGCCTTCCTGTCAAAATACCAGCATGGAGTTGTATAGAAATAAGCGTGTGATCATTCTCATGATAACAAAAACTAGTGTAGAGAGTATGAACTCTTGGGAATTTCTTCAACAACTTAACATGTATGTCTACCCTTGAGACTGAAAAATGAGCTCAATTTATAGGGAAATGGAGGTAGTTTTAGTTCCATGAAGAGGGGGATGGACTCCTCTCATGAATGGATTTGAGCTCCATAGACCAAGGGATAAGCTCCATGAGTGGAGGGATAGAGCTCCATGACTGGAGGAATAAAGCTCGAACTGATTGCGACTCTAGAAGCTTCCAATTGGGATAATATTCCACTAGCTAGGCTTCTAGAACTTACTTTATCCTTTATTTAACTTTTTATGAGGGTCCAAAGGTTTTATTAGAAAAACTTGCGGGAGCTGCCGCAGGATATAGACCAAGTATCTACGAACCCATAGGAAAAGGCTATGAAAAGTGTGGAGTTAGAATTTTAAGGGTTTTAATGAGATTTTCTCCAATTCCAAGACTTGGTTTGGGAAAATTAGGGTTTTTGACTTCTAAGGAGTACAATATAAGTAGTGATAGACCTATATGGACAGTAAAATGTCATGGTGACAAAATAAAGTGTAACATATTACCCCCTAAAGTATGAAGTCTGAGGTTGTTCTAAAGAGTGAAGTGCTTTATCATTCCGAGGATTAGATTGCGGACACACGAGTTGAAAACGTGTAAAAAAATTCAATGCAAGCATATATATATATATATATATATATATATATATATGATTGATTATAGGCCGGGACAGGTAGGTCAAATCTTAAGAAGGAAGGTGAAGAGAACTGGACTAGAAAGCTTAAGAAAGAAGGGTTGTTTGGTTGGTGCACCTCACACTGATGAAGATTCATCTCTTCTATCTATAGGTGTCCCATTGAAAAGTGTAGAGAAGACAACCACCTGGCATTTCTACTGAACATTGGAGTACCAACATATATATAGTAAATAAACTAGTAGTACTTTAGACAATGACTCTTTATTATTGGTAATGCTCTCACCACCAATGTATTTCTCACATCGGATGGCAAGGACGTCTAGATGCGGTTCAACTTGGACTAAGGCGACTACTAGGTAGGGATTGACTACCCTGGACAGCAAGCACAGCGGGTCGATAATTGGTGGTCATGTAGAACTCCATCCTGTTAACATAACTGGTTCCACACTAACAACCCCAACCACCTCTAGGGCACAGGGTATATCTAGGCTTATCATGTCCAACTGGTAAGGAGGATTCTCTCCGACGGGTGGTCCCAGAAAACCTAACCTCCTGTCTATGTCTCATGGGTGTTGTTTATTGGTAAGGGTAGGAAAGCTCTGTATCTGCTACTGCTAAACACTGTCATTTATGAAACTGAGATTTGGATGTAGTACCAGCATTTGTTGGATCACCTCCTGGCATAAACTACTCCTCCCTCTGGCCTATCCGATACGGATGGCAGAATCAAAGGACTAGGAAGTATACTATAGGAAAATTTCAACATAGATATGCGAGTTTTATCGAATTTCAACATATGATAGGCAGGAAGTTTCAGTTGATCATTCCTTCAACCTTTGGTTGTTGTACTATCCTAAGCTTAAACCCTTCAACCTTTGGTTGTAGACATCCTTAAACCCTTCAACCTTTGGTTGTTGACATCCTTAACCCTTTAGGTAAAGCTTAGGATATTCCATAGTCTCTGACTATGGTTCCACCCAACCCTTCAACCTTTTGTTGTAGACATCCTTAAACCCTTCAACCTTTGGTTGCCCCATCACCCCACCCTCAACCCAAGGACCTTAACATCCCTCCTTAACCGCCCTTGGGATGGTTCATTTCATTAGGATTTGGGGTTACATTGGGCTTTTATAAGGCTCAATGGACCTTAATAAACCTCATAATTGGCCATTTCTGATGCACTGACAGCCACTTTGGATCTCAAAGCCACTCTGACCCTCTGACCCTCAAATCCCTCCATTTGGGGTTACATTGGGCTTTTATAAGGCTCAATGGACCTTAATAAACCTCATAATTGGCCATTTCCGATGCGCTGACAGCCATTTTGGATCTCAAAGCCACTCTGACCCTCTGACCCTCAAATCCCTCCATTTGGAGGGTTCCCTTGCTATATTCCTTTAAATGACCTTCACTTGGGTCCTTGGACCTCCAATCCCCGGACCTTAACACGTTACTTGACGGGCGTAGGGTCCCATTTTGTGGCTGAGCTGGTGTATGAACCAGGGATTCCATGTGAGGAGTTACACGCAGGTATAAGTCAATGTACAGAACAGGGTTTTGGGCCCCTGAGACTTGACGAGCGCCCGGTCACATGACCCACCTCCTAGGAGCCAATTCACTCTGTAAAAACATAGATTTATAATGACCCAGCCACATAGGAGCCTTCCTACTCGCCCTTTCTCTGTGAAGCACCCGCCTACCCTCCATCCTGCTTAAGGCTCGGGATTTAACCTTGTGAAACGCTTACCTCCTGAGGGCTGGGGGTGGATAAGCACCAAACCAGTGACCTAACTTGAGGGCAACGGCGGAACCCTATAACCGATGGATACCTCCTGAGGGGCATCTCCTACTGGAGAGCTTACCTAACTTGTATGGGGCGTTTCACGGCGACGGTTATTTGTAAAACGCTTACCTCCTGAGGGCTGGGGGTGGATAAGCACCAAACCAGTGACCTAACTTGAGGGCATCGGCGGAACCCTATAACCGATGGAGACTTCTTGAGGGGCATCTCCTGCTGGAGAGCTAACCTAACCTGTATGGGGCGTTTTACATAAAACCCTGTCTGTACATACCTGAGTGTAACCCTCACATGAAATCCCTGGAACATATATGGGACAGAACCCATAATGGAACCCCAGATAACCCGTGAGGATTATCACCCGCTCAGCTGAGGGTTTTACAAGACCACATATCACCTGGAAGTCAGAGGAAGGAAAAGCTTAACTTTTGGTGAATGGCTGAAGTTGAGAGCCGACAGCCACCCGCTTTTCAGCTACTTTTTCAGACACCTGCTTCTGATGACATGGGACCCTGTATCATACTCATATAGGTCTATGAAACCGGTTATTACTTTTTTTCCTTATCATGAATAAGATCTTTATCTATTAAGAGTTTAATTAAGCCCGTAACACTTCTAAACACACTAGCTTATTCAAATAGAAGAGTTTGATATTCTATTTTTTTCTGTATTTCGACCAAATATTCCTGAGAAGGAGACCATATTCTGGAGTTAATCAACTCCTTGAGAACAACATCATGATAATGATTAACGTTGGAAGATTTAGCAGTGGAATAATAACTCGAAATATTTTCGTATATTTTATTCCAAAACAATTCAATAGTTTGTGCCTTCGATAATACACCATCAGCGTTCGATGATACACAGTGGTTAATATTTGAAATACTGCCACGGGGAACAATAGATGAGCTTTCGGTGACATTGAGAAGGTATACATTAGATATACAGCAAGCACAGTTAGAAAAGTTGAATTGCATTCGGTCACAACGAGACAGTCTTAATTCAATCGGGACATAACGAACGGGTACCTCTGGAAGTTTATAGCCATTCCTCGAACCAGGCTGTCGGGTGTTTAAGGCCATTCCCGACAAGGGCAAATATGATAAGTTCACGATGTTAATTTTTTTTTCCAGTTCACCAGTTGTTTCGCAGTGTTTTGGGTATAGCAGGACTCGAACCTGCGACCAAGGGCTCTACCACTGAGCTATACACCCTTTTGGAAACTGCCCCAAATGTCATTTGCGAAGCGCTGACGGCCACTTTGGGCAGCCCCTGCATGGACCCTAAGCCGTTTCCGCAGCGAAAGTGTCATTTATTTATACAAAAGTGTTTATTGACATGGGTCCTCCACTTCGAATAATAAATGACTTTATTTATCTGAATCTGCTAGGAGAATTGTTTAATCAAGCATCCCGGGATGATCCTATTCCTGGGGAGGATCTGAGAACTTTATTAATAGATATGAAGCCTAATGGGTATAAATATAAGTCCAAATGGAATCAAAAAATAGATGAAATCATTAAATTATACGAGCTATATGTACATACAGTTGGCGGGATGCGTCATGCAGAGAAGTGGAATGAATTTAATTCAGCTCTCCAGAGCTAGGAGTCTATCGGGTTTAACTACAACATGCACTTTTAACATGAAAAGAAATACCATGAATAAATTTAGTTCGATTAACGAGTTCTTACTCGAGGAGTATTTGATCCGTCTGAACATTATCATAGAGAGTAAACACTTCCTGGATCCATATGATGGTTTGAGGATAGCTCAACTTAAATTTATATCACCATACCTTCAATGTGCCGAATATGACGTTATTTCATTGGCTGTAATGCTGATTTTAATTCAGTACGTTTACCATAAAGGGTTGTCCAATGGTAAATTTACCATTGGTTATGTTCTAAAACTCCCTACAGGAGATATTCCCTTTACCGTAGGTAAACAGGCTATTTCCATAATTGATTCTAGGGGTAATGCTGTCCCTAACAGGGATGTCTATGAAGTTATAAGGAATGTAGTAATTCAAGCAGCTGAGGATTATGAAAAAGAAGTTATATCTGGTATATTTATTCGAGCGTATTATACTGGGAAACTTGACAAGGAGGTCCCTCTTAGTGAGGAGGAAATTTATGCCAAACTGAGGGAAGTAATTAATTCAGGCATTGTTGGTGAACCACAAGCAGTTAAATTTATGGCTAGGGCTAGGAAGCCTAATTATCCCAATCATGTAACAGCACTCCCAGCTAGGTGTAAGGACATGATACATTTCATTGTGGCCGATACGGAGACTGTGATGATCAATAATGTTCACGTCCCTTATGCTGTAGGTTACTTAGTTGTTTACCCTGGTGATGATATTGCAGCCTTGCCTGATTATAAGACTCAAATATATTTCAGTGAGGATACATCATTTTTAATACCAGAATTTATAGATAGGAGTAATGAGATGTTTAGAACCTTTCTAGATACTCTAGCTTTGGTGGCGGAGTCTAATAACATTAGAAATGTATACTTTCATAACTTCTCTCGATTCGACGAAATTCTATTGCTTAAATCTTATGCTTATCATGCATCAAAGTATACCTTCAAAGCTCTGATGAGAAACCATATGCTATACGAGTTAGTGGTTTATCGGGATAATAAGGTTGTGTTACGAATCAAAAAAAGCAATAACCGGTTTCAAAGACCTATATGAGGAAATAAAAAAGATAGGAGAAAAGGTACAAGATAGGTACCAAGTAGGGTCCCATATCACCAGAAGTTGATCCAGCAGCTGTCAGCCACTCCTAAATGGCTGTCAGTAGCTCGGAAATGGCCTCTGAGGAGGTTTGTGGGGTCTAGTCTGGGGTCCATGTAGGGGCTGCCCAAAGTGGCCGTCAGCGCTTTGCAAACGGCATTTGGGGCAGTTTCCAAAAGGTCCCAATCCAAATCCCAATCCAGCAGCTGTCAGCCACTCTTAAATGGTTGTCAGCAGCTCGGAAATGGCCTCTGATGAGGTTTTTGGCGTCTGGGCTAGGGTCCATGCAGGGGCTGCCCAAAGTGGCCGTCAGCGCTTCACAAACGGCATTTGGGGCAGTTTCCAAAAGGGTGTATAGCTCAGTGGTAGAGCCCTTGGTCGTAGGTTCGAGTCCTGGTATACCCAAAACATTGCGAAACAGCTGGTGAACTGGAAAAAAAAATTAACATGATGAACTTATCATATTTTCCCTTGTCGGGAATGGCCTTAAACACCCGACAGCCTGGTTCAAGAAATGGCTATAAACTTCCGAAGGTACCCGTTCGTTATGTCCCGATTGAATTAATACTGTCTCGTTGTGACCGAATGCAATTCAACTTTTCTAATTGTGCTTGCTGTATATCTAATGTATACCTTCTCAATGTCACTGAAAGCTCATCTATTGTTCCCCATGGCAGTATTTCAAATATTAACCGCTGTGTATCATCGAACGCTGATGGTGTATTATCGAAGGCACAAACTATTGAATTGTTTTGGAATAAAATATACGAAAATATTTTGAGTTATTATTCCACTGCTAAATCTTCCAACATTAATCATTATCATGATGTTGTTCTCAAGGAGTTGATTAACTCCAGAATATGGTCTCCTTATTAGGAATATTTGGTCGAAATACAGAAAAAAATAGAATATCAAACTCTTCTATTTGAAGAAGCTAGCATGTTTAGAAGTGTTCTGGGCTTAATTAAACTCTTAATAGATAAAGATCTTATTCCTGCTAAGGAAAAAAAGAAATAACTGGTTTCGGAGACCTATATGAGTATGATACTGGGTCCCATGTCATCAGAAGCAGGTGTCTGAAAAAGTAGCTGAAAAGTGGGTGGCTGTCGACTCTCAACTTCAGCCATTCGCCAAAAGTTAAGCTTTTCCTTCCTCTGACTTCCGGGTGATATGTGGTCTTGTAAAACCCTCAACTGAGCGGGTGATAATCTTCACGGGTTATCTGGGGTTCCATTATGGGTTCCGTCCCATATATTTTCCAGGGATTTCATGTGAGGGTTACACTCAGGTATGTACAAACAGGGTTTTACGTAAAACGCCCCATATAGGTTAGGTCAGCTCTCCAGCAGAAGATGCCCCTCAGGAGGTCTCCATCGGTTATAGGGTTTCGCCGATGCCCTCAAGTTAGGTCACTGGTTTGGTGCTTATCCACCCCCAGCCCTCAGGAGGCGAGCCGTTACCTTGGACCTCTAAGGTAGATAATCCTTCTAGTTTAGCAGATATGGAAGGTGGGTACTTATGTGGGCTCACAGGTGAACTCTATAATTGCCTTCGTCTATTATCTCAGTACTCTATACGAAGGACATCTTATGATCACTAGCGCCCTTGGAAAATTTAATCAACCTTTGGTGCGATCCTATCATTTCTGATTGGTGCTCGAGATACCAACTTATAGATTGGTCTATTGATACAAATTTTTTATATTTAAAGGCTGCAGCACTTGCTAATTTCTTTCTTAGATAACTCAGTGATTCTTCTGGCGCTTTACAATCAGATGCAAATACAATCAAACTTTGAGCTAAATCCTGCTCGTGAAAATGCAATACACCTGCGCGGTAGATTCTACCCCGGAAGTCCATGAACCCGGGCAGATAAAATCGATAACCTTTGTATGCAGTTGCCATTGTTAATAAAAAATCTTCATATCGAGCTCGTTGCACCCACGCAACTAATTCCTTGAACAACAAGTTAAAGCTACACAGATCCTGAATGCCAAAGTCGTTATTATGAAAGTAACTATCCCTTAAGATGTCAAATAACTCTAGTATATTGCCCTTCCCAAGACACCTATTAAAAAGAATACCCACCTCTTCAAAGATATCACGATTGTCCTGAATCAACTCCAATACCTGACTGTTGATCTCAAATCCTTGAGACTGCATTCTATTTAATATAGCGCACATCTGCTATGGATTATGTAGATTTATATAAAAATGGCTTTGGTTATGAGAAGATAATAGACAAAGGCGATTATAGAGTTCACCCGTGAGCCCACATAATTACCCACCTTCCATATCTGCTAAACTAGCAGGATTATCTACCTTAGAGGTCCAAGGTAACAGCTCGCAAACCATGGGCAGATTTAACCTAATCGGCAGAATACTTAACTCAAAATTGAATATAGCATAACAATTGGTTATATTACCTTTAATCTTAGAAATAGGTACTACATTCGTATAGCTTTCAGCTGTTTTAAGAGTGATCACTTTTCGTTCAACCAATAACTCTACCATGCCTACACCGATAGCATACGTATTCCTATTAACTTTTGCTTGTGCAGTTTGTTTTTATCATATAACTCAATATATTCATCTTGGTTTAAACCCATATGATGGGCTTGAATTTTTACAAGATAATCAATCTGTTGTATCAAGGTTGAAACCCTCGCGACGGATAAATCCCTTAAAGGGTTGAAGACTGAGGCTAGCACATGAATCATTATAGCCTCCAGTGTATAATTACCTAAAACCATAATATAAGCTCTATCCTTTTTGGATAGACCCTTATCTATAAGATATTCCTTAGCAGGGATAAGATCTTTATCTATTAAGAGTTTAATTAAGCCCGAAACACTTCTAAACACACTAGCTTCTTCAAATAGAAGAGTTTGATCTTCTATTTTTTTTTTTTTTTCGACCAAATATTCCTGAGAAGGAGACCATATTCTGGAGTTAATCAACTCCTTGAGAACAACATCATGATAATGATTACCGTTGGAAGATTTAGCAGTGGAATAATAACTCGAAATATTTTCGTATATTTTATTCCAAAACAATTCAATAGTTTGTGCCTTCGATAATACACCATCAGCGTTCGATGATACACAGCGGTTAATATTTGAAATACTGCCAAAAAATTTTCTATTCGATGAAACTCTTTCCTATACATAACTTTATGGAACTTGGAAATGAAACACCAGAAGAATATTTAAAGCCTTTCACTAAAAAATGGTTGATATTTCCACATCTTTTCCTGTCTTTCCAATTGAAAACATCTTACAATCGATTCATAGAGAATTTTGATCCCATTAGTTTCAATTCAGGATATGGCAGGAACACGAACAAGAAGGATGAGATGATCTCGGAGAATCAAGGACCGAGCGAAACTCATTTGGAAAATAATGAGAAAGATCTCAATTTGAAGATCGACTCGACTCTTAATTCAACCGAAAATGAGTATTGGGAACCTGAAAAAGATCTTTGTGAAGATTCATTAAATGAGTATTGGGAACCTGAAAAAGATCTTTGTGAAGATTCATTTATTGAAAGAGAACAAACAAAAATAGAAATAGAATCGGATTTGTCCTCAAAGTGTTTATCAGAATATTATCCAATTTCTTGGGCGAAAGAAATATTTACAGAAGATCAAAGATATACAGAAGAGAATTCCTTTCCTTTGGAAAGGAAAAGATTCATTGAAAATTTTACAAAATCAATTCGTTATTCTTTTTTTTTACATATGGCCAATGGATGAACCGTGTATGGGTGGTCCTAGTGCTACTAAAAAGCCCATTGAGGATTTCAACTTATCCAAAAGGTTATTGAAAAGACAACAAAAAAAAATTTCCCAATATTTAAGGGATTCAAAATCCTATTCATTAATGAATAGGATAGTTGATCTATGGAAGATCAAAACATATTTTGAAATTGAAAATCCTTCCTCAACCAAGCCAACCCCGATTGCATAATCACTCCTAGTCACTTTCCTTGGTTTCTCTCGTTTGAACAATAACTTCACACCGCCGTCCTTTTGACCAGCAGCAGCTTTCTGAATTCCAATATTCACTGCTTGAACTCGTACAGCAGAATCAATATGTTGGATCAAAGTTGATACCCTCAAAATGGATAAATCTAGTAAAGGGTTGAACATTTCCCCAAGTACATGAATCATTATTGCCTCCAGAGTATATTTACCAAATATATTAATATATTTTAAATATTGTTTAGATAGGCCACCCTTTTTCCGTAGATATTCCTGAGCAGTAATCATTTCTGGAGAAATAAATTGTTTGATCAAGCAAGGAACACTTTTAAATACAGTTTGTTCATCAAAATGCATACTCAAATTTTCAATTGAATGTTGTAAATCAATCAACTCCTGATTTCTCCTTTCTTCCAACTCCTTTTTGCTTTCCAAAAATGGGTTATGAAATTCATTCTCAAGTGTCTTATAGAATAATAACTCCTTGATAACTGCATCTTGATAGAGAGAAACATTACTCAGTTGAGAACTAGAGATTGATTCATCAATATTTTGGTAGAAATGATTCCAGAAAATCTTGAGGATTCGTTCCTTAGCCTCCCGCATCTTGCTACCATCATACCCAATAGTTGGATCATGTTGTTGTATATTGCTACCACTATTCTCTGCTACACCATCAGCGTTCGATGATACACAATAACCACGGGGAATCCAATAATCAGAAATACTGCCACGGGGAACCATATAATTATAAACACTGGCAGCACAAGGATAAAAGTTTAAATTATTTCGGTAACATTGAGAAGGTGTAATCGGAAGTTTAGAGCCATTCCTGCAACCAGGCTGTAGGAAGTTTATAGCCTTTCCTAACTGGGGCTCTATGCGTAGGCATAAATTGTTCATTGTCATTGTTAAATAAACGCGTCGATTACAACCACTTTGAACATCAAATGTACTCCTTCATTAATATGATCTTGATCATTATCAAGATGTATATTTTTTATAAGTGTTCTTATACGATCTATCACCACCTTCATAGTGCTTATCTCATTACTGATATCAGTGTGTATACGTAGATCAGTGCATCTTTCAGTGCTGATTTCTAGGATTTCTCCTTTTGTGGGAATATGAGACTTAGATCTAATAGATTCATAGAGTTTAGCCACCTCCTCACGAAGTGAGACAATTTCTGAACTAACACTATTATAATATAATGTCAATTTTGACATTTCTAGCTCTATAAGATCAATCATAGCATGAAACTCCATAATACGAGCATTTAATTGATTATTCACCTCAACAAGCTGCATTAATCGTGTATGATTCTCTTGTTCCAAAGATACAATCCTATTAAACAACTCTTGATTAATTTCAAACTGAACCTTCAGAGTTTCCTTAATGTTAAGGACATATGAGCTACCAGTGTTATATGAGTTACCAGCGTTAGATGAGTTACCAGCGTTTGATGATAGACAGTGGTGAATATTAGATAGACAGCCACGGGGAAAAATAGAGGAGCATTCGGTCAAATTGAGAAGGTATACATTAGTAAGACGGCCAGCATAGTGAGAAAAGTTGAATTGCATCCGGTCACAGCGAGAGAAGTTTAAATAAATCGGGACATAACGAACGGGTACCTCTGAAAGTTTAGAGCCATTCCTCGAACCAGGATGTAGGCAGTTTACGGCCATGCCCACAAGGCGGGTTTTTCCGAAGCAGTTCATTGTTTTTTTGTTAATCTCGTTGCACCGGCAATGTGTGCGGTGTTTGGGTATAGCAGGACTCGAACCTGCGACCAAGGGCTCTACCACTGAGTTATGCACCCTTTTGGAAACTGCCCCAAATGCCGTTTGTGAAGTGCTGATGGCCACTTTGGGCAGCCCCTGCATGGACCCTAGCCCAGACCCCAAAAACCTCATCAGAGGCCATTTCTGAGCTGCTGACAGCCATTTAGGAGTGGCTGACAGCTGCTGGATCAGCTTCTGGTGATATGGGACCTGCACCTGCTTCTGGTGATATGGGACCCTACTTGGTACCTATCTTGTACCTTTTCTCCTATCTTTTTAATTTCCTCATATAGGTCTCCGAAACCGGTTATTTCTTTTTTATATCAAATCACACCATCTCTGTAATAGGTAAATGCTTCTTTCTCCCCCGGAGCCATCGGGATTATTCGCAATAATATATCTTCTATAATTGTGAAGGTCTTATCAATAAAATTGTAATTTCTCTAAGATCTAGGCATAGTCAATTACAAATCTGATAATTTCCTTCATTCCCTTACGCAAATGATTCCATGAACGAAATTTTTTTTCTGGTGCACAATACCATAAAATGGATTTCCTTACAATCGTAAATATGTTCTCATTCTATCTATTCCAATCCAATTTCTTATTTAAAATGGGAAAAAGAAATAACCGGTTTTGGAGACCTATATGAGTATGATATAGGGTCCCATGTCATCAGAAGCAGGTGTCTGAAAAAGTAGCTGAAAAGGGGGTGGCTGTCGGCTCTCAACTTCAGCCATTCGCCAAAAGTTAAGCTTTTCCTTCCTCTGACGTCCGAGTGATATGTGGTCTTGTAAAACCCTCAGCTGAGCGGGTGATAATCTTCACAGGTTATCTGGGGTTCCATTATGGGTTCTGTCCCATATATGTTCCAGGGATTTCATGTGAGGGTTACACTCAGGTATGTACAGACAGGGTTTTACGTAAAACGCCCCATGCAGGTTAGGTCAGCTCTCCAGCAGGAGATGCCCCTCAGGAGGTCTCCATCGGTTATAGGGTTCCGCCGATGCCATCAAGTTAGGTCACTAGTTTGGTGCTTATCCACCCCCAGCCCTCAGGAGAAAATTATTTCACAAGGTTAAATCCCGAGCCTTAAGCGGGATGGAGGGTAGGCGGGTGCTTCACAGAGCAAGGGCGAGTAGGAAGGCTCCTATGAAATAAAACTCCTCGCAGCCTGGATGGTGGAAAATAGATCTAGGGTCTTGATTTCCGCTTCCTGAACTAGTACGATTCTATCCATGTGATTGATTGTGTCGAAGTCGAACATGGTAGAAACCACTTGATTACCAGTCGATGATGTGAATTGTTAACAAGTGTGAGAGAAACCACCAATAATGACAATGGATCTCAAAGTACTCAGTACAATATATGAAGTGTGAATGAATGATTTGCAGTCGAACACTACACAGAATCATTCGATCGAAGGTCAATGATGCAAAATGTCATCGAAGGCAAGAATCCTGCCATTAGGGCATGCATATCCCAAGGTACTGATAGGATTCTAGATCAACTTTCTAGATGATTAGCTGTCGTCGATAGAGAGTGACCCGTTGCAAGAAAACCCATGACATGAAACCATTAGATCAAGTTTTGAAGAAATATTTTCAAGGATTGACTCAGGGATGGTCAATGCGAATGGAGACAAATGTTTGCAATGAATGGTATATTTGAACTATCTCTTAAACACATAACGACACTGCAGATGGTTTGGTAACAAATGACCTAAAGCTAATACCCAGAAACCGATTGAAGACTTAAATGTGGTTTGATTAACTATTAGAAAAAGGATTTTCCAACCCAGGCACAAGTGTGACAAAGTGTCATGTTTAAGAGTGGTATACCGCTTTTCAAACAAGTGTGACAGCTGGATTCTTTTTCTCTCTTTTCCCCCAACATTACTAACAAGTACCTCTTTATTTTTGACAAGCTTGAGGAGGATAAAATTTGCTTATTTGTGTAAGCTCATCCTTCAGATGAGACCATATTAGTATTAAAATCGAACCCTCATAAGGAGTGGTTCAGTCCTTATTGTAATCGACAAGTCCTTTACCGTTAAATTTTAACGAGCCCAATATAGGAGAAACTTGACGTTTTTCAGGTTTAGGGAGTCAGAAGAAAAACATAAGTAAACTCCATGATTGTACTTTTTCGTAAATTTAGTATCTCAAGATAGAAAAAGGATAAAATAATACAGGAGAGAACTCTATTGGCCATGACTAGTCAACGTATACCTTTTTCGTAAATAGTCCATTTCAGTCTGGAAAAGGGGTAAACTTATACTGAAGGGACGAATGTTCATTTTCTTTAACAATCTTGAATAGTCAAGTACTCGAAGATATTTTCATATTTAGAGAGTCTGAAAAGGGCTTAAAAGAGAACTCCAGGGTTTCACTTTTTGGTAATTTTGAAGAGCCCGAAAAATTGATAAAAGTATACTCAGTTGGTCGACTTTTAATTTAATTTACGAGCTGGAAAAGACAGAAAGAACTCGAAATTTTCATATGTTTTACGAGAATGAAATATAGAAAAATAATCTCGGGATTTTCATGAGTTTAATGAGTCTTGAAAATAACAACTGAAATGGACTCAAGATAGGTTTCATTTTTATAAAATCTTAAAACAGAGGAAAACTATTCTTGTTAGTGGTTTCATTTTTACACAAGCTTGAAACAGAGGAAACTATGCTTGAGAGTGGTTTCATTTTTACACAAGATTGAAATAGAGAAAACTATGCTTGAAAGTGGTTTCATTTTTACACAAGCTTGAAACAGAGAAAAATGTGCTACAGATTGGTTTCGATGCCCCCTAAGCGTAACTTGCTAGAGCATATGCCCCCCAAGCTTCATTTCATTCAACTAAGTAGACTATTGGTTACTAATATTTGGATGGAATGAAGGTTCGTTTACGAGATCAGATGAAAGACTCGACTTAATTAGGACAGGATTTGTTTCATTTTTTAACGAGCTTGATACAAGAGAATAACTATATTCATAGAACTTTGCTTCATTTTTTAACGAGCTCGACACAAGAAAAGGAACTATGCTCTTGGAACCTTGTTTCATTTTTTAATGAGCTTGAAAAAAGAAAAGGATATATGCTCAGAGATGTGTTTCATTTTTTAATGAGGTTGACACAGGAAAAGGAACTATCCTCAAGGTGGCATGTTTCATTTTTTAACGAGGTTGGCACAATAAAATAACTATCCTCATAGGGACCTTGTCATGGCTTCCAACTGGAATAAACACATGTCAAGGGACACTCCTCGATCATGGCTTGCAAGAGGTCTTCATCAGATGGAAGAATAGTTCTCTAGAAGTAACACATGTCAAGGGACTCAATAGGGATAAGAACATCGCATTCAAATAATCCCATAGGGTTTTCCATGTCAATTACCAGATCTAAGTCAAAGGAAGTCGAGCAAATAGTGAGAGGCTCACTTGCATCGGTAACTGAAAACATGGGACTGGTTGCCACATAATTAACCAATAGCGAGGTAGATACCACTTCCGTATAAGGAAAATTCAGGGATGTTGAATTATTGGTAGTCGAATCAAGACTAACGAATGAAAGCTGGTCAACAGTCACAATGTTTCCATTGTGAGGGAATGACATTACATGAAAGAGTGTCGATATGAAAAATTTCATTGCATAGATATAGTCTCGCCCAAGGATTAAATTGAAATCCAAGGGGCCTCGAACTACCATAAGATCAATATAGACAGTTTTACCTTCTAGGGTAATAGGAAACTTTGGAAGGATCCCTAAAGGTTCACTAATGGTTCTGTTAAAATATGATATATTATGTGTAACAGGCACAAGCTGAGAGGAACCCAAAGCTTTCCAAGCATTTGAGGATACAATACTAATAGAAGCACCTTCATCTACATTTGTGCGATGCACATTCTTACCAAAAGCCTTCACAATGATTTGGAAAGGGATGGAGGAAGGAAGGCAAGGTTCTGTCAGTCTATTCCAATCAAAGGAAAAGACCTCAGTACTTGGAGGGGGTTCTGTAGGAACAGGTGAAATGCCCCCATGCATAGAAGAATCTAATGTAACAAGAAGAACCTAATAAGTATGAATTTCAGTCTCTATAGGGAGAGTGGAATTGACCAGATGTGAAATCAAGTTGACTACTTGTTAAACTAATGGATCATCAACCTGAGTGATATGAGTTTCACTCTCCAATGGAAGAGTGGTATTCAATGTACTTGGAATTAGATCAATCACTTTGTCAGTTGACAGTAGGTTGGGAGAAATTTTATGGTAACTAGTTGGAAGTTTTTGTTGTGGAACAGTAAGTTTTTCTAACAATTTTGAGGCTTCATCCATGTGAGGGAAAATGTGATTTTGATGACTCCCTTTGCATAACCTACAAGGAAACCTAACTTTACCCGTTTTCCAAGGAACCTGACTATCACTGGTTTATGGATCAATGGTATGTTGATGAGCATTTTTGGGCCATACTTCCAAGACCTTAGGAATACCATGACAACTGAAAAGGAAGTGGTCACCCTTACAAAGCTTGCAAGGGTATTTGGGTTTACGATGGATGTTGGAGGTTTCCTCAACACTACTAACACTTATAGCCATGGTTGGTTGGTTGACTTCTTTCTTATCTTGATTCTTCTTCTTCTTCCCTTATTCTTCTTCTTAGCCACCTCATCACTAGCGTCAAAGCTTTTACCAAGTGAATAGGAAGAAAGAGAGGAAGACATGTTGGGTGAAGAAGGTAAAGGGTCAACATGAGTTTGGTGATGTTGAGATGGTGAACTTTGTTGAGGTGAAGCATCTGGTTGAGGTGGAACAGTTTGATTATTCGAGACCAACGAAGTTGAAAATAAACATACTGGTAAACCTATGGTAAATCCAGGTAATGACAATGTAGCCATATAAGGAGGACCAACATTTCCAAAGGAAGGAAAATTACTAGGATTCTCGTTAAGAGGGGTTCCTTGGTTGGTAAATTCCAGAATAGTTGCCAATAGATTCAACTTCCGTGAATTTTAATAACAATTTGAAAATATTAAGAATTCAATTTCACAATTGAAACCTAACATCTCTAAAAAGTAAAAGCAAACAAATGAACACACGCTATCAAATCTAGGAGTCAAACCACACAAAATTAGTTTGTTTTCATAGTGAAATCACTAGTTGGTGATGAAATCCAATATCATAGAGATCAATGTGAAAAACGAGCAGTTGGAACAGTTACCCTGACAACCTGCTTAATGAAACAGTCCGGTGCAAGTACCTCCACTATGCCATCTTGAAGTGAAGTGCACCCTCCAGAAATTCCAAGTGAGTCTAGTCAACGTCTGCTACAGGTACAGTGGGACCTTCCCTCCACCATCACCTTGGGAAAAATCCTAAATATTTTGGCCACTAAGGTCACCACTAAGACAATTGCACCTAGGGGAATAGTTTACAACCCGATATACATGCAAGGGCAGAGTATCAAAGCTCAATCCCCATGAAAAATCCTCGACATGGTAAATCCGAGGTTTGCTAACAAGTGACCCCAGGCTCCTAGAAAATGGTTAATCCGAGGTTTACCATTTGTATTACGTACACGTCTTCTATCTTTGCCAATGAGATAGGTACGATTACCTCACTCGTTCTAACATGATCTCGTGCTTGACTCTTTTAAGAAGAGCTTCCCAAAGCACAATTGCAACAATTTGAATTTTTCCTACTGCAAGATGTTATTGTTTGTTTAGTTGCTTTGGAAAGTTAACTACAACATATTCCAAAACACTACCCTAAGCTATGTTGGTGGAAAGAGCCCTAGAAAATGTAAAAAATTCTAGATGAATTTTATTAAGCACTGTGTTATTTGGGTTGTTATTACTCAAAGGTAAATGAATATGAAACCAATGGTTTTATGACCTGACCCAAAATTGAATGCAATCGAATATGATAATGTAATATTTTCAATTCGATGAATCCTAACTAAAGTGAGGAGAGAGTTTCCATTCACTTCCAACAATGCAAGAATTGATAAATAAGAGAAAATATAACAAATTCTCTACTGCACTAATTTCATCAAGAAAAACTAATGCTAATCAATTCCAATTTTTTATTTTTATGTTTTAAAACAAGCATAAAAACATGTAAATTCAAATCAAAGAAACTGATCTAAATCTACGATTGATTTTTCCAGAATTTAAACTATGCATTCGTAATTTATGCACAATTCACTTGAAATCTATGCAAATGTAATCTATGCACATTTTTCGTTCTTATTCTGAAAGAGAATTCTAATCGTGAAAATGTGATCTATGCAAGACAATTATTAGACACAAGATGATTCCAATGTAATCTAAATAAAAAATCAAGTGTATGTAAAGAAAATTAGGTGAGAATTCTAAAATTCAAAAGTTAAAACACTCAAAGGCGATTAACACTCAGACAAAATTTAGTCGCCCGCCCCTCGACAAATGAGGGGGAATTTTTTTTGCAAAAACAAAAGAAAAAAGATGAAAAATTGTTAAGAGACTAGGATAAACCTCAAAGTAATGACCAAAGTAAATCAAATTAAGAATTTCTCAAAAAAGTAACTCAAAAACACCCAATTAACTTAACAGAGATTGACGCAAAAGATGCTAAAATGAAATTCACACATACGATTTGACATTTGAGATAGACTGGGGAAAACAAAAAGAATCATGCGATATGGCTCCTAAAAAGAGAATATTTATTTTTTCAAAAATTTTCCAAAGGTCTGCAGGTTCTAATGGAGAACAGAGCGGTACCGCATTGTTCTAAACTACAAACTACAGAGGCTTCCCCACTGTTTTCAGATGAAAACTGCGGAGGCAAGGAAAAGTACAGAAAAAATAAATATTCAGATTTTCTTTTCAGGGATTCTTAAAAGTTATCTAGGAAACCCAATCTTAGAAAAATCTAAATCATAAGACTCTTTAAAATTCAAACTAAAAAATAAAAAAGGAAAACTAAGTTCTATTCCCTAGCGGAGTCACCATTTTGTTATGCGGATTAATCCCTCTTGCAGATAAGAGAGATCTCCCTAGTATTCTACAAATAGCTAGAAACAAATGTCCATTTGTAAATATTTCTCTCTAGATTATTTGCAATTCATAATTATTATAAACAAAGAAATAGGACATGCCCCTACCTTGAAATCCAACGTTCAATGCAGTCTTTTATTCAGTCGCTCCAAATAGGCTTATACGGCAAGTAGAACCTGTAATAAAAGACAAGACAAAAGAATTAAAATCACCTACAACATATAATAATCAAGAAAATATAATCCAACTTAGTGATCAAGGAGTCTAAGTATTGATGTTATTCAATAAGCACAAGAACAACTCAATGAGAATAAGAGATCCATATGTACTATTATCTTGAATGAAAGAGTAACTTTACAACTTGACGCCTTGATGTCATACAAGTTCCCCCCAGGGTCCTAAACAATCATTCCTCCTTTGGTTTGACAAGCCCTCCTCTCAAAATACCAACATGGAGTTGTATAGAAATAAGGGTTTGATCATTCTCATGCCAACAACAACTAGTGTAGAGAGTATTCACTCTTGGGAATTTCTTCGACAACTTAACATGTATGTCTACCCTTGACACTAAAACATGAGCTCAATTTATAGGGAAATGGAGGTAGTTTCAGTTCCATGAAGAGGTGGATGGATTCCTCTCATGAATGGATTTGAGCTCCATAAACCAAGGGATAAGCTCCATGAGTGGAGGGAGAGAGATCCATGAGTGGAGGGATAAATCTTGAACTAATCATGCCTCTAGAAGCTTCCAGTTGGGAGAATATTCGACCAACTAGGCTTCTAGAACTTACTTTTCCTTTATTTGACTTGTTACGGGAGTCTGCAAGTTTTATTCATAGAACGTGCGGGAGTTGTCGCAGGCTATAGGACAAGTATCTGTGAACCGGTAGGAAAAGACTAAGAAAAGTGCGGAGTTAGAATTTTAAGGGTTTTAATGAGATTTTCTCCAATTCCAAGAATTGGTTTGGGAACATTAGGGTTTTTGACTTCTAAGGGAGTACAATATAGGTAGTGATAGACCTATATGGACAGTCAAATGTCATGGTGACAAAATAATGTGTAACAACTCCAAAGAAACATTTGGATGTTTTTTCATATAATTGTTTCTCCTCCAATAGTTTGAGCACCCTCTCAACATGTTTAACATGATCCTTCAAAGGCCTGTTGTATATTAGTATATCATCAAAAAATACTATCAAAAATTTTCTAAGGAAGGGTTTGAAAATGGAATTCATCAAGCCTTGAAATGTAGAAGGTGCATTGGTAAGTCCAAAAGGCATAACCAAAAATTCATAATGAACCTCATGAGTTCGAAATGTTGTTTTCGGGATATCTTCAGTCTTCATTCTAATTTGATGATATCCTGAACAAAGATCCAACTTGGTAAAAAAATTTCTCCATGTAATTCATCCAATAATTCATCAATCACAGGAATGGGAAATTTACCTTTAATAGTGAGCTTATTGAGCTCCCTATAATCCTGACACATGCGCCATGATGCATCCTTCTTGTGCACAAATACTACTAGAGCAGAGAAAGAACTTTGACAAGGTTGAATTATACCAGCGTCTAACATTTCTGTAATCATAGGTTTGATTTCTCTCTTTTGGCCATAAGGATATCTGTAAGGCCTGATGTTTCGAGGAACACTTTCTGGAATCAAATGAATAGCATGATCATGATCACGAATAGGTGGGAGTCATTTGGGAGTTTCAAACACCTTGGAATGATTGTCTAAGACTTTTTGGAGATCTGGAGAAATAAATGATTTTGATGTTGGAACTTCTAGTGAGCATAATTGTGAAATTACACCTCGTTGTTCTTTCTTCAGAAGCTTTGTCATGACATTAGATCTTAATATCTTTCCTGGCTTCCCTGTGATACCTCGTAATTAAATTTCCTTTCCTTCCGAAAAAAAATTCAAGAAAATTTCTTGAAAATTAAAAGCTACCGTCCCCAAAGATTGTAACCATTGTACTCCTAGTACAACAACAGCACCTCCCATTGGGATGGAAAGCATTGGACTATTCAATACATATTCCCCCATGGATAGCTTGATATTATGGCATTTTCTAGAGAAATTAATAGTTCCTCCATTTGCAACCATCACATGACATTCTGGTGCTGGGTATAGGAAACAATTCAATCCCTTGGCTACCTTACAATGAATAAAATTATGGGTACTACCCGAATCAATCAAAACTATTACCTTTTTCTTCTTGATATGTCCTTCTATCTTGAGAGTTTGAGGAGTGGTAATTCCTGCCAATGTATTACACAATATGGTCAGACTCATTTCTTCTTCTTCTAGGGTTTGTTCCTACTGTATATCCTCTTCTTTTGAAGTTTCATGTTCATTTTCTTCCTCCTCTTCACAATCCATGTAAAATAATTTCTTCTCAGCATACTTATGACCTTTAGTGTATTTTCTATCACAACTATAGTGTATAGTGTATTTTTTCTTCCAATTTTTGTGGTGTCAACCTTGTAGGTTGTGGAAGTCTAGGAGTAGCAACACTTCCATATTTATAGATGTGAGTGGTAGGCTTCCTTGTCGCGATAATTTTACATTCAATTTTTCTTGCCAACCTGAATGCCCTCTCCAATGAATCATGTTCCCAAACACGAACTTCATATTGGATTTTATCCTTTAAAGTCCCTATGAAGACATCAATCATGTGTTCCTATGGAATATCAGTTACCCTTATATTCAATTTTTGGAAGTCCTCAATGTGCTCCACCACTGAACCCTTTTGTTTAAGATTTATCAATTGGATAAAGAAGGTGTTGCTTTGTGTATCCTCATAATGTCCTATCATTTCCTCCATAAAAATTGACCAAGTGACAATTTTTTTTACGGGAGCAAATCCATCGATAGCATACAAATGCATTTTGTTCTAAATGTAAAGTTGCAATGCGTACCTTTTGTGTGTTTTGCACATTATTGAGATCAAAATATTGCTCCATCTATAGTATCCATGTTATGGGATCCTTGCCATAAAACTTCCTCATATCTATCTTTGGAATATGGTGGTTCTTCAATCCAACATTAGACTTTATGAAATCACGATTAATATTTATTTTTTTCTCATAATGAGTTTCCTCTTTTATATTTTCGCCATTAGGAATCATTTCTTGTATCAACTTTGAAAAAACTTCCTTCAAATGTACCATGTCTA
Organism: Pinus albicaulis; assembly: GCA_034641835.2. Classification (NCBI taxonomy): domain Eukaryota; kingdom Viridiplantae; phylum Streptophyta; class Pinopsida; order Pinales; family Pinaceae; genus Pinus; species Pinus albicaulis. The sequence continues at coordinate 867,589,744 of CM076571.1, forward strand.
TAATATTCCAAAAATTTAGACTTCATATAAATGGAATATTATAGTTGTTTTATCACTAGGTAGATGAATAAATGGGTGGTGAGACTCATAAAACCCCTTTAAAAGGAATAATAACACTCCTAATGTGAAAGGAGGAAGAATAAGATGCTAGACTAAGCACCTTTGGGTGTGAACAAGGACTGGATCATGTTGGTTCAGTCAACTTTGACCAAATCAACAACGTTGTCATGGAGGAGTGGTCTTTATGATGAGACAACACAGTTTTAGTGGAGGACAACATGCATAAGCTTGTTGGCAAGTATGGATGGGACCAAATGTGAGGAGGCTCTCATGCTATATATGGAGGGGATAGAAACCATTATTATTCATGTTTTAAATTATCATTTTTGATGTTGGTATGTTTAGACTTTGCATCCTTTTTCTGTTTAGCAGGGTTGTTGTGATGTTTAGTACAAGGGTGTTCCTGATCGGGAATCCCTAACTCATCCTCAGGGAAGGAGAGGGTCTTTGGGCTACATTTCCTCATTTTGGCATCTTGGCCAAGCTACCTCCTTCAGCTACAGTACAGTTTATGTTGAGAGTTGGGTTGTGTTGCAGGGTGCAACAAAGGAGGATCACATAGAGCCAATTTTGGGCTTGTTTTCAGTGGAGAGGTAGCCCATTCATTGGAGGATCAGAAAGGAGAGATCTTGGGAATATTTATATAATTTTTGCATCAAGCCAACCATCTACCATCCCTCACAGTGCAGTCTTAGTCCATGAATGCGTTATTTTAGTGAGCTGTTGCAGTGGGTAACCCAAAAATGGCCGAAAATCCAAAGTTAAGATCTGGCCAAACCATTTCTGGGTTTGTCTAGGTTTTTTGCGTAGAATCCATGGTTGAAATCCTGGATCATTATGAGTATGCTAATAGCCTTCTGCACATGGTTCATTGCCTCAGAAGTAGTAGTTTCCAATAGCAGCAACAATAGCAGTACACATTTCCAGTGCTTAGTTCTTTGGTGTATTTCAACCATCATGTGGCTTGAGTGCATTCCTTTTGGAGCATTGTATTTTATTCTTTTCTAGGCATTGCTTTTGTATCTATCAGCCATATTAAATTTATGTATTATTACAGCAACAGCTACGCTGAAATAGACAGCACTGTCACTGCTTTCTGGCATTCTATACAGTAGCAACAACTCATGTGTTTATTGATCTGATCATTAGAGGCTTGTTCTTATTGCTTGAGTGGCTTGACCCTCAATATATTTTGTATATTGTTGCTGATATATTAATAACATGATGGCTTCATATTGATCCCTCTTATTTCATGTTCAGATTTGTTGTGCTTTACATTTTTATGAGCTATATTGTTGCTATTTCCAATTTGGAATATTACAGTGGTATCAGAGCATAATCTTGGCTTAGCCTGTGCATTCAAGACATTATGCCATTAGAAGGAGAAGATTCTTCTCATAGAAAAGAGAAGATGTACAAAAGAAACAAAGGCAAGACTCCATTATTTGGAGAATTGAAGGAAGAGAGGATCTCCCAGCTTCTTTTCCAAGCTGTGAAAAATATCAAAGAAGATCTCAAGGAGATGAAAGGGGAAAGATGTAGAAAAATTCCAAGAGGGTTTGAAAGTGGAGCAAGCCCTATATATTCACATCATGGGTGTGATAATTTAGCCACACATCTAGATCCAAAACATATTTATTTGCCCACATTCACTGCAAGAAGGATGGAGGAAGAAGATGCACCAAGGGATGAGACCTTGAGTGACTATCTTTAGGAGTATGAGTCTCAATCATGGAGATTCAAAGAGCACTTGGAATTCTAAGGGTTTTTCAAACTCAAGGAAGGAAGAAGATCTAGCAGCGATAATAGAAGCAAGAGAGGTAGAATCTTCCTAACCAACTTTGATGGATCAGCAAAGTGCACAACCAAAGCATGGGTGGAGGAGCTAGATTCCTATTTCCAGCTACATCAAGTTTCAGAGAAAGAGGCCATTAGAGTAGCAGTGCTTCACCTCAAAGGTATGGCCCATGATTGGTGGTTTTATAGTTCTGCATCATTTTATCTTGCAAATGTAAACACTTATGCAGGGTTCACTAAGAAATTAGTGAGGAGATTTGATCTTAAACATTGTAAAACATCTCTTGTTGAACCCAAAAACTCAAAACCTTTGCATGAGTTGGAGAGATTTATTTTTCCAACTCCACTCCATAATTTTGTTGAAGGGGATAGAAACATGCATGATACCTTGCCAAGGGCAAGATCCCCACTTATTGAAAATCCCTCTTCTATAGATGAAGACATGGAGGTTCCTCCTTCAAGGGAAGACCAAGATCAAGGGTCTCTCATTGATGATGAGGCATTCTCACATAATTATGAAGAGGATGAGCAAAGAAGAGCTAACAACGTTGTACCATCAGGAGGAGATCCATCACCACATGGAGATGGGAAGGGAGCCATTGCTTCCATTAGAGGAGCCCTTTTGTCTTTGCAAGGAGTTCCAAATGACTCAACATGTGGGAACCAAAACACAATTTAGGAGAAACATGCATCAGTTTTTGTGGATTGTGAAGTGGAAGGGGAAGAAAGGAAGGATCAGCAGCAAGGGATGATTCACCCTTATCTATTCCAAGGGGGTTTTGCACAAAATAAGGGGATTTTATTGCGCAGTGAAGAGAGGGACAAATCAATCCACTCATATGTATAGTCCACTTCAAATTTTGATGTCTCACTACATGGGGGAATTCCACCTGGGAGGCCACCAAATCTAGAGTTGGTGGGAGGCATTTTTCCATTTGGTTCACCACTCTTAGATTCCGGAGGGGTGAAGACTTGGGAGGAATCTAGTACAGCGTAGAGAGTTTGGGATAGACTCAAGGAGGAGGGAGACATTCTCCCATTTTCAGAATCACCCACTCTCACTACACATACTGCGCTGACAGAAGTTGTTGTATTAATGGAGGATGGCACCTTCATGGTGCAAGGGAGCTGCTCCATGGATTTGGAGAAACAGAGGGTACTTCCTTTGAGGAATGAATCCTCCATACATTGGAGTAGATGGAGACCACTCATGCTTACATTGGCCAAGATCGGGAGTTTCTTTTTGGATGGTAGCTTCTCATGGGAGGCCAGCCTCCAAAGGTCACCAATTCTATTTGAGCATGAGAAGTTGCATGATGGGCATGGAAGCATTTTGGAGGATGAATTTGGCATCAAGGATGTCAAAGGAGAAGGCAACAACATGTGGGGAGCTTCACATTTTAGATCATCATCGTTGTCTCTTAGGAGGATTGATCCATATTGGAGGTCTCAAATTTTGGTAGAGTACTCCAAGGATCTTGGTACCTGCATGATTCTTGATGACCTGAAGGGAGATGATAGATATATGGTGGATGATGTGGTCATCCATTCCTATGGCAGAGTATTCTTGACTAGAGCTTCTGAGCTCAAGGAGAAGATGCTACATGCAGCACATGTGGACTTTCTTTCCATGCACTTGGATGCATTTCATTCTTTGATGGAGGAGTTCAATTGGGAGGGCATCTAGTAGGATATATATCAGCATATGGAGAGATGCATAGTTTAGATTGTGATGGAGAAGATGCCATAGCCACGTCCCTACTCATTGGGGGTAAGGGAGAATTTCCAGTTGAGCCATTTCAGCTCAAGGACCAAAGTACATGGTGGAGAAGGTACAATTTTACATTATGATTTTTACTTCTTTACTTTATATGAGTAGCATGTTGTACCAAGAAGGATTATCCCTTCTTGCATATTATATTATGATGTACTTGATGCCAATTACAACATTGAGGTTGGCTATTATATTGGTGGTTCTTGGGGGAATCCACATGATTCTTGGTGCGCACCATTGAAACCACATTGTACTTTCATGATTCCATCTTATAGGATTATTGTGCAGCAAACAAGTGGTTCGGAAAGCACTTGTTGTTCTCTAATTTGAGGTAGGAAAGGGATGCACTATGCTAGTTCCATGTGTGGAACTATGATCCAATCTTCGGTTGTCATATGGCAACTTCTTTTCATTGGTTTTTGCTCCATATATTGTTGATATTCCTATGTTCACGGGAACCTTTGTTTGGAGAGTAGGACAAGAGTTGGAGGTGCCCATTGGGAGTATGATTCTCCCTAATTTACATGTTGTATGTTTCAGGAGAAACAATGGGAAAACCATGATTGTCATGCTACATCTCTTTTATTCATGTGGGAGGATCCATTTGAAGAACTTGAGTTATTGGAGGAGGAACTTCATGGCTGATTTATTTGGTGGGGTAGCTTGGGCCATTCTTGGAGGCCATGAAATTTTAGCCCAATATCAGCAAAAACCCCATACTTACCATAAATGGAGAGAGAAAAAACTTGGATGGGACAATCTAAACTCTCCATGCAACCCCAACACATTGCACAAACGAGGGGTTGAGGATTTCTTTGACGAGCTACCTAGAATGGCTCATTTCATTTGGACGATAGCATGGGTATGGGAGACACTCATTGGGGATGAGGTTCCCTATGTTTATCATCACTGCTACCTTGAGGAGGTCATGGGACAGTAAGAAGATTTCCACTTACACCTTCCACTTTCTCATGATGTACACCATTTGGTTTTGCATACTTAGGATGAACCATTGGAGGGCAGATTTATTGCAAATTATGTTGAGTTGTGGTGGGAACTATTGATGAGGAGGCCACAAGAAGAGGAAGGGAGGAATTTTTCTCCACCTTTACAGTTGCTTAAGGACAAGCAACATTTTGGAGGGGAGGATTGTAATATTCCAAAAATTTAGACTTCATCTAAATGGAATATTATAGTTGTTTTATCACTAGGTAAATGAATAAATGGGTGGGGAGACTCATAAAACCCCTTTAGAAGTAATAATAACACTCCTAATGTGAACGAAGGAAGAATAAGATGTTGGATTAAGCACCTTTGGGTGTGAACAGGGATTGGATCATGTTGGTTCAATCAACTTTGACCAAATCAACAGCATTGTCATGGAGGAGTTCTCTTTATGATGAGACAACGCAATTTTAGTGGAGGACAACTTGCATGAGCTTCGTGGCAAGTATGGATGGGACCCAATGTGAGGAGGCTCTCATGCTATATATGGAGGGGATAGCAACCATTGTTATTCATGTTTTAGATTATCATTTTTTATGTTGGTCTATTTAGACTTTGCATCCTTTTGTTGTTTAGTAGGGTTGTTGTGTTGTTTAGCACAAGGGTGTTCCTAATTGAGAATCCATACCTCATCCTCAGGGAAGGAGAGGGTATTTGGGTTGCATTTCCTCATTCCAACATTTTGGCTGAGCTACCTCCTTCAGCTACAACATAGTTTCTATTTAGATCTGGGTTGTGTTGCAGGGTGCAGCAAAAGAGGATCACATAGAGCCAATTTTGGGCTTGTTTTTCAGTGGAGAGGTAGCCTATCCATTGGAGGATCAACAAGGAGGGCTCCTGCGAATATTTCTATAATTTTGGCATTAGGCCAATCATCTACCATCCCTCACATCACCAACCATATACCATCCCTCACAGTGCAGTCTCATTCCATGACTGCGTTATTTTAGTGAGCTGTTGCAGTGGGTAACCCAAAAATGGTCGAAAATCCAAAGTTAAGATCTGGCCAAACCATTTCTTGGTTTTTCTTGGTTTTTTTAGTAGAATCCATGGTTGAAATCCTGGATCATTCTGAGCATGTTAATAGCCTTCCGCACATGGTTCTATGCCTCAAGAATAGTAGTTTCCAGTAGCAGCAGCAGTGGCAGTACACATTTCCAGTGCTTGGTTCTTTAGTGTATTTCAGCCATCTTATGGCTTGAGTGCATTTCTTTTGGAGAACTGTATTTTCTTCTTTTCTGGGAATTTATTTTGTATCTATCAACCATATTACATTTATGTATGATTACAACAACATCTACACTGATATAGACAGTGCTATCACCGCTTTCTGTCATTCTATACAATAGCAGCAACTCATGTGTTTATTGATATGATCATTGGAGGCTTGTTCTTATTAATTGAGTGGCTTGACCCTCAAGATATTTTTTATATTGTTGTTGATATATTAATAACATGATGGTTGCATATTGATCCCTCTTATGTCATGTTCAAATTTGTTGTGTTTTATGTTTTTATGAGCTATATTGCTGCTATTTCCAATTTGGAATATTACGATGTCCTCCTTCAAACCTTCCATTTTTTCTTCCATACCATTCTGCAAACCATCCATCTTAGCTTCCACACTTTTCTTCAAAACATCCATTTCATTTTTTTGTTTCTCTTTGCAAGAGTGAAATTTGGTGCACTTGTTCTTATAATTTTGATATGTCATGTTGCATTTCTTTATCTTCATGAGCCATAGTAGAGCCTTCTGAAGTCTTAATGGATGTTGAATTATAGTTATGTGGAATGTTAGAACCAAATACTGATATCTATTCTCAAATATTCCCTTGGAATAAATTCAAATTGATTCTTCAAACAGTGACTTATGCAATTCGGAAAAAAATACACACCTTTTTCTTACTTTTGAGGATCTCGATATTGAAATTGAATTATCTCTGTGATTTAGGATATTAAATAACTGAAATTTGGCCCTTTAGTAGTAATCTGAATCTTCTTTCAAATGCCACAGGTCTGACCTGATTTGGATTATTCATGGCAAAGTTATGCCCAATCTCCCATAATGACCTAATTATGGGCTAGTTCAGTAGAGTGAATTTGTACGACGTGCCACGTGTCACTTTTTCTGCCTTCAGCTTTAAAATTGATACATAAGAAACTATATTCCATGTACTTATGGCCACCTTTTACATAATTCCAATCCCACACTCAGCAGAAAGTTATGACAATTTTCCCACGATCACCTCTTTGAGATGAAATTTGGGAGCCTGACAAAACCCTAAATTCCATAGATCATATCTCCTAAACTATTGCGAACCAAGATCTGAAATTTGTACAAGAAGTTCCACAGAATTTCGGTTTCACTGTATGAAAAATTCAGATTTTTAACCTTCGTAGAAAAAAATTTATAGGGCAAATGACCTATTTTAGGTGAAATTCGGGAGCCTAAAAAACCTTAAATTCCACAGATCATATCTCTGAAAATATTGCGAAATAAGATCTGAAATTTTTACATGACGTTCCTCAGGATTTCAACTTCACTCTGTAAAATTTTTAGCTTCTGAACCTTCCTATAAAATAAGTTATGGAAAAAACTCCACGATGATCTATTTGGAGAAGTGAAACCCTAGAATCCAAAGCTCTAATACCAAATGTTATGAAACCAGCTCAAAAAATAGAAGAAAAGAGAGATCAACACTTTAGAAATATGCCTCTTCAAGAGGGAAGCCTCCAATACATTACATAAATGAACAATTATTGGATGATACAAATGACAAAACCTCCTTTCTATATATAGGAGTCCATGGGGCCACAATGTAATCCTAACTAACCTAACAATAATAATGTAAAGGCATAAAAATAACAATATGGGGGTTACAAGGGTACAATAATAAAAATAAGGGGGTTACACTAACAACAATAAGAGACTATACTAGTAATACAGGGACCTAACAGTACCCATGTTGCATACCTTTGATGGACCCTGCTACACGAAAAATGATAAATACATAAAAAAACGTGATTACAATCACATTTTTCATGTATCGGGACCCATCAAAAGTATGCAACATGGGTACTCCTTGGATGATGAATTAAATTTTGCATCCAACAAGTAATCCTACTAGAAATTTCAGTAAAAAATTTGGGAGATAAGTTTAAAATACGAGTTGAAAAATTATTTTTCCGTTTAAAATTTGATGATGTAATCAAATCTTATTTTATTATTTCCGCTATTATTTTATAATTTCCTTAGGAGGCCCATTTTAGACCTCAAAATTCCCCTAATGAACCAATTCACACCGGAATCTAGAGTACACAGTGTTCTACATCTAGAAACCATGATTCCAAGGCTCTCCCTTGCTATGGTATGACATTGTAAGTCTATGATTCCAAGAATGTTATTCTTTATGTATTCTCTCATGTGTGCCTTGCACGACCATGCTCATTTTGTGTTTGTATCTAAGAATATTTCTCTAACTACCATTCTTGATTCTTTCTCCCACATACTTCACATAGCTGCATTCTTTGTTTTTCATGTGGACTTCCAAAACATGTTCTGCAAGACAAGCACTATATGGGATTGTAATTTTTTTAAATAATTCCCATACTAAACTAAATTATTTCACCATAAATTCAATTATTTTATCATGTATATAGGTGGGAAAATAAATATGGTGGCTTGGGTACACAAGCAACTCCTCCTCATTAGAACTTTGAATATGTGTCCACTCCTGTATCCAGTCAATTTTTTCATTTCCATATTATTTACATGAATTTAAGATGTAATTAAAATTATAATAAATATAGAAAAATGGGTTGTCACACAACAATCCACCATAATGCCTGGTGTTAGTGTGAATTATAATCGCAAGCGTACAAAAGAAGCTCACTTTAGATGTGCGCAGCTAATTTCCTTAGATCTGCAGTTAGTTGACCAAGATAAATGCTACAAAATCCAGATATATGCAGTTAAATACATTAAACAAAAAATAAAAGCAAGAGTTGCTCCATGCCTCCAATAGACAAGACAAGAATATTTTTAAAGAATTTTGTATTTATGACACCTGGGAAGGGAACATAGAAAGATGTTACCAGTCCCCATCAATGGGATGGGTTCTTGTATGTCCTTAGTGCTTCAGATCTAAGGTCTCTCTCACTTGATGGTGTAGAAAGCCCAGAAAAAAATGGAACTCAAAGGGAGCTCACAAGAAAAATCGTAGCAAAATATGACAATCATGGAGGATCAAAGTCAAACCAAAAGTATAGATCTAGAGCGATATTTTGGCAACAAAAGGTAGTGAATGAATGGAAAAACCCTTCTATTTATAACAAAATATTGAGTTATTCTAGATATTGGTGCATAGTTAAAATATTCTTAACCAAATCTAGATCCAACTTTTATGGAATATTTTATTATTTTTTGTTGGAGGGAAAAGAAATTTGAATTTGGTCAAATCCATTTATTTGTTAATAATAAATAAATAAATGATTTATTTATTATTTTAAGAATGTGGTTGAGTAACGTTTCCACTTGGATTTTTTTCTAGACAGCCATGATCAGTGCTTTCCGAGGTGGATTGTCCGTTTGGTCTTAACCCTGGCTAGAATGGACGTTGCAGTTTTCTTTGTTCTTCTCACCTCGCGACGGAGTTTTCACTTTGGATCTTTCGCGGTTTTCCTTTTCCAGAGGTGTCGGGCTAGGGTTCGGCTTTAATCGCTGAGATGGGGCTCGATCGCGACTATGTGGATGTAGAGCCGGCACCTGAAGATTTACTCACTGTCTGGGGTCACGAAGTTTCAGCCCAGCACCTCGAACGTTTTTTTCCCAAGTTGCCGGTGAAACCTGCCCCTCCAAACTCAGAAGAAGGTGCAGGTTCCCTTTCCTCTAGATCTGAACTCTCGGACGCATCTGGCGTTCTGAAGGCCGACTACGTTTCTCTCTCTTGCAGAGGTGGTCTCCCCAGGGGTGATGGCCTCGTTTACGACTGCCTTTGGGTTCATGGGTCATCCTCCCTCCTCTCGGGGTCAAATCCCTCAGTCTTCCCTCCTCTCACCGGAGGCTTAGAAGACGTGATGGCAAGCTGCGGCTTGCATGCGCAGAAAGGGCTTTTAACCGCAAAAGATAAAGGTTGGAGAAGCCCTGTCACCGGAGCAGGGGTTCCTAAGGTGACTGGATGTGGAAATAGGGCCCCGATTTAGAGCCACAAGCTGGTTTCAATTACTAGCTGCTCGGCAGTCGTCTCTGCTCAGGTGAACGAGGCTCAGCCTCATAAAGTCTCTCAGGACGGAGGTACTGGCCATGGTACCGGATTTGCAAGCCACTCGAAGCTTCTTGAGGTAGGAACAGAGGTGAGCCACCCAGAGGATCTTGAACCTAGGGTTGTCGCAGTCTCCGAGAAGGGTCAGCCCGTCAAGGAACCTTTGGATGAGGGGGCGGCGAGTCGTGACAATTGTGATAATTGTGATCTGGATGAGAGGAGCCACGAGCGCCCCGGTGTAGAGGCTTCTGATGGTCGGCGGTTCAAAGAGCTGGGGGTGGACGATGTGCAGGCGAAGGTAGTGGGAGGAATGCGCAAGAAGAAAAACCCTATCAGAAATAAGGAGCCTCGCCCTTGCTGCACCCTTGGAGTAGATATCCTCGTAGAAGAAGCAATGGCAGCATCAGAGTTGAGGCTTGTAGGCAGAGTGCGTGGAAGGAAATACTCTGCAGATTAATTTCGGGACTGGGTTCATTCAGAATGGGCACATGCACCAGGAAAACCAGTAGAGATCAAGGTCCTGGACAGAGGGTGGTTTACGATGTGCTTTGCCCAAAAGGACCATGCAAACTGGGTTCTCGACAGAAACTAGTGTTTTGGCAAGTGCCCAGTCCTTCTCCGCAGATGGACTCCCAGTTTCGACACCCAGACTGAAAAGATGAATGAATCTCCTATTTGGGTCACAAATTTCCAGGGCTCCCTCTCCAGTTTTGGGTCGATTCGGTCTTCACCTCCATTGGAAACACTCTGGGTAAGTTTCTAGATGTTGACAGGTCCTTTGTTCAAACAAACGATCTCAGTGTGGCTCAGATCCTTGTAAGCCTCAACCCTGGGGAAGGGCTCGCAGATGCTATGAATTTAAAGTACAGAGAGTTGGAATTACTGCAAAATTTGGATTATGAGAACCTGCCTTTTTACTGCCACAGATGCCACAAATACGGACATCTGGCTAAATAATTCCCTCTGGGTCATCGCCGCAGAAGGAATCCATTCAAACTTTCCAAAAAGCCAACGGTTTATCCAGCTCCTGACCCAAGCATGGATGCTCCGAAGGAACCCATGGAGGAGGACCTAGAGGCCGATGTGGAGATTGTGACTTCCAGTGACCCTTTTCAGCAGGCTGTACCCAACCCGCTCCCTGAGATTGCTCCTGTGCTGACCGCCTCTTAGTTTCCTTCTGCACCTGGAACAGTAGGGGCTTCATAGGAGGGTATGCCTCTCTCTCTCCCCTCCTCCCTTTGTTTTTCTGATTCAGCTTCTGTCTCTTTCGTTTCTGACCCTGGTCCTTCCAGGCAGCTCCAGATGGAGCTCTCCTCATTAAAGTTGAACTCCCTTCCTGTTGACAGTCTGATTGTTTCAATGCCTCCGCCCTCCGACCTCCCTCCCCCTTCCCAGGTAAACCCTCTGGCCCCTTGTTGTCCCCTGGAGCCTGCTCTCTCCAGTGCTGCTCCTCCCTACAATCTGAGATCTCTAGCTAATCGTCCTGGGATAGACTCAACTCCCAGTGGTTTAGACCAGGACCTGGTACCTATAGGGCCCCGAAAATCAAGAGGTAGAAAATCAAACCTCTCAAAGGCACAACAAAAGGCAAAGATAGACATTGTAGATGGGAAACAAAAATCTCTGACTGGGGTGCTTAGAGCAGCACAGCCACCCCCTAATACTTTGAAATGATCCTTCTATCCTACAACTGCAGAGGGTTAGCTAGTCAACCCAAAAAACTAGCTCTGAGGGATTTAATCAAATCTTACAATCCTGATATTCTGATGCTTCAAGAAACTCTTGGTAAAGGGGAGGATATCATTACTCTTCTCTCCAAATTGCTTCCTGGCTGGTGCTTTCAGGCCATCGATGCAAACAGCCGCTTTGGTGGGGTGGTCACCGGCTACAAAGCACGAAATCTCAGAGAAATTTCTTCTTGGGGGCTTGAAAACTCTCTAGCGCTGGAGCTTTATTCCAGGGAGCTCTGTCTACCTCTCCTTCTCCTTAATGTTTATGGGCCCTGTCAGGAGAGGGAGCTGTTTTGGTCCTCTTTTTTCCAAAAATCCTTTCTTGCCCACCCAAATCTGATCATTGGTGGTGACCTCAACTTTTCTTTGGGGGTCTCGGAATCTTGGGGAGCCAACGCCCGAGCTGACCCTCTAACGGACTTCTTCCTCTCCAAGATTGCCTCCTCCCACCTAGTTGATATCACACTCCTTAAATCTAGACCTACTTGGTGAAACAAAAGAGTGGGAGATGACTGGGTGGGTAAGAAGATGGATCGCTTTCTTTTGGGCGAAGATCTTTCCGAAAAGTTATCAATCTTTCGGCATTAGGTGGGTGAAGGGGGCCTATCTGACCATTTCTCGATCCTGTTGGAGACAAAAGGAACTCAGAAAAAACCGGGGTCCCCCTTTAAATTCAACTCCTCTTGGCTTGCAGATGATTCTTTTGTTGCTCTTTTTCACTCCACTTGGAGGAGGATTGGGTCAGAAGATGGGGAGAGGCTGAGCCGAAGTATGGCTTTTATGAACAACCTAACTAGACTAAAAGCAGCTACCAAGAACTGGGTTATTTAAAAGTCTCTTAAGGAAGATGAGGAGTTGAGGGCTATTAATGTAGAACTTGATCTTTTGGAAGACCCTGAAGGGGGTGGTTATGCCACCTTGGCTTCTCGAGATAGAATTCGGAAGCTTGAAGCAGACCGAAGGAGAATACTTCAGGTGAAGGAGGAAAGTTGGCATTTAAAGAGCAGGGCTATTTGGCTACAAGCAGGGGATGAAAATACAAAATTTTTCCAACAATATGCTAAAGGAAGGAAAAATCAAAACACCATCTGGGAAATGCCAAAAGAAAATGGGGAAAAGGCTCAGTCTTTTGAAGAGCTTGCCTCTCTAGGGGTTGCCCACTTCAAAGATCTTTTCAAAGCCCCAGAAGAAGCCTCCATCGCTGAAGTTATAAGAGTAGCTCAATATTTTCCAAGTTTCATTGATGAAGAAGGCAATGAATGTCTGATGTCTCCAGTCTCCAAAGATGAAGTGGAAGCTACCCTTAAGTCGATGCAAAAAGAGAAAAGCCCTGGTCCAGATGGCTGGACTGTGGAATTCTTCCTCCACTTTTTTGACTCCCTTGGTGACGATCTGACCGTGGTGGTGGAAGAATCCAGGATCTCAAGGTTGGTCTACCAGCCTCTCAATGCTACCTTCCTGACCCTCATCCCCAAGTTCGAACATCCCTCTTCCTTTAATGATTTTCGCCCCATCTCCTTGTGCACCTACTTATACAAGGTCATTGCAAAAGTCATTGCCTCCAGGCTGAAACCCTTCCTCTCAAAACACATCTCTGTGGAACAATTTGGTTTTTTAGATGGTCGTCAAATACACGAGGTTGTTGGGGTGGCCCAGGAAACCCTTCACAGCCTGAAAAAGAGTCAGAAAAAAGGGGCCATAATCAAGATTGACCTCTCCAAGGCCTTTGACAGAATCAGCTGGATGTTTTTAAGGCTCCTCCTAACGCACCTTGGTTTCAGGCATGATTTTGTAAGGTGGATTATGGGGTGTGTCTCTTCAACCTCGATTGTTGTCCTGATTAACGGTGCTGCTTCGGATTTTTTCAATCCTCAAAGGGGTCTGCGCCAGGGATGTCCTCTCTCGCCTCTGTTATTCTTGCTAGCAGCGGAAGGTATCAACTTAATGATCAAAGAGACTAAAAGACACAGTGAACTAAAACAGATCGAAGTTGGGCTAAATCTTTGGGTGACCCATCTCCTCTTTGTTGATGATATTCTCTTGTTCTGTGATGGGAGTTGGGATGACTGCCACTGCCTGAAAAAGGATCCTTGATCTCTTCTTAAAAGCCACGGGACTAGTTATAAACGAACATAAATCCTCCATCACATCTGCAGGGCTCTCGACTTTAGAAGTGAATAGAGCCAAAGAGCTTCTCCCTTTCGAACAAAAGTCCCTTCAAGACCTGTTCAAATATTTCGGATTCTATCTCAAGCCTGATTCTTATAGGGTTCAAGATTGGTCCTGGCTCCTGGCTAAAATTGAGCACAAAATGAACCATTGGAGTTTTAAATGGCTGTCAAGGGCTGGCCGCCTTGTCCTTATCAAATCTGTGGTCTTGGCCATCCCAATCTACTGGGCTAGTCTCATCTGTGTGCCGAAGTGTATCCTCCTGAAAATTAATAAAATCTACAGCAGTTTCCTATGGGCTGGCCAGAAGAAGGAACATGTCACGCCCTGGGTTGCATGGGATAAAATTTTCAGACCAAAACGATGGGGAGGATGGGGGATAAAGGACTTGCTCCCCTTTTCTAAATCCTTAGCTGCCAAATTAACCTGGAGACTGGTTTTTTCAGAAAATATTTGGACTGTTGTAACCAGAAGAAAGTATATCGGCCCAATCACACCATTGGAATGGATTAGACTGCACAACAAATCATCAAAAAATTCATCTGTGGTCTGGAAAGCCTTGGTGGCTGTTGTTCAGATTATTGAAAAAGGCTTGCCATGGAATGTGGGGGACAGTAGATGAGTAAGGCTTGGGAGAGACCCTTGGGTGGGCTATCCGGACTCCTTTTCCCTTTCACGAGACCTGATCGAAGACCTTAACAGCAAAGGGCTATCCTCTCTCCATCAAATTGCAGACCATGCAAACTCCTCTAACTGGCGACAGGAGTGGTTATCGGGGGAAACTCTTGGTCTAGATGAAAGATGGCTCCAGGAATGGAGGGTCTTCCGAGTAGGACTGCTGAATTCTCATATCCGCATTACCGAAAAGCCAGATGAATTGAGATGGGTTCATTCTCAAACTGGTCTTTACTCTCCAAAATCGGGATATGACTGGCTTATGTCTCAAAAGGGATGGGAGGAACCAAGCTGGTGGGCCAAGCCACTGTGAAAATTGAAAGGGCCAGCCAAGACCCGACTGTTTTTCTGGTGTGTTCTTCATAAGAAAGTCCCCACATGGGATTTTCTTTAAAAAAGGGGGAAAATTGGACCTGGATGGTGCCCCTTGTGCAAGGAGAGCGAGGAAACCGCTCAGCATATTTTCCTTTCCTACTCTTTCTCTAAAAGTCTCTGGAATGAAATGCTAAGATTGACCAACACACCTTTCAGTTGGGAGGGGGAGGAAATATCTGAGGCCTGGAACTCTTGGTGGCAGCAGGCGCCCAATGAAAAAGTCAGAGTGTTGCCCCTGTTGGTTGTATGGGGAATTTGGCTTGCCAGAAATCACCTGATCTTCAAAGACACCTTTTTTCCTATTGCCAGACTAGTAGCAGAGGGGGTGGCCATTTATGAAAACATCCCATCTCCTTCCACCTCACAGAATATCAGGTATGTTCAGCAAGAAGAAATAAAGGGCTCCATCCCCTAGGCTTACTTCGATGGGGCCTCAGATATCAACAAGAGATGCAGAGCTGGCCTAGTTATTCATTTTCCCCCCGGAAAACTCCTCAAAGCATCCATTGGGCTTGGTACCGGAACAAATAATTTTTCCGAGCTAAAAGCTTTGCACCTTCTACTTTCTTGGCTCTCCTTGTGCAATGAGCGCGAGGCTCAGATCTTCGGTGACTCTCTGAACACTATTAAGTGGGCCAATGGCTCACAACATTGCAGGAACTTTCTGTTATCTCCTTTACTTAATGAGATTTTTCGTCTTAAAAGTTGGTTTTCTAAGCTCATTATCTGTCATATTTTTAGGGAAAGAAATTCAGAAGCAGACAACCTTTCTAAAAAAGGCTCTGAGCAGGATATGGGCGCATGGATAGTAGAAGAGGTGGTTGATGGGGTGGCAAGGCGACTTGCTCCTCCAGCATTTGCATAACTCCTCTCTTTTTTCTGGTTTATGTTTTGATGTATATACTACTGTTATAATTTTTGATTATGTAAAACTTATTCAGGACTCAGTGTTGTTTTCCTTTCATAGGAGGCCTGAGATCCTGCCCACTTTCGAACTTTATACTTCCATATTGCCAGTACAGTGTCTACTATCTGGCTTTTTGACATTGTGGTTTTCCCATCACTCTGTTTCGGCTGATTAGGAAGCTGGGAGTTTGGGGAAATTACAGGTATCTTGCTGTCCCAAAGAATAGTTTTTGACATGGCTGTTTGGGGGGAACTTCTGGATTTTTCTACAAACAGCGGTTTTGGTTTTCTCTGAAAACAAGGGAAAAGAAATGCCCAGCATATGCTATGTAACCTTTCTATATCAATAGATGGTTCGATTTTTTTCTGTGGAAAAAAAAAGAATGTGGTTGAGTAATAATTAAATAAATAGTGACTTTTTTAATTATTTATAAATGATTTAGTCAAATTTAACAAGGAATATTGTTTAAATAATGTTTTAAATAATTATTCCTAGAAAATAATAAGATAAATAATGATTCATCTAATTAATTTTCCTGTTTTGGGTTAAATATGACCAGGAATATTAATTAAACTGTTGTTTAATTAATTATCCCTTGAGTAAAATCAAACAAATAAGGATTTTTTCAATATTTCCTCATGGGGTTTCCTGTTTAGACCATAACCAACTTAATAAATTAGGAATTACTAAGTTATTTTTCATAGTGAAAGCAATTTTATTGGGGTAAAATCGGTCTTACATGGTGTACTTTGGTCCATCTAATAGTAACATGTTATATGACCAAAAATTGGTGTAACAGATTGCCCCCCAGCGTGCGAGCATTAGGAGATAATTGTATGACCGAAGTACATTGTAAGAACTCAATCACTAGACACTGAAGGGCGAGTCAGAGAGAGAGAGAAATATAAGGTAGAGTAAAGCACTAGAGGACAAGACCCTAAGGAGGAAAGACTTATAAGTGTGACAAGTCTTTTTTATGAGTGAGTACATGTTCTGCATGAGGCGGGGGAGGCATACCTATGCCCACTGAGATAACAAAGTACAAAGAATGATGCGTCTAGTAAACAAGGGACTGAACTATATAGTACATGATGGCATAAACATGGGCCAGATAAAGACGTGATAATGGATCCCACATACATATTGTGCGTGGGACAATAACCAAGACTTATACAATAGTATATGAGTACATGAGATATAAGTATAACCAAAGAGACCCTGTAAAACAGTAAAGGGCTCTGAAAATCTGAATGATAAATGAAAACTAAAGAGGCGCTGCAAGCAATTGAGGCCGGAACCATAAAATCTATGGAACTACATCCAAGGCTGTAATATAGAGGTCATCCAGGTATGTGGGGGGCTACCTGAATGGCCACCCCCTCATAAGGTTTGAAACATCTCACACACACCCGAGAATCACCAGTACAATCTGTTGCATCACTTAACCATCAAGTATATAGATCTCGATCATGCCATAAGGAGCTGGCACTGAGAGCCAATCAAATCAAAGGGAAATAAAGAGTCCCTTTTCCTGGCCCAAGGCACCGAACAAGAGTGGAAGCTGGAACCAAGGTACACCACCCTCTAGACCTATCTTCTGGAATGAATAAGTTGATGTCGACAGAAGGAGGTCCGCCATAGGTGAGGCAATAAGGGATCCTCAACTAAGGCACGAGAGATAATAGTAGATTGATTGATAGAATGACACTAGGGATAATGGATGAATGAGGGGTACTGAGTGTTACACCATTTTTTTTGTCATCTAACCTATTATCATTAGATGAACCCAAGTACACCATGTAAGACCAATTTTACTCTAAGTAAAATTTCTTTCACCATATAAAATAACATTTGTCCATATTTCCTAGTCATATTTAACCCAAAACAAGGAAATTGATTAAATAAATCATTATTTATTTAATTATCTCCTAGGAATAAGTTATTCAAATCATTATTTAATAATATTCCTAGTTAAATTTGACTAAATCATTTGTAAATAATTAAATAAATCATTTTTTATTTATTTATATTCCCACCATCTCCCTAAAATAATAAATAAATCATTTATTTATTTATTGTTTATAAATAAAGGAATTGACCCAAGTCAAAAGACCTTTTCCCTCCAACAAATATAATAAAATATTCCAAAAGGGTGATTCTAGAATTTGATTAATAATATTTTATTCATGCACCGAGTTCTAGAACACTCCAATACTTTGTTATAAATAGAAGGGTTTTCCCCATTCATTAGTCACCTCCATTGCATTAGATCACACTAGATCTACTCTTGGTCACCATTTTCCATTTTTGCCTTGTGAGCTCCCATTGAGTTCTATGGTTGTCTGGGTTTTCTACCACAATAAGAGAGAGGGATTTTAGATCTGAAACGCTGAGGACTTTCAAGAACCCATCCCATTGAGGAGAACCAGAAAACACCTTTCTTGTTTTCCTCTCAGGTGCCCAATTCTTTAATATAATATAAAACATTCTTTTAAATACATTGTTCTTTTCTTGTCTATTGGATGCATGGAGCCAACTTGTGTTTTATCTGCTTAATGTCTTTTGTGCTTAGATCTGGATTTGTGCAGCAGACTTAAAGATATTTTTCAGCCATAATCGATGTTAGCGCTATTTTTTATGTGTAGCTAAAGTGATCTTTTACGACGAAAGATTCATACTAACAATTGGCGACTCCACACGGGTTTTCTTTTGCGACCACTGTCGTTTTATATATTCCTTCATATCCAACTATTTCAGACCCTAGGGTTTCTATTCTATTTTATTTTTTTCCTATTTTTATGGTGCTTTCCACCTCTAAAACCCTCAAACAGTAAATTTTTTAACTTCCATGTGTTTCTGGCCTTATTGCGCAGGTGACAGACATCAGCCGCAGCTGAGACGATAAATTTTTCTAAAATCCGCCGCCGAGAGAGCCGGATCTATAGGTCGCACTTATCGGCCCAAAAAGTGTGACTTGGCCTTGAGGTCGCAATTTTCTGCCCCAAATCTGCGACCTGGACTGCAAAACAGGTCAGAACTTGCGACCTGCACTGTTTTCTGCAATTTTCAAGCACTTTTTTTGGGTTTGTCTGAAGCCTCTGTCAGGGTTTTCCAGCCTCTGTCTCTGCCCATTTAGACCTGTTTCTGATATGTTTCACTCAACTAAGTGGGAATCTTGCCCCTTAGGGCTCTAGTACCCTCCACTTTTTGTGGGAGATTTTTTGCTGTTTCAGAAGTCTGAATTTCCAGAGTTTCAGCCTTATTTCTTTCAGATCTGCTACCTTAGTTTCAGATCTCTTTAGATCATCTCTTCCCCCTTTCAAATCACCTCATATAGTTTTGTTTGGGTTCATTTCTAGGGCTGCCTCATTGTCCCTTCTATTTTTAGCTGATCTCCTCCTTTTTTGCAGCAACCTTGCCTCTGCCTCTTTGTTGTTCTCTGCACCTCTTTTCAGCAGATTTCCCCTTTAGATCCCCGTCCCTCCCGACCTTAGATCTATTGGCCTTTTTTTAGTATGCTTTTCTTATTTTTTCCCTCTTATAGACTAGTTTTGAGAGACCCACCTTCTTGGGTTAGATTGATGCATTAGTAGCTGTTAATTTTCTGATCTTTTAGTCCTATTTACTGCAGATTTATTTTCAGTTACACAGCACACTTTTTCTTTTACTCAAAATGTCTGGGTTTAAACAGTTAAAATTAACACACGCCACACACTGACCCTAAGTGAAGAAGAGCTTGGTTAACACCGCCTGGAAAAGCCTTTAAAATAAATTGACACTGCACCTCTCTGCCCTTGTTTCGACATTCATCTCTCTTGATTTTACCCCTCCCTGCCCCTGTTAGTTTTCTTCTTCCCGTCATCATTGCGCCTCCAAGGCGTTCGTCCCGGAGACTTCTTGGCCCTCTCCCTCATTTTCTGATTGGTCGACTTCCTCTTGCCCATCGTCATCGAGTAAGTCCTCCCCCGAGTCCGCAATCCGACTCTTCCTCTGATTGTTCGGGTTCTCCCCCTCCTCCTGGTTCCCCCCTGTTACCTTCAGCATGTCTAGTTCAGGACCTAGCCCTAACCCCAATTCTACTGCTGTGTCCATTTCCAGTGGAACCCCTACGGGACCTACCTCGACTGCCCCATTACTCCCTTATATGGTTGGCCTCAGTCTCCCCGATTTCAATAAGCTGATTAATGATCCTATCCGCCACGATGTCAGTTGGCCTGCTATGCCAACCAAGCTCCCCTCTGACATTCCCAAGTTCGAAGGCCTTGCTAGTGAAGATCCCTCTAACCATATTTGATCTTTCCACATGTGGTGTTCCTCCAATTCCATCACCGATGACTCCACTCATCTTCGATTGTTCCAACGCACGCTTACAGGCGAAGCTTCTAAATGGTATGTTGATCAAGCCACTTCTTCCCATACCACCTTTGCGACCATTGCCCAAGCCTTTTTATCTTATTTCTAGCTCCCTCTCTGATATGACACTGGTACTGAACTCTTAACTTCTTTCCATCAATCCTCTTCGACCTGCCTTTCCGCTCATGTCCAGGAATGGCGCCGAAGACGGAGCTTGTGTCGCGCTCCCCCCTTTGAAGATCGGGTTTACATGGACTGGTTCCTTCGCTCTCTCTTACCTCCCATTGGCAAATATGTCACATCCCATTTTCCCCAAACCAAAAAATCCTCCCTCCAAATCGCCTTGAAATATGACCTTATCTATGCCCAATCTGGTTATGTTTATACCGTCCTTCCTGACATCCCCAAGCCCGGTGGCCCTAATGCCTCAGGGGCATCTCACTCTACTGATGGTATCATTGGAACCCCGTCACATACCTCTGCCCAACCTCTCCTAGGCTATGGTTTCCCTCCAGGAGGGGCCAGCACCTCCGACACTTTTTCCCCTCCAGGTAGCATGTACCCAGGATACGACATGCCTCCTCCTTTTGCCCACCCTCCTGCTTACTTCAATGTTTCCCATCCTAACCCTTATCCATCCCCACAACCTGGTGTCCCAGCTCCTCCAGCATTTGGACCTCCCACTCCTTTTCCTTTTCCACCCCCGCAACCGCACTTACTACCCCCTCCAGGGCAAGTATTTGCACAGCAGGGGGCAACTAATCCTCTTCCTTATCAAAGAAAGAGGAAAGGAAATCAATCTGCTTCTGGTAATCGTGGATCCAATCCTTACAGTATTGACCCTACCACTGCCAACCAGCCACAGGGCTCCTAGCCCAGGCCGAACAGGCCGTTTCGCACCAATAAGCCTTGTTCGTGTTGTGGTGTTTATGGTCATTACACTCAAGATTGTCCCTTATTACCACAAATGCAGCAAATGTGGGAGTCCCAGGCCACCGTACAGGGACAAAAGTTCACCCTTCATCTTGATCATGATGCTTGACGACGTATCCGACACCAAGCCTCTCGCTACCTTCTAATTGGTGATGACCTTTATCGTCATGGAGTAGATATTATCCTTCGTCGTTGCCTCACACACGGTGAAGTCGAGCAAGTCCTCAATGCCTGTCATAGCAGCACTAGTGGTGGCCACCTCTCCGGTCTCGCCACCGCCCAAAAAATCATGCGTGCTGGATATTTTTGGCCTTCTCTCTTCAGTGATTGCATTGAAGCAATCAAACACTATTCCAATTGCCAACAATTCGCCCCCGAGGCATGAGCTCCTCCCGCTCCTCTCCATCCTGTCGTCACATCTGGTCCTTTTTGTAAATGGGCCATCAACTTTATGGAATGTCGACCTCCCTCTACTGGTAACCATAAATATATCATAATGGTGGTTGACTATTTCACTAAATGGGCCGAAGAAATGCCCACATTCAACAATACGGCCGCCACTGTAGCCTTCTTTTTCTTTAACCATGTCATTGCTCGATTCGGAGTTCCAAAACAGTTAGTCTCAGACCATGGCTGAAATTTCGAAGATCAGATTTGGCATGAGCTATCCTCCCTATTGGGTTTTGAGCATCACTATTCATCTTCCTATTACCCCCAAGGTAATGGCGAAGTTGAAGCGGTCAAAAGAATTCTTAAGACCATGCTCCAACAAACGGTGAATAAGCACAAAACCAATTGGCATCTCATGATCTTCCCTGCTTTGTGGGATTATCGTACTTCTGTTAAAACCACCACCGGTTTCACTCCTTTCCACCTTATCTTTGGTGAGGAGGCAGTCTTACCAATCGAGTGTGAAATCCCTTCCCTTCACTTGGCCATCAAACTTCTCTGTGATACCCAACCTCTAGAGCAACGACTTATCATGGTCAAGCGTGCCTCTGAAGACCGTCTTGTTGCATTAAAAACTCTTGAAGCGACCAAAAAGCGCACCAAAGCTCAATATGACTGAAAATTCCACCCTCGTACCTTCCATGAAGGTGACCTTGTTCTAGTATATGACCAGGCCCACGATACCCTCGATCATGGGAAATTTGACTCATTATGGCTAGGTCCTTACATTATTAGTAAAGACCTTGGTAAGGGGGCATATCTTTTAGAGGACTTTGAAGGCCACATCCTTCCTAATCCTCGCAATGCACTCTATCTTAAGCGATATTACCCTTAGCATTTCCCATTCGAAATGCGTGTTTTATTTTCTTCTAGATAGCTAGCATCTGTTTGTTTTTCATTTTGCTACTTCATCAAGACACCTGTTGTCTACAAAGCCTTACTTCACCTCCCCTCAAAGTTGGATTTTCTCACTTACAACACATGTCATTGGGGGCACCACCTTGCCTCTATACTCATTCCTGTTCGTGTCAATTTCCGTCATGAGATACCATTTTGTACTCATGTTTTGTTTATGATCCCCTTTGGATCATCCCGCATTTGATCATCATCATTAGTGTCTACCAGTTTTTCGCTCTACTATTTTCCCTCGTGCCTTAGTTCGGGTTCCCTTATTGCCTCACCTATGGCGGACCTACTTCTGTCAACATCAGCTCATTTACTCCAGAAGCCAGGTCTAGGGGGAAGTGTACCTTGGTTTGATCTCTTCTTAGCATGATCGTGATCTATACACTTGATGGTCCAGTGATGCAGCCGCAACTATTGGTGATTCCCGGGCGTGTGTGAGATGTCTCAACCCAAATGAAGGGGTGGCCCTACAGGTAGCCCCCCACATGCCCGGATGACTTCTTCATTTCCGCCCTTGATGCAGCTCCTCTCATTTGATGATATCGGCCTCAACCGCTTGCAGCACCTCTTCGATTTGCATGTATCAGTCATATTTTGTGATCCCTTCCCCGTGTGTAGGGGGCATTTGGGTATATTTGTATCTCATGTACTAAAATATTCTTGTGTAAGTCCTGAAGGTTATTCTAGGCATCACATGTATGTGGGATCCATCATTTTATTTATCTGGCTCATGTTTAGGCCAGCACCTGCTTCATTATTGCACTCCGTTGTTTTCCGGGCGCCTTATTCTTTGTACTATTGTATCGGTAGGCATAGCTATGCCTCCCCCGCTGCCTTTAACACTGGTACTACTTCATCACCTAGAGACTTGTTGCACCTGTAAGTCTCGTCTCCTCCGGGTCTAGTACTTTAGCACATTAGACTACCTTACATTCCTCTCTCTCACTTCTCTCTTGATGCCTAGTGATTGAGTTCTTACAACGTACTTCGGTCATACGATTTGCTCCTAACACTCGTACGTTGGGGGGCAATCTGTTACACCATTTTTACCCAAGTACACCATGTAAGACCAATTTTACCCTAATTAAAATTGCTTTCACCATATAAAATAACATTTGTCCATATTTCCTACTCATATTTAACCCAAAACAAGGAAATTGATTAAATAAATCATTATTTATTTAATTATTTCCTAGGAATAAGTTATTCAAATCATTATTTAATAATATTCCTAGTTTAATTTGACTAAATCATTTGTAAATAATTAAATAAATCATTATTTATTTAATTATATTCCCACCATCTCCCTAAAATAATAAATAAATCATTTATTTTTTATTTTTTATAAATAAAGAAATTGACCCAAGTCAAAATACCTTTTCGCTCCAAAAAATATAATAAAATATTCCAAAAGGGTGATTCTAGAATTTGATTAATAATATTTTATTCATGCACCGAGTTCTAGAACACCCCAATATTTTGTTATAAATATAAGGGTTTTCCCCATTCATTAGTCACCTCCATTGCATTAGATCACACTAGATCTACTCTTGGTCACCATTTTCCATTTTTTCCTTGTGAGCTCCCATTGAGTTCTATGTTTGTCTGGGTTTTCTACCACAATAAGAGAGAGGGATTTTAGATATGAAACGCTGAGGAATTTCAAGAACCCATCCCATTGAGGAGAACCGGAAAACATCTTTCTTGTTTTCCTCTGAGGTGCCCCATTCTTTAATATAATATAAAACATTCTTTTAAATACATTGTTCCTGTCTTATCTATTGGATGCATGGAGCCAAATTATGTTTTGTCTACTTAATTTCTTCTGTGCTTACATCTGGATTTGTGCAGTAGACTTAAAGATATTTTTCAGCCATAATCGATCTTAGGGCTATTTGTTATGCGTAGCTAAAGTGATCTTTTACGAAGAAAGATTCATACTAACATTGAGTAGTGGGCTGACGACTTCCCTTGTTAGAGCATAAAGGGTGTGGATGACCTGGAAGCAACTAACACCATACCGAAGGGGATAGGAGATAGTATGACTCAAGGAAAAAATGTGGGACACGAGAGAGGAACAAAGAAATGGAGGATGGAGGACTATAGCAGGATACAAAAGGACTCGGGATAGACTCCATTGATGCAATGATGACTCAACTCATATGCTCTAAATAAAGGTGACTCGATGATGGTGCCACACAGAATAGGCCCAGTGGGGACCATAAAAACATGAGTAAAAGATGGTTACTCACGAAGAAAACTGACACCAACATCGAAAAGTATGAAGGAAAAGTGGTGCCCCAAGTACAAGTGTTGCAAGTGAGGAAATTCGATTTTGAGGAGTGGTGAAGTGACCCTTATTGGAAAAAATGTGTCCGGGTGAAGTATCAAAACACAAAAACTAAAGGATACCCATTTCAGAGCTCAGTGAGTGCTTTCCAATGGTGCTGACAGTTTGTCAAAGCGAACGACGATTTGGTCGCAGCTGGAAAAAGACAAATCTGGGGTTTTTCTTTTAATAAGGCATTTTCCCTCCAATTTGATTCATTTGCAAGTGTAGCTGTGGTGAATTTAGAGAGGAGAAAAGGCCCTAAATCTTGTGGCGATTGTAGCGAACAAACCGACTATTGGAATCGAGATCCGTTAGTTCCAGGTAAGAGGCTTAACCCTACTCTTTCATTTTAGTGGATTGAAAGTTCAGTTTAGGCACCCAGAGCTCAGGAACAAACCCCTACTCTTCTTCATGGTTGGGTCACACTTTTTGGGGCAATATCTGTGACCTGAGTAGTAGTTTTTGGGCATAAAAATGCGACTTGTCCCAAGAATTTCCTGAAAAGTGCGACCTGTCAGAGAGGTGGATTTTGCTGCTATTTCTTGGCTGAGAGCTGGGTTTTTATG
This sequence comes from Pinus albicaulis, assembly GCA_034641835.2. Lineage (NCBI taxonomy): Eukaryota > Viridiplantae > Streptophyta > Pinopsida > Pinales > Pinaceae > Pinus > Pinus albicaulis. Next base: position 867,615,037 of record CM076571.1, read on the forward strand.
GTTGAATGCAGTATTTCCTTTCGGTACACTAACAAATATGATGGTTTTGTGTAGATATGGCAGAGTTAAAGATCAACTGGAGAGAGAAAGACCTGGACACATTATGGTCGGAGATCCAAGAGGATCATGGTGTCTGCTCTTCATTGGCCAGGTTTGGGGTCTTGAAGTTTGTGGAGAAGCCTTTGATGAGAGATGTAGATCCCTTGTTGGCCTGGATTTTCAGCTATCAAGATCCAGATCATGAGATCTTTATAATGCAGGGGCACGAGGTCAAGTTGACTATCCAGGATATATATTTCTTGAGTAGTCTCCCACCCTTTGGGATGGTGTGGAATAAGTAGCCAGTGTTACCATTAGGGCAGAACATCATGGAGTTTGTAGAGATCCATTGTCAACTAGGTCTCCATGTGAAGGGGACACGGATAACGATCGAGGATCTAAGGAAGCTATAGACCCATGCCATGGCCATAACGGTGTTGTGGATCTTGGGAAACCAGGAACTCAACCACATCACTTGGGGTCAGATGATTCTTGTTGAGAGTGTGTTGAGTGGGACCTACTATGGGTGGGCTGAAATGATGCTGTCATCATTGAAACGACACTTGTCACTATGCAAGCAGCAAGTGAACCTTGACTATGCATATGGCACAGTGTTGTGCACGCACTTCTTTGAGAAGATCCCAACACTCTGACCTCGTATACAGATCCAGGATGTGGGCCCGAGAGAGCCCAGGATGCGCTACTGGGGGCGGGTATTGTGCAAAAGCGGAGGTTGAGTAGTCAGATGGGTGTTCTGACCCGATTTTTTTGCTCATTGGTATCAAATGCCACTATACATAGATGACTATCCCTATAGTGGGATGAGTTATCGTGGGGACCTGGACTTGCCACTGTCGCCTAGTCGAGTATGGGGGCTCAATGGTAAGTGACAAGTTTCTAATCTTTTATGCGCATTTTAAAGTTTCAAAATATCGTATATGGTACTGATTCATTCACTTTTGGTATGCAGATATAGCACTGGTGAAACCGCCCAGGTACATGGGAGATCCTGCAGTAGCAGGAGCTACAGGACCTAGTAGGTCGAGAGCACTGCAATATGAGTATACAGTGGCCCTCCTGGAGGACATCCGTCGAATATGTGAGAAGCTTCTAACCGGTGTTTCATAGCGCGACTGGCAAGATCTTGATGACTAGTACATAGAGCCATGTATTGGTCTTCCCTTGGAGTGGCAAGGGGTCATGCGGTGCATGGCGATGGCCGGACAGGGGATGCACAATCTACAAACTGCCGAAGCCAAGCCATTGGCCCGGGATCCTCCAAATAGTGATTAGGTGTAAGGGCATGTGGTTCCCCCAGTTTTGAGTTTTTTGTAACATGCCATGGGCATGTCATATGTATCATAGTTGATGGAATATAAAACATTTTGATTGACACATATAATGGATATGCATCGTTTTATGGTTTTTTTTTTATTGTGTTGTGTGAAATGCATGTGATAAATGCCAATCTAGAATATTATTTGCAATTCTATCTACATAGTGATTTTGTGCTCTAGGTACATGACTGAATGTAATGACTGCAAATTCACGCATCCAAAGATTCATTCATAAACATCTTCTAAAAATGAAAGGATTATGCACACGATAGACACCATTCAATTGCATGACAAGAATCGTGGAATCTAAACGAACATGAAGGTGAAGGATGCGATGGGAAAGTTCATCGGCTAATAAACCTTTCACTGCATCATATTCGGCCTAGCTATTGGTGGCAGTACCAATGCATACACCATTAGAGAGAACAAGTGAATGTAAGGGGGTAAAAAATTTCCCAACCTGCCGAGGCTAGATTTCGAGAGTAGTGACTTGCACCATCGGCATAACCGATATATGGTGTGGACGGGGGGTCCATTTTAAAGGTGCCACAAGACAACAAATGAGAGGATGATGAACAATGCTAGTGACCCGAACGCAAGGTAGAAATAAAACAAACACTACTAGAGGGAGTGCTCTGGGTAGGATGTCTACCACCTACACACCAAAAGGTAGGTGGTGTGTGGGAGCTACCTTGGGGGTAGCTTGTGCTCAGTTTGTGAAAGTTACCATAGACACGATTGGTGTAATTCCTCTTATGGGTGGAAAATATGAAGTTAGCAGTGGAAAAGGCTTCCATGATGTCGTCATCACATTAAAAGATGGGGTGAATGGTGGAAGGGTAACCGCCTGACATGGAAAATCTACCTAACTCATCATCATGAGAAGAAAGGTTCACATGCGCATCATCATGAGGGGTGACAGAAGAACGAGCAAATAAGGGATCCACTAATGTTGAGCCTAGGGTGATCGATGAAGGGAGGTCAAGCGAAGCAGAAGGGGAAGTCCTAGAGGGATATTCCACCGTGGATCTCATAGATGATGACAGGTAGAGGATATTAGCTGAAGACTCCATCATATCGACAATGGGAGGGGGAATGTAAATGGGAGTAGAGGTATCCTCAGGTTGGCCTGAAGCATATTGTGCGAGTACGGGAGAGGCGGACTAGCTTTGTTCAGTCTCGTACTCCCGAACTACTTCCAAAGAGGCGCGATAATGCTTGAGGTAGGGATAAAGATGGTTATAATGGCCATGGAGATCACACAAAGCATAGGGGTGGTTGGTGTGATAGTCTTGGGGTTCTTGGCTGCAGTCGAGGAAGAAACAGAGGCTTCAGATACCTTAGACTCAGGAAACGTGACATTAACCATGGGTTTGATGTGAGGCAATTCAGGAAAATGATGGGTGGCATGACCGTAAACATCACACAAAGCACACGGAGGGGTATGCTTTGGAGGTTCAGGAGGAGGAGTGGCTGTTTGGGCAGCCTTGTCCTTAGGTTCCTTCTTGCTAGCTTTTCCCACCTCACCCGAAGCTTTCGCAACAGGAGTAGGTTCGTGTTGAGGTAGCTGAGGCATAGAAGCAAAGGGAGGGGTCATGGGGACCGGTTGGACCGAGGTCAAAGAAGTATAAGGTTTTGGATGACTAGGTGGGATAGTGGTTGGGGGATCAATGTACCAGACTGGGATCCCCAAGGTCATGTTAGGAAGAGATAAGGTAGACATAATAGGTACTAAAAATACTTCAGGAGCGGGAGCTAGAAATGGTATCTGACTGGAGGGGTAATGTCCAGGAGGGACAGCTCTGAGATGGTTAAGGCCAGGAGGTACTATTCCATGAGGGTAGATAGCCTCATGGATACTAGTTGTGGGTGAGGGGCCTTGAGGAGGAGGTCTTGAAGGCTGAGTCAAGGTCCTAGGAGCAGGTTGCAGAGGGCGGGGATGCTGACTAGTCAAACCAGTCTGTTTGATGTCAAACTGAGATGATTGCATCATGAAAACGTTCAACAAGCTGGGATCATATATGAGAGGAGAAGGACCATGGAATTACCCAAGAATATAGGAAAATTTGTAGACTCCGGGTGAAACACTAGTCCCATGTTCGACTATCTTTTTATTGGCCACCAAAGAGATGATGGACTCAGGGGAGGTCTGAGACTTCGGTTTGTAATATTTCAACTCATCGATGGTGGCAATATTTCCATTGTGAGGAAAGCACATCTTATGGTGAACCGTAGATGGGACAGTGGACATTGCATAAGGGTAGCTACGACCTAATAGAATGTTGTAGTCTAAGGGGGCGTCAACGACTTCTACGTCAACACAAACATTCTTTCCCGCAAGAGTAATAGGAAAATTGCAGAACATGCCAAGGGGCTAGGAAGAGTGGCCATCACAGGCTCAGAGGGTGATAGTGGAAGGGGCCAACTCAGGAGATCTGAGTTTCTTCCAAACCGAAGCGGGAATCACGCAGGTGGATGCCCCCTCATCAATGATACAATGGGAGACGTTGGCATTCTGGATCTTGACAGGGATTTGGAAGGCGACGAAAGCAAGAAGAGGAGAATTTTATCACGCATCAACATCGAAGACGATCAAACAATCATCTGAAGGATCCACATCACCCGTGGCAGTTAGTATAGATTTATGCTATGAAGGGCATGAATGGAGGGCTTCCAGCATTGACATGGAAGCAGGGGATTGAGCCAAGTCATCTACTATACTATATGAATGGGTAGCTTTGCCAGAAGTAGTGTTTTGGAATAATGGCCCCTTGGGGAACTTGGTATGAACCTCTACCTTAGGCTGAGGGATCAGTAAAGGACCATTGGGTGTCAAAAGAGGCTCTATGCGACCTCAAGAAGGGGGCTCGGGGACAGACGTAGCAGGGGGCTTGTTGTACTGATGGGACCGAGACTAAAGGTTGAGGTCAATGGTAATGGGTTGTTCAGAGTTCATCATGAGAATCTGATAATCAGAGGTAGCATATGGAGGAGGTTGAGTGGCCTCCTAACTTTCAGCGGGTTTGGTAGCCAGGATTCCTTGTTGGGGGAAAGGATTGGTAAACACAGCTTGTTGGATAGGTGCATCATTAGGATGAACCAAAGGGGAGGCTTGTTGTCCTTGGAACGCTGCTTGAGCTTCCCACATCTATTGCATCTGAGGTAAAAGAGGACAATTGTGGGTATAATGACCATAGACACCGCAACAAGAACATGGTTTGTTTGTGCAAACATGCCTGTCCTGCTTAGGTTGAGTTCCATGTTGCTGGTTAGTAGTGTTAGGTGTATTCCCTTGGGGATTGGGTCTTAGATTACCTAGGGAAGATGGGTTTTGGTTGCCTTTCCTCTTCTTTTTGGAAGTAGGAGGATTAGTCGCACCCTACTGTGCATACACCTGACCCTGGGGGAGAGTGGTTGTTGTTTCGAGGGTTGAGAAGGCAAGGGAGGCTGAGGTGTTAATGCTAGAGGAGCTGGAGCACTAGGTTGTGGATACAAATAATAAGGAGATTGGGAAAAATTTTGGTAAGCAGGTTGGGAAAAAGGAGAATACATGCCGTATCCTGGATACATACTACTGGGAGGGGGAAAAGCGCTGGAGGAGTTGGCCCCTCCCTAAGGGAAACGATAACCCATGGGAAAATGAGTGTACAGATGAGAAAGGGCTCCAACGATACTATTGGCAGAATGGGATGCCCCTGGTGCATTGGCACCACTGAGTCTAGGGAGATCAAGTGAGATGGTATAAACATAACCGGACTATGCATAGATTAGGCCATATTTCAATGCAATCTGGAGAGAAACTTCTTTGGTCTGAGGGAAATGAGATGCGACATATTTTCCAATAGCAGGAAAAATGGATCTGAGAAACCAGTCCATGTAGACACGATATTCGAAATTAGGTGTTCGACATAGGCTCTTTCTTCTTCGCCATTCTTGGACATGATCGAATAGGCAGGTCGTAGACGATTGACGAAAAGAGGTCAAAATTTCGGTGCCAATGTCATAACGAAGGGGAAGATGGAAGTAAGACAAGAAAACCCTGGCAAGAGTCACAAAAGTAGTATGAGAGAAGGAGGCTTGGTTGACATACCAATTGGAAGCTTCTCTAGTAAGCGTACACTGGAACAATCGAAGATGGACAGAGTCATCGGTGATGGAGTTAGATGAACACCACATGTGGAAAGAACACACATGGTTTGTAGGATCTTCTCCAGCAAGACCTTCAAACTTGGGGATGTCTGAATGGAGCTTGGTTGGCATAGTAGGCTAGTCAGGGTCATGGTGTATGGGGTCATTGATCAACTGGTTAAAATTGGGAAGACTGAGGCTTGCCGTGTAAGAGAGCAAGGGAGAAATCAGGATATTTCTTGTTGCAGTCCCACTAGTGGTATTAATAGCATTGGTTCGGGACTACCACCAACGTTAGGTCGTGAACTAGACATGGTGAAGGTGACAGGAGGAGAACAAGGGATAGAACCAAAAGGGGAACCCGATGAACTAGAAACAGAGTCAGAATGGGGACTCGGTGGAGGATGAACTTGAACCCTGCCGGAGGAGTAAGTCTTCCTACCAGAAAATGAGGATGAAGGCCAAGAAGTCTCCCTACCAGAAACTGAGGAGTAATTCTTCCTACCAGAAACTGAGGGTCCAGGATCAATTGATTCCAATGTTATAGTCTTGGGCTCACGGTGTAAACCTGGAGCTCTTCACTTAGGGTGTGTGTGTATGTGATATGTGTGTTAATTTTAATTAAACCCAGGCGTGTGTAGAGAAAAAGGAAAAAAGGTGTTTTATAACTGTAAATAAATCTAAAAATGACAGTAAAGTAAATTGAATATGTTAGAAAATAAACAGCTAAAGATGCATCAATTTAAACCCAAGGAGGAGGGCTTCCCAAAAACTAGTCTATGGGTGGGTAAAATCTAGTAAAAACACACAAAATGGCCAATGGATCTAAATTTCAGAGGGACAGGTATCTAAAGGTCAAATATACTGGAAATAGGTGCAGAAAATAACAAAAAACCAAAGGGAAAAGTGCTGAAAAAAGGTGGCGAAAGGCTACAACCTGAAGGGAAAGAGAGGGGACCCAAAAGGAGGACTAAACAAAACTAAAAAAGAGGTTTTTTGGATGGATGAATAACCAATCTAAAATGGATTTGAAAGTACAGGATCAAATCTGAAAAATGGCTGAACACACTGAAATCTCAGACGACCTACTTAAGCTAAACTCCTCCTAAAAAGGTGGAAGCGTACTAAAGCCCTAAGGGGCTTGGTTCTTACTTCAATGAGAAAAAAAGAGAAAGTACAAGTCCAAGATGGGTGGATATGGAGGTCAGACAACCCTAAACAGTAGCCCAAACAAACCCATAAAAATCACAGGAAAAATCCCAGAAAAAGGACAGGTCACAAGTTCTAACCTGTTTTCTACAGAGGTCACAGTTTTTTTCTACCTGAGAGCTCATGTCGCGGGTTTTGGCCCAAAAAGTGTCACCTGCACGTCCGGCTATCTCGAGAGGAGGTTTTAGTAAAAAAATTTCATCTCAGCTGTGGCTGATACCTGTCACCTATGCAATAGGCCCAGAAACACATGGAAGTTATAATTTTTACTATTTTAGGGTTTTAAAGGTTAAAAACAACATCAAGAAAAGAAAAAATGGAAGCTGAAGAAAAACCCTAGGTGTTGAAGCAGCTGGTCATGCAAAAATGACAACGGTTGTAATTATAAACCCTTGTGGAGTTGCCAATTGTTAGTGTGAATTCTAATCGCAAGCGTACGAAAAAAACTCACTTTAGCTGTGCATAACAAATAACCCTAACATCAAAGATGGTTGCCAATTTCCTTATATCTGCAGTTAGTTGACCAAGATAAATGCTACAATATCCAGATCTATGCAGTTAGAAACATTAAACAACAAATTAAATCAAGACTTTCTCCATGCATCCAATAGACAAGACAAGAATATTTTTAAAGAATTTTGTATTTATGACACGTGGGAAGAGAACATAGAAATATGTTACCAGTCCCCCCTCAATGGGATGGGTTCTTATATGTCCTCAGTGCTTCAGATCTAAGATCTCTCTCTCTCTCTCGATGGTGTATAAAACCCAAACAAAAATGGAACTCAAAGGGAGCTCACAAGAAAAATGGTAGCAAAATATGACAATGATGGAGGATCAAAGTCTGACCAAAAGTATAGATCCAGAGTGAACTTTTGGCAACAAAAGGTAGTGAATGAATGGAAAAAACCTTCTATTTATAACAAAATATTGAGTTAGTCTAGATATTGGTGCATAATTGAAATATTATTAACCAAATCTAGATCCAACTTTTATGGAATATTTTATTATTTTTTGTTGGAGGGAAATAGAATTTGAATTTGGTCATATCCCTTTATTTGTAAATAATAAATAAATAAATGATTTATTTATTATTTTAAGAATGTGGTTGAGTAATAATTAAATAAATAATTATTTATTCAATTATTTATAAATTATTTAGTCAAATTTAATAAGGAATATTATTTAAATAATGTTTTAAATAATTATTCCTAAAAAATAATAGGATAAATAATGATTTATCTAATTAATTTTCCTATTTTGGGTTAAATATGACCAGGAATATTAATTAAACTATTGTTTAATTAATTATCCCTTAATTAAAATCAAACAAAAAATGATTTATTCAATATTTCCTCATGGGGTTTCCTGTTTAGACCATAAAAAACTTAATAAATTATGGATTGCTAAGTTATTTTTCATAGTGAAAGCAAATTTACTGGGGTAAAATTGGTCTTACATGTTGTACTTTGGTCCATCTAGTATTATTAGGTTAGATGAGCAAAAATTGGTGTAACACATGGGTACCTACTCGCTGCAACCACTAGTCCCCTAAGAATTCCTTCACGTAGATGGTTCATCCAACTTCTTGATGAACTTCCCTTGAATATAAAATTTCTCCTCATGGAGTCTACAAACAATTAGGTCCACCCAAGTGTATCTATCCAATGCATAACACAGTTTTGAAAGTTTTAATGAACCCTCTAATAGAGGCTATGAAGCTAAATAGAAAATAAACATCATGTCATGAGGGAACACAGATAAAGGGGCGTAAATCTCTATCCAAGTCTTAGAGTAATATTTCCTTTCATGTTACATATATTTGAATAGAACATGTTCCAAATTATGAGGATGCGATTTACATCAAACATTACAAGGACCACTACAAAACATCATATTAACACATGACATGTCGACTTGATATAACTATAATGTGTGACTCATTGTCACGAGTTTGTTTCATTTCACACAACTTCACCTATATTTTTCCATTGTCCAATACCAACAACAACTAAATGACACGCATGATATTCCTTGACAACCGCTCACACACTATGCATCAATTTTGTCTTCATATTCAGTATCTTGATTAATGATTGTCCGAGATCTCTTTAGGTCACCTGCCATTTGTTAGAGTGGCTAATTATAAAAAAATAACTATACCTATATTGAGCTAGCTAGGAGCAATAAGGTTTAATAAATCCAACATTCCAAATATATAAACTAATTCTCACCGTCTTGTCCACATGTTGTCATCACTCCTAATAGGTTGGCTATTAATTATCAAGTTGTCTCATCAACATAGACCATAATACCTTTACTAACACCTTTAAAATTCCATAAATATGCTTCACATCTCTGCAAACTATACTTGATAGACATTCAATATTTCATGTTTCTCATTCAGTATGCATCTTTAATAGTTTTGATGATTATGTGAGCCCCTGTATTTGTAAGTTTGGAGATTGATCTTTTGCAAATGAATGTATCGTGGGATTCCCCACCTTAATTCACCTGCATTTGATTCCAAGAGACATTTGTGGGAGTCCCCACCTTCCCTCACCCAGACATGATGCCAATAGGCTTTTATGGGATTCCTCGTCTTCCTTAGCTACTTAATGATGCCATCAAACCTTTGTGGGAGTCTCCACGTTATTTCACCTACATGGTGATTCCAATAGACATTCGTGGGAGTCCTCATCTTCCTTCATCTACTCGTGATGCCAACAAACATTTTTGGGATTCCCCACCTTCCTTCACCTACTCGGTGATGCCAACAGACATTTGTGGGAGTCTCCACCTTCCTTCTCCTACATAGTGATTCAGACATACATTAATGAGAGTCCCCATATTCCTTCACCTACTTGATGATGCCAAGAGACACTGAGTGGAGTCCCCACCTTCCTTCACCTACTTAGTGATGCCAAAAGAACTTCACAAGAGTCCCCACTTTACTTTCTGATACAAAAAAACCTTCGTGGGATTCCCCATATATGTCACTCTAGATAATATACTTCTACATTGAAAATAGACTTTCCAGAATTGGTGAACCCACTTGAAAAATAACACCCTTAAGAAATAGACAAAAAAAAAACATTTTATGAGCAACCAACATTGATTCTTGTCTAGGTCACTTTCTACATACAGATCATATGCCCACACCTCATCAATTATGAAAATATCTCCATGATTATCAGTTCATGTATCAACATCATCACTACTTCCACAAAGAACAAAGAGATTCCTAGATACAAACAACGAAAAAATTTGTCAAGTTCTTGATTCATATGGTAATGGAGGAAGAGTGGTCCAAATATTATACTTTCCATATACTTTCTTGATCCAATGCACTCACACAAATAAATTATTTTGTGTCACCTACCTCATCACGTGCTTCGAAAATGTCAATGCTATGTAATTCATAATGCCAAGCATGAAAAAAAACTAGAATTGAGGATGAAATGTTAAATCTTAGACTAAATAGCACAATAAATATGTTAGAAGTTACCAAATATTTCACTATATCCTTTGGATAATAACTAAGATTTGTTCTTTGGATTGGTTTGTTTTTACTAATCTAAGTTTTTGGAAAAAACATATAAAAGGAACTTTTTTGCTTTATGTAAAAATTTTCTTATCTATATTCTTTAAAAGTTGTGGATGTATTTAGAAAAAATATGACATGTTGCTATTCATACATGTAAGCCTATAGAGGAAATGAGAAAACAAAAAACAAATGGAGACTGGATTGAATGGTTGGATAATGTATGCCTGTGAGTTGGGTATTGTAAATATCCCTTGAATAATAAGAATACTAATTATCATTTCCCTGCGGATGTTTCTCTCATAAGGAGGGTTTTACCACGTAAAAAACTATGTCAATTTATGTGTTTGATTGTTCTTCTATCTTTTTTATTTGTCATTATTTTCTACAATTTCAATTTATTTCCAGGTTATGATTTTGTTGTTCAACTCAATAATTGGTCTCAGAGTTTTCAGGAAATTATTTTGTTAATGGCGAAGATGAAAAGTGTGGAGTTTCAATGGTAGTAATAGCTTTGAGCTATGGAAGGTTAAGATGTAGGATGTGCTCATTCAACAAGAAGTGTCAAAGGCGTTGTTGGGTAGGGAAAAGAAACACATGGTCATGGATAATGAAGACTCGGAGGACATGGATGAAAGAGACCTTAGTGTTATTTGTCTGTGATTAGAAGATGATGCATTTTTTGACATCGTTAGAGGGAAAAAAACTAGAGGATTATGGACCAAGTTAGAAATACTTTATATCATGAAGTCCTTGACAAACAAAATCTACTTAAAGAAACAATTATATGATTTGAGGATGAAGGAAGATACAACAATATTTGATCATTTGAATTCTTTTGATACTCTTTTATGTCAGTTGTCTTGTATAGATGTAAATCTCGAAGGGAAAGAAAAAGAAATTACACTATTGTTTTCTCTGCCTGAGTCCTGGGATAATTTTGTAACCTCTATCAGTTTTAGTTTTACTGAAACCATTGATTTTTATGTTGTTATGTGAGTTTTTTTGTCTGCGGAAACTCGACAAAAATCTAGCATTAAAACCTCAACATCATAAGAAATGGTGGATATAGGTCGATCAAAATAAAAATATCATAATTTAAGATACACATCAATATCAAAGTCAATATGCAAGAAGACTAAGTTGAAGTGTTGGTAGTGTAACAAATCAGGGCATCTAAATAACGATTGCTAGAAAAGAAAGGAACAAGCTACTAAAAAGGACTCTACAAAGGAAGTTAATTCAGTTGAAACCAATGCACATATTTTTTATGACGTTTTGTCCACTTATAATTTTTATTAACATCATCATAATTAGTTGCTAGATTCTTGTGCTTCCCACCATATTCGTCTTCATACAAATTGGCTCTCTTCATACCAATCTATTGACGACAATGTGATTTTCATGGGTAATGATGTTACATGCAAAATTGTTGGGATTGGTAGTATCAGGATTAAAATGTATGATGGTACTATTAGAAAATTAAAAAAGGTGATCCATGTTCCTGAGCTTAAAAAGAACTTAGTATCTTTGGGAGTGTTAAATTTTGTTTTCTATAAGTGTAAAGTTCAATGTGGAGTTATTAAGGTGACAAATGGAATTTTGGTAGTCATGAAGGCTAAAAGGTTTGGGAAAATTTATAAGCTTGAAGGAAGGATAGAAATAGATCATGCAACAATAGAATCTAAAGGTGCAAGTGACTCTACACATTTATGGCATCAATGCTTGGGTCATATGAATGAAAAAGGGCTGAAGATATTGGTTGATCATAAATTACTTCCAATATTTAAATATTTGAATTTGAATTTATGTGAGCATTGTATTTATGGAAATAAATCTAGATATAAATTTAAAAAAGGAAAACATGTTAGTAAAGGTATCCTTGATTACATTCATTCATATATTTGGGGACCATTTCGTAAAGTCTCTTTTGGAGGATCTTCATATTTTGTAACATTTCTAGATGATTACTCTAGAAAGGTGTGGATCTATTTATTGAAAAGAAAATTTGATGTATCTGATGGTTTTAAGAAGTATAGAGATTTGGTTGAAAAGAACACTGGTAGGTCAATTAAAAGTTTAATAATTTACAATGGAATCGAGTTTAATTAAAATGAATTTGAAAATTATTACAAGGAATCTAGGATTGAAACACACAAAAAAATTATTTATACTCCTCAGCAAAATGGTGTTGTTGAACACATGAATGTGTCTCTTCTAGAGAGAGCAAGGAGTATGCTTAGTAATGCCAAGTTGTAGCAAGAATTATGGGTAGAAGGATTTCTTACATCGTTCTTTATGGTAAATAGGTCACCATCAACTACAATTAAATGTAATATTCTAGAAGAGATATAAAGAGGTAAACCTTGTGATTATTAAAATATTAAATATTTTGGTTGTGATTCCTATGCTCTTATTCCAAAGAATCAACGTTCTAAATTAGATCAAAAATAAAAAGGATAACCTTTGTTTGATATGGTGATGGATTTAAGGGATATAGATTGTGGGATCCTATTACCCACACAATATTCATTAAAAGAGATGTCATATTTGATGAATCATCACTCATGAAATTAGATGGCGATTCCAAAAAGAGATAGGAAAAAGTACCATCGATTTAGTAAGTTCAATTTGAAACTCAATCATCTTCGTGGGAGGAGGATCATGAAGATGTTCATGAAGAAACTCCTACATAAGGAGATGGGGATAGAAAAAAAATCAGGAAACTGAGGAAATACCACAACACATTGTACAAAGGTCTACATGGATCATACCTTTTCCAAAAAGATATGATGATTTTTCTACATCAGTTTCTTTAATTTCTAATGATTTAGAACGTAGTTGCTATCAGGAAGAAAAGGAAGTATCTGATAGCGATAAATGAAAAGTAGAAATAAAGATGAAATTGATGCCTTACAAAGAAATAATACATGGGATCTTGTGGAACTTCCTAAGGACAAGAAAGTTGTTGGTTGCCGGTGGATTTACAAATTGAAGAAAGGAGTTGATGATATCGTTCAAAAGTATGAAGAAATACTAGTTGAAAAAGGATATTCGCAAAAGGAGGTATTGGTTTCCATTAAATTTTTTCACCAATTGTTAAGATTATTTCAAATAGAGTTATGTTAGCTGTATTTGCATTACTTGATCTAGAGTTAGATAAACTAGATGTAAAAACAACATTCTTACATGGAGATTTGGATGAGGATATATATATGGAACAACCAGAAGGGTTTGCTCAAAATCAAAACAAGAGGTTTCTTTTCAAACTCAAAAATTCATTGTATGGCCTGAAGCAGTCTCCTAGGAAATGGTGCAAGAAGTTTGATTCCTTCATGATGAGCTATAATTTTATCAGGAGTGATTATGATCATTGTGTTTGCTTTCAAAATTTGGAAAATGGAATTTTCATTATTTTGGTGTTATATGTTGATCATATTCTTGTAGCAAGAAGAATCATGGTTGAGATCAGTAAGTTAAAGGATCTGGTGGCTAGGATTTTTGGAATGAAGGATCTTGAAGCATAAAAATAAATATTGGGCATGGATATACACAAATGTGGGACAAATGGTAAGTTGTGGTTATCACAACAGAAGTATGTGGAGAAAATACTTTTGAGATTTGGTATGAATAATGTGAAACATGTTCAAATCCCTTTAGCTTCCCACTTCAAGATTTCTTTAGGTTTGTGTCCTAGTAATGATGAAGGAAAGGATTATATGTCTCATGTACCATATGCTAATGTAGTAGGATGCTTAATGTACATGATGGTTAGTACAAGGCTATACATTTCACATGCAATTGGTGTTGTCAACAGATACATGGAAAATCTAGGTAAAGAGTATTTGGAAGAAGTGAAATGGGTGCATTGATATCTTAAAGGAACAAGTAATCATTGTATCACCTATAATGGTAGTAGTGATTCAGTTTGTGGTTATGTTGATTCAAATTTTGCAGGTAACTTGGAAAAAAGGATATCCACTTATGGATATGTTTTTACTCTTGTAGGTGAGGATGTTAGTTGGATGTCAAAGCTTCAGAACGTAGTTTATTTATCCACTACTAAGGCATAATACATAGTTGTCTCACATGCATGCAAGGAAGAAATTTGGTTAAAAGGTTTTCTAAGTGAGTTTTGAAGGATGTAGGACAAGGTGAAAGTATTTTGTGATAGCCAAAGTGTTATTAATTTGGCAAGGAATCCAAATTATCATAGTAAGACAACATATTCATGTTAAATACCATTTTGTAATATTGGTTATTGATGAAAGTGGAGCAGTGGCTCTGGAAAAATTCCATACAATGAAAAATTGTGTTGACATGTTCAAAAAACCAGTCTTGTCAGAGAAGCTAAAATGGTTCCTAGCTTCCCTTGTCTTGAAAGGAAGGTGATGAATAATTTGGGGATGATATATCAGGTAAATTGTTTTTAGAGCAAAGATTTTTAGAAGTTTCCAACTATTTCCTTATATTCTTGGGATAGTAGCTAATATTGGTTCTGTTGGATTGGTTTGTTTTTCCTAATATAAGCTTTTGGAAAAAACATATAAAAGGATTGTTTTTTTTTTATGTAAAAAGTTTCTTATGTAACTACTTTAAAAGTTGTGGATAGATTTAGAAAAAATCTGATAGGTTTTTATCCATACATGTAAGCCTATAGAGGAAATAAGAAAATGAAAGACATATGTAGAGTGGGTTGAATGGTTGGATAATGTATGACTGTGACTTGGCTATTGTAAATATCCCTTGAATAATAAGAATATTGATTATCATTTACCTGTGGATGTTTCCCTCACAAGGATGGTTATACCATGTAAAAAAGTGTGCAATTTATGTGTTTGATTGTTATGCTACCTTTTTATTTTCCATTATTTTTTGCAATTTCAATTTATTTACAGGTTATGCTTTCGATGTTCAACTCAACAAAAGAGCACACCCTTGAGCTACACTCTCAATTGGATTCATTTTTTCCCTGAGATATTTGGAACAATGTAGAAAGGATGTAAGAAGCATTGGTTCCTTCAACTCCACATCGTGAGCCAAAATTGTAGTATTAAGGGAATACCAAATTTGATAACAAGGCATGCTACAACAATTTTCCCCCATAACCATGTTGAAAAGGTGAAAAATAATATTTTTCGAAATTGGCTACAACAGTCCTTACTAAAAAAAATGGTTAATCAATCCATAACAAGAATCATGCCATCTAAATAATAGAACTAGCCATTGAATACATCTTCACTCATATCGCAACATTCTGGCTGTTGCTCCTTATGAAAAGGACTCATTTTATCACTTTGACAGATGTTTCTCCTTGTTGGTGATGTATCCTTTTCCTCAGACGATGAACAACATATCGATTCATCTAATAAGCCATCCATAGAGTTCCCCAATGTCTCGGATCAGGTCACCAGTCATCTGCATCCCTCCCAATGAAATGGTGACGAAATCTCTCTCAAGCTTTGTAATGGCCCATAGATACCTCTACTCCTTTCAATCAAAGGAAAGATCATTATCAACATGATTGTTTCTCTTACTACTTGTTAGTGATTGGACTTTGTGTGACAACTTTCTTCACACCTTCATGTAGCTCTACAAAAATCTTAAATTTCTAAGCAGTAAATGCAGTCAATGCTTAATTGTGGAAAAACAGACACTCAAAAGAACATATATTATTCTCCTTATTTCCTTAGGCTCTCTTGTGAGGGAGTTACCTAGCCTAGGAAGGATCTTATACCAAAATAAATTAATGTTCATGAGTGCACTCTTATATAATCAAATAATGATAAAAACATTAACACAAGAAATTTAGTCTCAAGATAGGAGAGTTATCTTGGACCCAATATATCTTAACCACATTTTAGATTAGGAGGCTCATTATTTGGAGAGAATGTCTTAATGAAATAGACCTCAAAAAATTCCTAAACAATAAGAATATTATCCTTCATGTAGTGTCTAAAACTCTACAAATAATGACCAGTATATTGAACAATAAACTAATATTTACATATTCTAACAATATCACAATAATTACATTATTTAATATAACAAAAAAATCTTAAACTTTTACTGAAGCATAACCTCTACATAGTCAAACTAGTGTTGATTAAGCTTACCTTCAATGTCCAGAAACATTATTTATATGAGTAATACTTTCCATAAAGTTAAACATGCAACGAAATAAATGAAACACAATGATTAATTATAATGAACATTTGAACAATATTAGGTCAAAAATAATTTTTGAATGAGTGTCTCACGTGTTATCACTCTAATAATTCTCAAAGTTGTGAGATTTTGATTTATAGTTTAAATAATATCAGAGGTAACCACAAAACTACTTTTAAGCTTTAGGATCTAGCATTCCTAAGGCTCAGAGAGGGCTCTCTCTATAATATTTAACTTTGTTTTTATATATGATTTTAGGCTAGTTGTATATGGAAAATTGGTTTTGGGGTTTTGATTTATTTTGGTGGGAAAATTACTTCATGAGATGGATAGTTGTGAATCAAGAATCCATTGGGAAAATGGAGTCAATCTGTCAAGCAGATAGATCAGGATCAAGGTCTAAAGTCAAATTTTCACTGGGAAAGATATTAGAGTCACTTCAGATCTTCAAAGGTTGATGGTGAAATGGTTTTAATTGGGATAAAGAGAAATTAAGAATTCTTTGATCTGGATAAGGAGTGAAAAGGGACAACTCAATTGAAATTAGGGAGAAATTAAGGGTTCCCTAGTCTAGATATTAGTAGAAAACATTTAAATGAAAACTAGTCAATAACAGAATGCTTTTAACAAATTCTGATATAACAATTCCTAATTTCACATTTAAATTTAGAACACATTCATGAATGGATGAAAAACATAACAAAATTGACAAATAAAATTTAGAAAATACTTCACTTCTGTGGCCCAACACATGAATCTAGTAATATGATGCTTTATTGCTTGAGATCCAGTCTTCTGACTTGAACTTGGTACAAAAACCCTTAGGTTCAGAATATAACAACTATAGAAATCTTCAGCAATTAATTCACACTAATAATTCAAATGATGAAGTATTTATGCAAAAAGTAGTACAAAATATCCTAGAACATTCTTAGGAATGTTTCTTGGAAAATAAAATATCTTTTTACAAAAAGATAGTGAGAGTTGCTTAACAAATTGCCAGTTGTCTTATTATTGAAATTAAATAGCATGTTGTTTGGATTTGGGTTGCAGCAGGACAGTTGAGGTGTCCCTCGCGCTGGAAATCTAATATTTAATCTGTTTTAGTCTTTCTCTTTCATCTGATACTCTTTTTCAACTGATACTGTTTGAATGCTAATACACTTCAACCTCTGAAAATTGTTTTACTCTTTAAAAATCTGTTTAGTAAAAACAACAGCTCTGTTTTTCATCTTTTCTTACTGCAAGCTAATTTTTTACAGTATATCTATAAGATTCTCCTAGAATTATTCCTCTGGTAATTTGATCTTCATGAGCTTCCTGAAGTTTTCATATGCTTCTGTGTATCTTACAAAAGTTGGCTTGACCACAAAAAGATGTTTTATCTCATGTTGTAAATAAAACAAATTTTCAATGCTTTTGTGCAAAACTTTACCTGTTGGAATCCCTTGCCAATATAATTTGTTTACCTGTTCTTTGGAAAATTCACTTATCTTTTTATCATAATCTTCTTGTTTCATCAATTTATCATTGATTACTAGAATATTAGGAAGTCCTTTTTTCCTCAAAGTGTCAAATTTCACCATGAATATTGTGATGGCTACATCCATATTTTGGCACTTTTCTTCCAACTGTTTCATCAAGTTCTTCTTGGAAATTACTTTTCTTACCTCAAGAATTTTTTTGTCTTGTCTGTTATTCCTATTTCTTCCAATTCCTGCTTATTTTTAGTATTGAGGAACTTAATAATTTCCAATGCTTCTTCAGTTTTGGTGCCCAATTCATCTTTGGTCTTCTGTATTTATTCTCTAGCTAATTTTAGCAAGTCCTTCTATTCATAGATAACTTGTATTATGTAGAAATTTATAAACATAATAATGTATTTTCGGATTCTCTTGATCTAAAAAATTAACTTATGTTAAATACAAAAAATTTCCAATTAATTCTTTGTAGAAATTAAATCACCAATTGCAAAACACATATGAAGCAAAATCAATCGCACATAACAAGATGTTTTACTGGGAAAGCTTAAAGCTAAAAACCCCAACTATCATATATTATGTATATCAATGGAACATGTAACAATCTCATACAAAGCTCAGCTCATAGAGCTCTCAGTACAATCTACAATCATCACACACTGTCATGCAGAAATTTGCATATCTATGCACCAATTTCTTTCCTCTTGATAGACTGCCTCCACTGCGCAATCCCTATTGAAGAAGATACCTGAATGAATTCGACCTTGCCTTGCTTGCACTATGAAATCCTCATAAGCATCTCCGATGTGTGTGTGGATGCATTGAATGCATCACTATAGTCACAACAAATAGTCCATCTCACCCTTTTACCTATCTCTCCACTGGATCTCCACTAGATCTGACATGCAAGTAGTTCATTATTGTATTTCTTCAGTTGCAAGTAAGACACTACTTGTAAATTAATTAAATAATTAATTCACTCATCTATCACTAGTGTATGTTCAGTTACAACTAGACCAACTGAGTTTAACTCACTGAACTGAGTTAAACTTAATAACAACTCACATAACTACTCTTCCAACTCTATTACAACTCTGCCATAGTCAGTTATAGCTAATTCCTCCATGCATGAGTCGCCAACCACCCTAGGAATTGCATAATTCCTTCAGCCCACTGATGTGCCACATCTATTCATTGAAATAAAGTGCTCCAAGAGAATTATTTACTATTTATTGTCTGATTATTATTAAGGGCTAACAATAATCAACATGCATTCTATTTTTAGATTAGCGATCTATAAATAGACTTCTCCCACCATTCTAAAAATAGCCTGTGTGGGCTCCACCTAGTTTAGGTGATTATTTTTCACTAGGATCAAGGAATGATGCTTCTAGATGCCACTTTCAATGTTTCTTGTTGCAATATTCAACACTCCCTCTCAACAAGAAAGGACTATCTTTTCATGCGACATGCAACTCCATGCATTCACCCTGCAACTCTAGTATGCAATACTTTGGAAACTGAATAGCCTCCAAACAACTGAATCAGTATAATGCATCTATCATCAAAATCTTATAACTTCTTCTGGTACCAACTGCACATGTCTTCTGGAACCATTGCGTTGTTGAACTATGCACCCATGCACTCTGCACTTGCTGTCAACTCTGATCCGTGCTCCAGTATCTGACAGTATCACTTTGATCTAGCTGCATCAATCCAACTAATCATGCTATTTTTTCTCTTTGGGCACCTCGTAGCCAGGTTCAATTCATGAGATCCACACCATCTCAATTAATTATGCTCCGAAATTCCTCCTTGGGATTATTCATGCATGTCGCCCCACTTCTCACCTAGTGATATAGATGCATGCACTCCCTCTTCCCATCTGGCTCGAAATTTCTCTACATGAGTGTTTGCTCCCAATCCATGATCCTCATCTTGTAGCTGCTCCACATCCCGAGATTCACTCTTACCTGAATGCAAATTCTGCTCCCTCTCAAGCTTCAATTGTATGTCTTCCTCCTACTTCCCAACAACAAGAAGCTCCGTAGAAATCCCATCTACTTCAAGTCTGTAGAGATTCTTAACTCGAATCCCAACCTTCTTGGCTTGACCTGTTGCTTTGTGTCACAGGAAAAATTTTCCTTCACCAAATACAAAATCATAGCCTCTATCCTCTAACATTGTGACTGATATTAAATTCTTCTTTAAACCTAGAACTGCACAACATCTTTTAAATGAAAGAGTTTACCTAACGCCCTCTGAAAGGTAGTGGTACCAATGCCAGTCGCATTGTATCACCCATCATCTCCCAACTCAACATGCATCTGGATATTTTTCTCCACCAAGTCACTAAACAATTTCTCATCTCCCATCATGTGAAAGGAAGCACCACTATCATGTTGGGAAAAATACTGAGAGGGGGGCGGGGGGGTGAATCAGTATTTAGTGCAGACTGAAAACTTTATACTTTTTTTTCTTTCTCTAAAACTCATACGCTACTTTACTTAACAAAACTCGTGTATACACGCAGATATCCTTAAGAAAACTTGCGTATGTCCAGAGCTCTTATTATGCATTTAATTATTTACTTAGATCATTGCATCATGCATTCATCAGATGTTTAGTAAGCAGTAAACATGTGCAGTAATAACAGAATAAATCATCACACATAAGCAACACACATGAACACCAGGATTTAAGGTGGAAACCCAATTTGGGAGAAAACCACCACTACCGTCGTCTTAGTCTTCAATATTTATTATAAAGAAAACTTCTTACAACTTTGTACTGGCGCAGACTCATACCAACACGCAGGCACCCACCTACAGAAGGCTACAACCTTCTCTCATTTACTAGTCTCTCCTGGAAGGGAGCTACTACCCCCTGCTCTCGTTTACCAGCCTCTCGTGGAAGGGAGCTACTACCCCCTACTCTCATTTACCAGCTACCACTAGAAGGGAGCTAGAACCCCCTCACTGAAGGCTTCAACCCTCAGCACCACTGCGGACCACGTTTCATCAATTTTCATACTGGATCCACCAGCTTCCACATAAGATACCTTGTAGGCCACTTTTCATCAGATTTTCAGACTGAACCCACTCCACACATTTAAGCTCAAAATTCATCAAACTGAAACTTATAACCCCATAAATTCATTCATTGAATCATCAACCAATCAACAAAAACTTGATCTATGATCAACATAATCAGCAGCATAATCAACATTCAAACAACCCAGATCTGTGTGAATACATCATTGACAGATAGCAGTAAAACAACAAAACAACAAAATAGATCAGACATTTCATTCCACACACTTGAGAAAAACCCTAGATTCCATACGCGCTTTTACTTCACTGAACCTGCGTATATACGTGCTTTCATAGAAACAAACCTGTGTATACTTCTGCACATATTTCAGAACTGATCTCACATTCCATAAGTGCTTTTGCTGAAGCCAACCTGCGTATGCACGCACTTTTTATGAAGCGAACCTGCTTATAGATCTGTATGTTTTCAGGAATATGCAGCTCTTCAAAACAGATAACTCAGATCTCCTCCTTTACTTTAGCAAAGATTCGCTAGATCACAGATCTAAACATTTCATAAATAGATCTAGACAATACATGGTCATTTCAGATCTAGAGATCCCTCTTCATCATTTTCTTCATCCATCATTGTATTCATAGATGCATTATTTGTTTAGATCTATTAATGAACTGTAACCCATTCCATGCAGATATACTTCAGAGTGAAGTATTCATTCAATGCCCAGACCCATGCACCCAGTTGCACTGTGATCTTCTTCTCCTTAAATAGATTTAGCTTTTACCAATACCATGAGCCAAAACCACACAACTTCCGATGGTATTCCTGGACGGGATCAGATGGATAATCCAGCGCTCAATACTGTGTGCCAATACCATGGTAAATTCCCTTGGTTTTATAAATTTAGAGCACAAAAAGGCATACGCTACTTGGTAAGTAATTTTCCGCATACATACGCTACTTTGCCTTTACAAACCCGCGTATGCTTTGTGACATATCTTATTTATCATTTCTCTAGCACTTGCTGGAATTCTGTTACTTCTGAGCTGATCTGTAGATACATCATCCTTACATATTTAACACATAGGTTTCTTATCATAGGTAATTCATCAAGTAGGTTTCCATCAAGGACAACTTCATCAAGTAGGTTGCCATCCAAAGACAACTCATAAAGTCAGTTTCCATCAAGGACAACTTCATCAAGTAGGTTGCCATCCAAAGACAACTCATCAAGTCAGTTTCCATCAAGGACAACTTCATCAAGTAGGTTGCCATCAAGGACAACACATACCAACAATCTCCCCCTTTGGACTTGATGGCAACCATGATGGTGTTCGATCACCACAACAGATAGATACATTGATTATAACCATTATTCAAACACCATGATACTCTCCCCCTATTCAAACGCCATGATACTCTCCCCCTTTGACATCAAGGGCAAAGGGCAGATTAAAACCAAAACAAGGTCTTTTTTTCATGTAGAAAGAAGAGCTCTGTAGATCTGATGTGTACTGAAGTTACCATGCTCCCCCTGAGTTCACGCTAAATCTTCAAAAATATTTTTCAATGAAGTACATGACTCTATGACCTTTCCTATCACCAAGGACTCATACTTACATCAATGATCCAACCAAGTGGATTTACATATGTGACTCAAGTACCCAACCAAGTGGGTTTACACATTTTGACTCAACTACCCAACCAAGTGGGTTTTACCAATTTGAACAAGTCCTTACATGACTGAATATAACAATTTACATCATAGGTCTCAACATAACCTTTTCATCAAAATATAGAAATAACTTATACAATAAAGACCAAAGAATCTCAAGCATGAGATCAGACCACAGCAAATAATTAGAATGCCAACAATGCATCCTTTCCATATGACCAAAGCTCCCCCTTAGCTTGTGCATCCTGTACACTTTCAACATCAAATCATCAAGGCATCTTCATAAAATATCGAAATATGAGAGTTGAAACATCACCAGAGATACCAAACAACACTGCAACTGTGCTGAAGAATGCTGACCCAGAAAAATTCTGTCAGCAAACACCCATACGCGGTTTTCTGTGTATAAACTCGCGTATATACGCGACTGTTCTTCAGGAAATCTGCGTATCCAATTTAATCTTCTGATTTTAAGCATATCTGATCTTCTGAGAGGCAGAGACAACTCCCAACTTCTGTCTGAGATATTCAAATGCTTCCCTGGAATATATGAGAGAAGAAAGATAGGAAAATGTAGCTATGTTTTCAAGTAACCAAGCCTTCAGGCTCTTTGCAGCATCAACATATTCTTCCCAAGAGGGATTATCATACTAGAACAACTTCTTCAATAGAAAATATGTGATCTGATATCACCAAGATCTTCATGATTTATATTTATTTCATAATCATGATGTAACATGTGTAGGAATTATGTATAAAAGGTCTCAATCGATATAGAAGTCATCAGCAACAAACTTTGCATGATCTAGCCTTATCTCTAAATCATAAGACTCCCATCTCATCCATGTGTGAAAACAAAAGATACTCTTCAGCAAAAAACAATCAGGGCTCATCCATAATCTCGTCATAAGAAACCATGTATCATGTCATCATCATTTGAGCATGAGTATTACGAGAACTAAGGAATAAGCAGATACAATGCCAACAATGCAATCATTAGTATTTAGACTGATGCTCCCCCTGAACCTGTGTTCCTGATCTTTAGCTGTCTTACTGTTTCTTTTATCATAAAAACATACGCTACTGTCTCCAATAGAACTCGCGTGTATACGCGGCTTTAGTTCACAAAACCCCCGTATGGAAAGTGAAATACTAAAAATTTCACAGCTCCATCTCCCCCTGAACTTGTACCGCCTGTACCTGTCTTCTTCACATCAGATGCATTGTCAGAAATAAACATAACCAGAATTACCAAAGCAATCATGGGAATCACCATACATTTCTCCCCCTGTGATAATACATTACTAATCCATATAATGTATCTCACATCACTCCTGCAGTCATTATGAGAAGTAAGCTCTAGAAGCGGATGACTGCAGTAGGGTCAATATTCCCTACGTTTATGACCGGTCCTCCTTCTTTTTCCAGCTTTTCTTGAAATTTCTAATTGTGTGCTGGAAATTATCCAATTTCTCAGATATGTTCATCCTGCATTCTTTTTCTACATGTCCATACTTGTTACAAGCATAACATCTTATGTGACCAAAAAATTAAGCATAAGGATCATAGTGTGTTTTTCTATTCTTTCTTCTATTGCAATCAGCTACTTTATGACCATACTTTCTGCATGAAAAACAATATCCCTTAAAGAAACCTGAGTACCTTTCTGTGTAGAATCTGTTTGTTTGTGACTGAAACAATCTGCTTCTGCAATTGGCTGCAACATGCCCATAATTATGACATTTAAAGCATTCAACATTATTGATCAAAAGAGGGAATGATTTCTTTTGAGAGTTCATGATTGTTGGTTGACCTTTTGTTTCTTTCAACACTTCAGGTTTTGCATTGATATCCTTTGAATCTTTAGCACTTTCTTGTGAACTAGATTCTCCTTTAACAATTTCATGAAAACCAATACCAAATTTAACAGAAGGAGGCCTTTGACTACTAAGAATATTGTCCAGAATCTTAGTACTATCTTGAAACCTCAAGAGTTTATCTTTTTCTTCTAATTTACCTTTTAAAATATTTAACTCAACCTCCAATCTCTGGCATTGCTTCTTCATACTATCTTCAACCCTTCTTCCTTCTTCTACTTGATCATTCAATTTTAGAATCTCTTCTTTCAACCCATTTTCTTGTTCTTCAAATGTTTGTAGAAGTTCTTCATTCTTCTTATTTGATTTTTCCAGATCTTCTTTGAGGGAGATGATTACTGCTTCAAGTCCTTTTTCTTCAAATGATTGTAGAAGTTTTTCATTCTTCTTATTTGATACTTCAAGATCTTCTTTCAGAGAGATGATTTCTGCTTCAAGTCTTTTACTTTGATAGGTTTCTTTAACCTGTAGGCTTTGATACATTTCTATTTGTTCATTCATTCTAGAGTTCATCTCTTTGTAGATAGATTCTCTCTTATTAAATGATCTTTGTTGATCTTCAACTTTAATTTCGAGAGCTTCTTCTAGATCCATAACATTACTTTCACTATTTTCACCATTGCATGCACAAGAAATTGAGTCATACGAACAACAATCAATACCTGTTTCTTCTTCTTCATTTTCTGCTGCACATGTTTTATGAGATATCTCCTTTTGAGTAGCCTTCTTCTTTTGCTTCCTTCCCATTGTGACGGATCTCCTTCAAGCGATCAAGCTTCTGTAGAAGGACCTGCTCTGAAACCAATCGTTGGGAAAAATACTGAGAGAGGGGGGGTGAATCAGTATTTAGTGCAGACTGAAAACTTTATACTTTTTTCTCTTTCTCTAAAACCCATATGCTACTTTACTGAACAAAACTCATGTATACACGCGTATATCCTTAAGCAAACTTGCGTATGTCCAGAGCTCTTATTATGCATTTAATTCTTTACTTAGATCATTGCATCATTCATTCATCAGATGTTTAGTAAGCAGTAAAAATGTGCAGTAATAATCGAATAAATCATCACACATAAGAAACACACATGAACACCAGGATTTAAGGTGGAAACCCAATTCGGGAGAAAACCACCGCTGCCTTCGTCTCAGTCTTCAATATTTATTATAAAGAAAACTTCTTACAACTTTGTACTGGTGCATACTCATACCAAGATGCAGGCACCCACCTGCAGAAGGCTACAACCTTCTCTCGTTTACCAGCCTCTCCTGGAAGGGAGCTACTACCCCCTGCTCTCGTTTACCAGCCTCTCCTGGAAGGGAGCTACTACCCCCTGCTCTTGTTTACCAGCTACCACTAGAAGGGAGCTACAACCCCCTCACTGAAGGCTTCGACCCTCAGCACCACTGCGGACCACGTTTCATCAATTTTCATACTGGATCCACCAACTTCCACATAAGATACCTTGTAGGCCACTTTTCATCATATTTTCAGACTGGACCCACTCCACACATTTAAGCTCAACATTCATAAAACTGAAACTTATAACCCCATCAATTCATTTATTGAATCATAAACCAATCAACAAAAAATTGATCTATGATCAACATAATCAGCAGCATAATCAACATTCAAAAAACCCAGATCTGTGTGAATACATCATTGACAAATAGCAGTAAAACAGCAAAACAGATCAGACATTTCATTCCACACACTTCAGCAAAACCCTAGATTCCATACGCGCTTTTACTTCACTGAACCTGTGTAGATACGCGCTTTCATAGAAACAAACCTGCGTATACTTCTACACATATTTCAGAACTGATCTCACATTCCATACGCGCTTTTGCTGAAGCCAACCTGCGTATGCACGCGCTTTTTATGAAGCGAACCTGCGTATAGATCTGTATCTTTTCAGGACTATGCAGCTCTTAAAAATAGATAACTCAGATCTCCTCCTTTACTTCAGCAAAGATTTTCTAGATCACAGATCTAAAAATTTCATAAACAGATCTAGACAATACATGGTCATTTCAGATCTAGAGATCCCTCTTCATCATTTTCTTCATCCATCATTGTATTCATAGATGCATTATTTGTTCAGATCTATTAATGAACTGTAACCCATTCAATGCAGATATACTTCAGAGTGAAGTATTCATTCAATGCCCAGACCCATGCACCCACTTGCACTATGATCTTCTTCTCCTTAACTATATTTAGCTTTTACCAATACCATGAGCCAAAACCACACAACTTCCAATGGTATTCCTGGATGGGATCAAATGGATAATCCAGCGCTCAATACTATGTGCCAATACCATGGTAAATTCCCCTAGTTTTATAAATTTAGAGCGCAAATAGGCATACGCTACTTGGTACGTACTTTTCCGCGTACATACACTAATTTTCATTTACAAACCCGCGTATGCTTTGTGACATATCTTATTTATCATTTCTCTGGCACTTACTGGAATTCTGTTACTTCTGAGCTGATCTGTAGATACATCATCCTTACATATTTAACACATAGGTTGCTTATCAGAGGTAATTCATTAAGTAGGTTTCCATCAAGGACAACTTCATCAAGTAGGTTGCCATCCAAAGACAACTCATCAAGTCAGTTTCCATCAAGGACAACTTCATCAAGTAGGTTGTCATCCAAAGACAACTCATCAAGTCAGTTTCCATCAAGGACAACTTCATCAAGTAGGTTGCCATCAAGGACAACACATGCCAACATATCAAACTACCACCCCGATCCCAATGCAATAGACACCATGCATGCGATCAATGAGAAGTCAAGCTCAAATTGCAAGGAAAGAGCCTCACCAGCTGTTGCTCCAACAACCATCTTGTTCTTCTTCTTATGTGGACAATTTGTGGCAATATGTCCAAACTCGTGACAATGAAAACACTTCACTTTGGACATGTTGTGCTCCTGGCCATCTTCACCAGCCTCAGATATAGAATGGACTCTTTCTTCCCCTTCTTCTTCTTCTTTTCCTTGGAATCCAAAGCATAATCCTCTTCATCATCATGCTTTGAGGAAGAGCCTTCCCTAGGGGTCCTCCTTATCTCCTCCTGCACTAGATCTGACCACATTCACTCCCAATCTGGCAGTTTCTCCCATCCATTGACAGAGTCTTGATAACTGTGCCAACTCTTCGTAAGCCCAAGGAGAGCCAAGCTCAGCAAGTCATCATCCGCAACACTGACTCCTACACTCCTAAGCTCATCCCTACATTCAAAAAACTTTGACAAGTATATTGGAATAGTGTCGTTCTTCTCGATCTTGAATTTTCTGAGTTTATCCTTCAGCGTCAATTTCCTATGGTCGTTGCTACTTTGGAAAAGATCTATCAAAGCCTTCCACATTTCAAATGGAGTGGCTTCGCCATTAAGTCTTGACACAATATGGTCTTTCACACCTTCCAACAAAATCATCCTCGCCCTTGCTACTTTATTTTGCCATGCATCAAGTACTGCAACATCCACCGAAGTGGGCTTAGAAACATTGTTATCGATGAACTCCTTCAAGCCATTATCTTCAAGCATTGTCTCCATCCTGTCCTTCCAAGATATGTAGTTCGAGCTGCCCTCGATTTCATACTCCAACCGCAACCCATTGAAATCAATTTCAATGTATACTCAACTATCGCACAAAGAAATTCTTACAACAATTTCGAATTGTTCCACCAGCACAAAACTCAGCACCCCTTCAATATTGCCATCTCTAGTGATTAACACTGCTATAATATCATGTAGAAATTTATAAAAACAATAATTTATTTCTGGATTCTCCTGATCTAACAAATTAACTTATGTTAAATACAGAATCCTTCCACTTAATTCTTTGCAGAAATTAAATCACCAATTGCAAAACACATATGAAGCAAAATCAATCGCACATAACAAGATGCTTTACGAGGAAATCTTAAAGCTAAATACCCCAACTATCATATATTATGTATATCAATGGAACATGTAACAATATCATACAAATCTTAGCTCATAGAGCTCTCAGTACAATCTACAATCGTCACACACTGTCATGCAGAAATTTTCATATCTATGCACCAATTTCTTGCCTCCTGGCAGCCTGCCTCCACTGCGCAATCCCTGTTGAAGAAGATCCCTGAATGAATTCGACCTTGCCTTGCTTGCACTGTGAAATCCTCATAAGAATTTGCAATGTTTGTGTAGATGCATTGAATGTATCACTATAGTCACAACAGATAGTCCATCTCACCTTTTCACCTATCTCTCCACTGGGTCTCCACTGGATCTGACATGCAAGTAGTTAACTGTTGTATTTATTCAGTTTCAGTAAGACACTACTTGTGAATTAATTAAATAATTAATTCACTCATCTATCACTAGTGTATGTTCAGTTACAACTAGCACAACTGATTTTAACTCACTGAACTGACTTAAACTAAATAAAAACTCACATAACTACTCTTCCAACTTTGTTACAACTCTGCCACAGTCAACTATAAATAAGTCCACCATGCATGAGTCACCAACCACCCTAAGAATTGCATAATTCTTTCAGCCCACTGATGTGCCACATCTATTCACTGAAATAAAGTGCTCCAAGAGAATAAGTTATTATTTATTGTTTGATTATTATTAAGGGCTAATAATAATCAACATGCATTCTATTTTTAGATTAGCGATCTATAAATAGACTTCACCCATCTTCTAAAAATAGAAATTCATCCAAAGATGGAATTTCTTCAACCATATAGAATCAACATCCTGCTAATTTTAGAATATGCTCACCATTCTAAAAATAGACATACACCTTAAAATAGCCTGCGTGGGCCCCACCTAGTTTAGGTGATCATTTTACACTAGGATCAATAAATGATGTTTCCAAATGCCACTTTCACTATTTCTTGTTGTAATCTTCAACATATTGATGGCCAAGCATCATTGACTGATTCAATGATTTTGGGCAATATTTTATTTTTGATGTATGCCATGCTCTCTTTCAAGGTCAATTCTATTTCAACCTTTTTGAGTTGTTCACTTAACCTTTTATAGGCTTAGGAAAAGTTAACAAGGGCTTACTGCAAATTTCTTTGATTAAACATCCCTAAAACATCCAAATTTATGCACAAAGGGATTCTGGGCAATGCAAAACAACTTCTAATCATTCAGAGGGTTTCTAAAATTCTGCAGATAGCTAAATCAATCAAATTTTTCTTTAAAAATTAAATTATAGCTTCAGCAATTGTGAAATTCTCAGGGTTTGTAGAAAGGATGAATATATGACGAAATATGGTTGTTTCTATGGCAAACAGGTATTTCAAGGGTATATTTTTTTTCAACTGAATGGATAGGTCTTCTTCCTAAGAAATACCTATGTATTTAGGAATTTTGACTCGGGAAAAGGGTTTGCTAGGAGCTGGAAGCTTTCAAAAGCTTGCCGAGGTCTTTTAAATGCAGTCTAGAGGTTTTGAGTGGTTGCAACACTATATTTTTTTGAATTCTGTTGTTTTTTCATTTAAATAGGGCAACAAGGTATTTTCCTCAGTTGAGAATAGTTTAATGAGTAAAAAGAGCAGTAGAAAGGTTGAAACACATACAATTTGGTGTTTTTATAAATAATTTAAATTCTACAGTGTTTGCATTTAATAACAATCAATTCAAATCAGAGTGGTTTAGGTGCGGGAGGAGATTTATCGTTGAGCGGTTATCACACTGATAAAAGGTGGTATATGGTATTTCTCAAAAGGATGTGATCCAATACTTTTATGACGCATCGAGGAGAGAGGGCGGGACAAAACAATTTATATCACAAATTTAAATTTGTCCAACGATCATGTTATTAAATTTGTGACGTGGATTCTGGGTCATTGGATCAAGCGGGTAGATGTGAACAGATAGGGTTAAGCGACTTAGTTGCTGGGTATTAGGCGTGGGGCCCAGGATTTCTTTTATGCGGCAGGTTTAACATTATACGTTTAAAACAAAATTTTTAACATAAAGTTTTAATGTTAAAAGGGATAGGCAGGTAGGCGGGTTTTAAAGTTTTGCATAGAAAATGGGATATATGCAGGTGTAAAGTAAACATTAGGTAGGTTATTTATATAAAGGAATGATTTTAACCTATGGGGAGCGGGGAAAATATCATGTGGGAAAATAAACATGGGTTAAAAAGTTAAATGTGGGTTGGGTTATTTAATAAATAATGAATTAATATAATACGGGATGGAAGGTTTATAAAGGGTAGCTAATACATTAGGTTAGTGTTAATATGAAATGAATGCGGGAATAGAAAATACACTAAGTAAAGTGTAAAATATGATTTTTAGGCGGGATTTATTCATTGTGATTCCCAACATAATCATTTTAACAATTATACTTAGGATAAAGCATTTTTGTGGGTTTTTTAGGTATTTTTGTATGAAAAAGGAAATTAGACAAGGGGGTCTTACTTTTCCTAAGTAAAAATGTGTTATAACTTAGGAAAAATGGTTTGAGTGGGAAACAATGAATGATGTTAAGGGAAAGGACTTTTTATGAAGGGGAAAAAGTTTTAATGAGGTAGAATCCAATACTTTTATGCCAATCAGTCATTAAGACGTGGGTCCGGTTCCAGCAGAAGTCAGAAAAATGCTCCGAGTCTTTATGACTAAAGGATTTAGTACTTGAACACATTGTGGGGAGGGAAATTAGTAATATTCTAGATGATGTTTATCCATGCCTTTGTGTAACTGCTTTCTACCTACCCATCATTTATTCGAGCATTTTTTCCTTTATTTTCATGGGTGAATTTGAGCTTGCAAACCCTAATCCATTTTTCTTTTTCAAACAAAAAACTATCTAATTCTAACCTTATTTCATCCAAGGGCTCAGATTAAACTGTTGAGCTCCTCATTTATTCTCTAACTATCTACTGATTTCCCAAGATTATACTATTTGGAAAAATATTTATTATTTATCTATAAACATGAAATTTAAAGCATGAAAAAGTTAAGAGTAAACTATTTAACTCATCATGGATTATGGAATTTTGAACAAGCTGCACATAATAATTTATTTGTAGTAAAAAGTAACTAGCAGTGGCATTTTGACTTGCATCACTTTCATGTCTTATTCTTTTCTCTTTTTGTTTGGGGTCCATTTTTCTATTCTTTTTTATATTTTTCTTTTAAGTCCTTTGATTTTTCTTTTAGGACATTTACCCTATTTTCATTTTTTTTAATTTCTAATATGGGAAAATAACTTGCAAAAAGCAAAGTATGTGCATATTACAAGATTAATCAAATTCAATTCAAAAATTATGAATCCTATTATTATAGGACCCTAAGAGTGGCTCCACATGGGGATGATATTTCCTAGTGAAATGTCAAGAACTTTGAGACTAGTAGCCTTTGAATTTTGACTATCATGGCCTTGTAATTGTTGTCTGAGCTCTGAAATTATTCATACTTATGATATTTTATCTTTCAAAGCTTAGGGCCTTCTCTCCTGGCTTCAACTTTGTTAGGAAAGACATCCAATCCAATATAAAATCTGCAGTGTTATGTACAATGAGTAAAGTAAACAAAGTTAACTATTGGTTATTTCTGAAGAGTAGTAATGCTTCAGCATTCGGCCATTGACAGGTCCACCTAGAAGATATGATCCATCCATCTCTTTCAAAAAGAAAGCATTTTTACCTTTGTAACCATAAATAACATAAGGTCATTTCCATAGAAAATCAAATTTTCCAAGTTTACCTTTCTCTTCTCTCCTTGAATCCTACTTGAGAACTTTGTCACCTATATAGAAATCATCTTCTTTACTCTTCTTGTCAAAAATTTACTTAATCTTGTCTTGAAGAACTTGAGACTTAAGATAAACCTCTTCTCTTGTTTGTTGTAATTGTATGGTTTGGTTAATCCTTCTTTGAATGTCATTAGTCTCAACTTGTAGCCCTTGGATTATCTTCATATCAGGTACTCCTAAGTAAGATGGAAAAAAAACATCGATTCCATAAACAATTTGGTAAGGGGATGTACCAATATATTTCTTAGTGGTAAGTCTATCTGCTCATAAGGCATTAACTAACCTCTTGTTACAAGTTTTCTTGTTGTCTTCTAGTAATTTTTTGATGATGTTCACAAGGCTTTTATTGGAGGATTCAGGAAGACCATTACCTTGATGGTAATATGTAGTAGAATGGCCAAGGGTAATGTGGTATTTATGATAGAAGTCAATCATATTTTTGGATTTGAATGCAACTGCATTGTTAGTGATACTCTTTTGGGGGCATCCAAATCTTGAGAGTATGTTGTTTTCTAAAAAGGAGATTATGATAGTGTCAGTGGCTTGTCTAGAGGGTATAGCTTCTATTAACCTATTAAAATAGTCAGTGGTTGTCATAATCCACTTGTGTAGGGCTAAGGATGGAGGGTGAATTTCACCAATGAAGTCAAGACCCCATTGTTGAAAAGACATTTATGTTGAGATGGGTTTTAAGGGAAGGGGTAACAACTTTTTCTTTCCTTCAAATACTTTGCACTTGTGATAGGAGGTCACATAATTTTTTACATCTGCAAACAAATTAGGCCAGTAAAAGTCAAGTCTCAGGATTTTTTCTGTAGTGGTCTTCCAGTAGATATGTCCTCCACAATCATCTGCATGAAATTATTCTAAAACTTTGTCAGCTTCTTCTTTAAGAAAACAATTCAATAAAATTCCACCATGATCTTTCCAAAAGATTACATTGTCTATGATACAAAATCTTACTAGCTTTAATTTTAAAAATCTAGCTTTTGTTCTTGATAATCTAAGAGGAGCTTGTAAATTAATTAATACAAATACAATATCTGCATACCATAGTGAGTCCTAAAAGGCTTCACTGATCTCTGGAGTCACCATCTCT
This sequence comes from Pinus albicaulis, assembly GCA_034641835.2. Taxonomy (NCBI): domain Eukaryota; kingdom Viridiplantae; phylum Streptophyta; class Pinopsida; order Pinales; family Pinaceae; genus Pinus; species Pinus albicaulis. The sequence goes on from CM076571.1 coordinate 867,648,428, forward strand.
TCTTTATCATCTATTTGGGCAATAAAATTAATATCTAAAGAATGAAAATTTGATTCAGCCATGAGTTTGGCTAAACCTTGACCTTTGATGAGTTTGGTGGGTTTGATTTCTATGTCATATTCCAAAATTGTGGCAACCCACTTGCCTCTTTTACCATCAGGCCCATTTTGTGTTAGAATGTCCTTTACAACTGCATTTGGAACATAAGAAATGATATGTAAATAAATAATGTACACTCTAAATTCTTTGATGGCCTTTACTAAAGCTAGAGCTTGTTTTTCCATTATGTTATACTTTAAAGTGGCATCTCTGAGTGATTTGCTAAAAAAATAAATGGGTTGCTCATAGCCCTGGTAATTTTTCTGCAGTAAAACTGCAGCAATAGTGTGTTCTGAAGCAAAAGAGAAAATAATGAAATCCTTTTTAAAGTCAGGACTTATAAGGACTGGTTTTTTTTTTAAGGCTTGTTTAATTGATTCAAATGATTTCTTTTTCTCAACAGTCCATAGAAGTACTGAGTCTTTTTTCAGCATATTGTTAAGTTCTCTGATTGTTTCAGATAGATTTGAGATGAATCTTCTAAGGAAGTTAATTTTACCTAAGAAAGCTTGTTACTCTTTAATGTTCCTAGGAGGACTAATGTTTAGAATGGTCTCTATTCTAGCTGGGTTTATTCTAATTCCCTCTTTAGATATAATATGTCCTACTAATTTACCTTCTTCTAATAAAAATAAAGTCTTCTTAGGATTTAGAGAGATGCCAAATTTCCTGCATTTAAGAAATACTTGTCTAAGATGATCTAAATGTTCATTATGAGTCTTTGAAAATACAATAATGTCATCTAAATAAATGAATAGGAATTCATGAATTTCCTTAGCAAAGGCTATATTCATATCTCTTTGAAAAGTGGCTCCTGCATTCATTAACCCAAAAGGCATTTTCACATACATTAAAGTGCCCCATGTAGTAGTAAAAGCAGTTTTAGCTTGGTCTTCTGGTTGAACTAGAATCTAGTTATATCCAGAGAATCCATCTAACAATGAAATTCTGGAAGAACCAACCACCCTCTGTAAAATGTGATCCATATTTGGTAGAGGGTAATTGTCTTTTAAGGACACTTTATTTAGATTTCTAAAATAAACACATAATCTTATTTCTCTTGTCTTTTTCCTAGTGAGAACTAGATTTGAAACCCAATCAGAATATCTAATTGGTGCAATTATTTGAGCATCATACATTATTTTTACCTCTTTCTCAAGTAAAGGCATCAAAACAGGATTGATCCTTCTTATCTTCTGTTTAAAAAGTTTTTGGTCTTCTTTTATAGGTATTTTATGTTGTATTATGCTAGTGTCATAGGATTTCAAGTCCTCATAACTCCAAGAAAATGCATCCTGAAATTCCTTAAACAGAGCTATGTATTTTTCTTTTTCTTCCTCAGGTAAAGCTTTTGAAAGTTTAGTCATCTTAGGTTTTAACTCTGTACCTATATTACATTCCTCAATATCAGATCTTAATGGATCCATTTTAGGTTTTCTTGCAACATCATTAGAGTCAAACAAATCTTCTAAAGGGGCTAAGCCCGTAGGTAAAAATTTGTCTTTGAGGTTCAAAATATCAAATTCATCATCTGCTAACTCTTCAATCTCTACTTTCTCTGAACTATCTATGTATATTTGACTAAATTTAGTAGGTTTAGCAAAATTAAATTTGTTTACATCTACATTATTCAAATCAATATCACTATGTAAGTTCTAATATACTGTACAATTTGTGTGTATATTACAACCCTGAAATTCTCCTTCATTGTTCATGAAATGATAAATTTGTTCATCCTCTAAGAAAAATTGCCAATATTTAAGATTGTCTAGAATTATAGGCCTGTGTTTAACTTTCGGAGTATATCTGTGATTTGGTTGAAATGGAAGATTACAGGTACTAGCAAAAGTTGCTAAGCAGTGAGCCTGTATGTTATGTTTTCTCGGTATTGCAGAAAAAAAAAGCATTCTAACAGTTCCTTAATTAAATATAAAACAATATCTCTATATCGTCTTAATCATAGATTATAAATAGAATATTCTCCAGTTATTTGTTTCACAATTAACTCTTAGTCTCCCATAATTGACACTCTTTTAGCTCCTAAATTCCTAGCAATATGTAGTCCTAAAATAAGAGCTTCATATTCAGCCATGTTGTTTGTACATTTAAAATTTAGTATAAAAGAATGACCTTCTGCATGATTTTTTTCCATATTATGTATCCAAACTTCTGCTCCTGCTCCTAATTTATTGACTGAGCCATCAAAATCTAGGTGCCATAATGATTCAGGAAAGATGTTTTCATTATATGGTGCTTTGTTTTTCTCTTTTAGTTCAATTTTGTTTTCAATATCAGTTTCAGAGTTACATAAAGTGAATGAATCCATGTCAGTAGGTGTAGAGTAAATAGGATAATTTCTTGCTCTTTCTACACTACTCACCATATACTTCATCAATTTTTCTCTATAAAGTTTCTTTGGTTGACCAAAAACTGATATTGTTGCATATGACATATCTAGTTCTAGAGATCCCTGCAATTTAGCTCCCCATGAGAGAGATAAGAGCATTCCATACTTAGGAGGGATGTCAGCTACTACAATGTCCACGACTATGATTTTCCCAAGATATTGAACTAAAGTAACACATAAATCTTTAATCAAACCTAAACATTTTACTTTGTTGGAATCAAATTAAAATAGATCTTTGTAACGTCTAGTGATATCTAAATTCAACGTTTCCATTATTGTTTTTGGCATCAAATTGTGTGAAGCCCCTGAATCTAGCATTGCATTATGTAATATTTGATCATGAACATTTAAACTAATTTAAAATGGTGGAACTGCTCCATCTTGGTGTTTCCCATTAACATCAAGACCAAAAATTAATTCAGGTTGATCATCACTCAAGTTCACTGAATCTTCTCCATCATTCATATTCAAAGTTTCAGTGATAGGTGTTGTATATAAATCATGTTTTACCAATTCTATCAAAGGAAATAGTATTTTTAATTTGGCAATTTCACCTTGGATATAGAATGGAGCTTGTGATTTTCCTAGTTGAATTATCTCTTCTTTTGTAACTATAGTTTGGGTAGGTTTATATTTTTTTTCTACAACTGTTTTCTCATTTTCTATTTGTGTTTCTACTGTCTTACTGTTTTTAGTTTTATTTTCAGGAATAGTTTGAGAAGCAGTAGATTTTTTGCATATTTTCTATTTTCATTAGTTGTTTTAGCAGTGGCAAGTTTTGGATCAGCAATGAGTGTTTTGGAGTCTAAAATTGTTGTTTTAGCAGAATTAGTTGTCTTGACAGCAGAAGACTTTTCTAAATCTATTGATGTTTGGATTGCATCATCTGTGATGTCAACAATTTTGCGACCACGTGAAATTTTAGGATTTGAATCTTTTTGAGTTGAACTAGAGTTTTTCTTGTTTTCCCTAGGGAGAATTTGCAGAACTTTAGTGGTAGGAGCCTCTATTTTTTTCTTTGTTTGTGTTTGGAAAAATTTCTTAGTAGAAGGCTCTATGTTTTTCTTGCTCCTAAGGTTATATTGCTTATGTACTTCATTGATAGAAAACTCATAACCTTGTTTGTAATCAAAAGATTCACCAGAATCTAATTGCAGTTGTTGTAATCATATAAATCTTGATCTTCTTGTGTAAGAAAAATACTGTGATGATCATTAATACCCATTAGATTTATGGTGTCTTCATCATCTTCATTTTGATGAGAACTTTCAGCATAGTTCTCCTGGAAAGGTGGTCTTATTGTTTGGTCAGGTGTTGATTCTCTAGATTTTCCAATGTTGGTGTTTTTCCTGAAATTGGGATTTCTAATTTGTTGTTGGTTATCCCATTGTGGCTTCATTTCCATATTATCTAATCTTTCCATCACTTTATCTAGTGTTTTTTCTAATTGATCTATTTTTAAATTTGAACTAGATGATTCTTCCTTTATTCTTACTCTCCTTTCATTTCTTAATCTAGCTTTTCCAGCCAAAAAAATTGTCTCTACACTAACATCATTACTTTGCGTCTGCTCTAAAGTTTCAAGATTCCTCTCTCTCTCAATCGATAAGCTATGTCTGTATCAAATCCATCAGGAAATTTTAGAAGAACAGAATCTAGAGGCTTAAGATTAGAAGGAATTGAATTATAAATGATGTTGTATCTAGTACAATAATCTTGGATTGCTTCATTTGGTGTTCTTTTTATGCTTTCAAATTCATATAAGATTTGTAGTGGATTTTTATTCTTTTCCAATTTATTAATAAATAATCTATGAAAAATTGCTAAATCAACAATACTACCAGCATTTAAACCTTTAAACCATTTTTTCACCTCACTAGTTAATGTTTGAGCTAAAAGTCTCATTTGGACATCAGACTCATCTATTTCATGAAGTTCAAAATAGTCTGTCATCTTATTAACATGCCGTTGGGCAGTGTGTTGAGTGGTTGCATAAAATTGAGATATTTTTCTTTGATAATCCTGGGGCATGTCATGTAATTGTGCTGGAAGGACCAAGGGAGCATATCTAGCAGCCATGGCTTGAATTCTAGATTGGCTAGGAGGTAAGTTGGAAGTACTTGGGGCAGAGCTAGAAGTACTTGCTAATTTAGTTAAAGAACTTGCAGATGAGATTGGAATATAAGAAGATGTATTGGAAAATGTGGTTGATATGCTAGAAGATGAAGTTGGTATATATGAATAGGTGCTTGGGAATGAGAATTATGTATTGGTAAATGCAAAAGAAAAACTAGTGGATGGACTTGAGGTGGTGGAAGATGGGAATAATATCCTTGGCTGAAATGGTTGCTTTGGAAAAAATTAATCTGTGGAATGAAGTGTGGTGGAAATAATGGATGAAGTAGTAGTGAATAGGGATGAACCTACATATTCTAAAAGGCTGATATCTAAATGAGTGGTTGAAGGCTTAGGGGTATAGGCTAATAAATCAATCAATTCAACTGAATGTTGTAAATAAGATTCATATATTTCTTTAAATAAAGTAGCAGTTATTGCATCAAGCTTGTCATAAACTTCAAAAATATTTTCTTCAGAATCTATGAAACAGTTTCCTTCTTAGTTTCAATAAATGAAATAAAATCAGGATCTTTTATAGTGCTATGTAAATCAATTTCTGATTTGGTTCCGAATAAATATTATTCAAAATTTAAATCAAATTCTATGTCTTGTATACTTGATAGCTTTTTTGGAAGGGAATTGGCTTTGAATAATGAAACTTTATTACCTAAATCCTCCACTTTTTTATTTTTGCTTTCCAATTCTATCAGGATTATCTACTATGACCACAAGTTGTGGATCTAGATTTGACCTGGTATAGTAGACTCTTCTGGAAGCCATAATTACAATTTTTTTATGAAAATATACTCACAACTTATTAAAACAGTCTTAAGGTGAAAAGATAATGAAAATATATCCTTTAAGATCTATTTTAAAACTGAGGATTGGTTAGTTCCCCAGTGGAGTCGCTAGTATGTTATCACTCTAATAATTCTCAAAGTTCTGAGATTTTGATTTATGGTTTAAAGAATATCAGAGGTAGCCACAAACCTACTTTTAAGTTTTAGGATCTAGCCTTCCTAAGGCTCAGAGAGGGCTCTCTCTATAAGATTTAACTTTCTTTTTATATCTGATTTTAGGCTAGTTGTATATGGAAAATTGGTTTTGGGGTTTTGATTTGTTTTGGTGGGAAAATCACTTAATGAGATGGATAACTGTGAATCAGGAATCCATTCGGAAAATGGAGTCGATGTGTCAAGCAGATAGATCAGGATCAAGGTCTAAATTCAAATTTTCACTAGGCAAGATAGTAGAGTCACTTCAAATCTTCAAAAGTTGATGGTGAAATGGTTTTAATTTGGATAAAGAGAAATTAAGAATTCTTTGATCCGGATAAGGAGTGAAAAGGGAGAGGCCAATCGAAATTAGGGAGCAATTAAGGGTTCCCTAGTCTGGATATCAGCAGAAAACATTTAAATGAAAACCAGTCAATAACAGAGTGCTTTTAACAAATTCTGATATAACAATTCCTGATTTCACATTAAAATTTAGAACACATTGATGAATAGATGAAAAACATAAGAAAATTGACAAATAACATTTATAAAATACTTCACTTTAGTGGCCCAACACATGAATCCAGTAGTATGATGCTTTATTGCTTGAGATCCAGTCTTCTGACTTGAACTTGGTACAAAAACCCTTAGGTTCAGAATATAGAAACTATAGAAATCTTCAGCAATTAATCCACACTAATACTTCAAATGATGAAGTATTTATACAAAAATTAGTACAAAATAACCTAGAACAGTCTTAGGAATGTTTCTTGGAAAATAATATATCTTTTTACAAAAAGATAGTGAGAGTTGTTTAACAAATTGCTAGCTATCTTATTATTGAAATTAAATAGCATGTTATTTGGATTTGGGTTGCAGCAGGACAATTGAGGTGTCCCTCACACTGGAAATCTGATATTTAATCTGTTTTAGTCTTCCTCTTTCATCTGATACTCTTTTCCCACTGATACTCTTTGACTGCTAATACACTTTAACCTATGAAAATTGTTTTACTGTTTAAAACTATGTTTATTGTGTAGTAAAAGTAGAATCTCTGTTTTTCATCTTTTATTACTACAAACTAATTTTTTACAGCAGATCTGTAAGCTTCTCCCATAATTCTTCCTCTGATAATTTGATCTTCATGCGTTTCTTGATGTTTTCATCTTCTTCTGTGTATCTTACAAAAGTTGGCTTGACCACAAAAAGGTGTTTTATCTCATGTTGTAAATAAAACAAATTTTCAATGCTTTTGTTCAAAATTTTACTTGTTGGAATCCCTTGCCAATCTAATTTGTTTACCTGTTCTTTGGAAAATTCCCTTATCTTTTTATCATGATATTCTGATTTCATCAATTTATCAATGATTATTAGAATATTAGGAAGTCCTTTTTGCCTCAAAGTGTCAAATTTCACCATGAATCTTGTGATGGCTGCATCCATATTTTGGCACTTTTCTTCCAACTGTTTCATCAGGTTATTCTTTGAAATTACTTTTCTTACCTCAAGAATTGTTTATGTCCTACCTGTTATTCCTATTTCATCCAATTCCTGATTATTTTTAGTATTGAGGAACTTAATATTTTCCAATGCTTCTTCAAGTTTGGTGCCCAATTCATCTTTGGTCTTCTGTATTTCTTCTCTAGCTACTTTTAGCAAGACCTTCTGTTCATAGATCACTTGTATTGATGGCCAAGTATCATTGACTAATTCAATGATTTTGGAACATAGTTGATTTTTGCTTTATGCCATGGGCTCTTTCAAGGTCAATTTTGTTTCTACCTTTTTGAGTTGTTCACTTAACCTTTATAGGCTCAGGAAAAGTTAACAAGGGTTTACTGGAGATTTCTTTGATTAAACAGTCCTAAAACATTCAAATTTATGCGCAAAGGGCTTCTGAGCAATGTAAAAAGGCTTTGAATCATTCAGAGGGTTTCTAAAAGTCTGTAGATGGCTAAATCAATCAGATTTTTCTTTAAAAAACAAATTATAGCTTCAGTAATTGTGAAATTCTCAGGGTTTGTAGCAAGGATGAATATATGAGGAAATATGGTTGTTTCTATGGAAAACAGGTATTTCAAGGGTATATTTCTTTTCAAATGAACATATAGGTCTGTTTCCTGAGAAATACCTATGTATTTAGGAATTTTGACTAAGAAAAAGGGTTTGCTGGGAGCTGGAAGCTTTCAAAAGCTTACTGAGGTCTTTTAAATGCAGTCTGGAGGTTTTGAGCGATTGCAGCACTAAATTTAGTTGAATTATGTTGTTTTTTCATTTAAACATGGCGTCAACATATTTTCCTTAGTCGAGAGCAGTTTAATGAGTAAAAAGAGTAATAAAAAGGTTGAAACACATTCAATATGGTGTTTTTATAAATAATTTGAATTGTACAATGTTTGCGTTTAGTAACAGTCAATTCAAATCGAAGTGCTTTAGGCGTGGGGGCAGGGGAGATTTACCGCTGAGCGGTTATCGCACTGATAAAAAGTGGTATATGGTATTTATCAAAAGGATGCAATCCAATACTTTTATGACACGTGGAGGAGAGAGAGAGAGGGACAAAACAACTTATATCGCAAATCTTAATTTGTTTAACGACCGTGCTATTAAATTTGCGATGTGGATTCTGGGTCATTCAATCAAGCGGTTAGATGTGAACGGTCAAAATTAAGCAGCTTAGTTGTTGGGTATTAGGCGTGGGGCCAAGGAGTTATTTTATGCGGCGGGTTTAACTTTATTCGTTTAAAACGAAGTTTTTAACATAAAGTTTTAATGTTAACAGGGATAGGCGGGTAGCCAGGTTTTAAATTTTTGCATAGAAAATGGGATATATGCAAGTGTAAAGTAAACATTAGGTGAGTTATTTATATAAAGTAATGCTTTTAACCTATGGGGAGCGGGGAAAATATCATGTGGGAAAATAAACATAGGTTAAAAATTTAAATGTGGGTTGGGTTATTTAATAAAAAATGAATTAATATAATACGAGATGGAAGGTTTATAAAGGGGAGATAATACATTAGGTTACCTTTAATATGAAATGAATGCGGGAATAGAAAATACACTAATTAAGTGTAAAATATGATTTTTAGGTGGGATTTCTTCATTGTGATGCCCAACATAATCATTTTAACAATTATACTTATGATAAAGCATTTTTGTGGCTTTTTTTGGTATTTTTGTATGAAAAAGGAAATTAGACAAGGGGGTTTTACTTTTCCTAAGTAAAAATGTGTTTTAACTTAGGAAAAAGGGTTTTAGTGGGAAAAAATGAATGATGTTAAGTAAAAGATTTTTTAATGAAGGGGAAAAGGTTTTAATGCGGTAGAATCCAATACAGTTCTGATGCCAATTGTTGGTGAGGTAAATCCCCTCTGTGGACAGAGGCGACCCCACTATCCCTAGAGTGAGTCTAGCCACAAACGAGACAAGCTATAATATTGATTCCTAGTTAACGAATGGATGGAGATTCGATAGATGACTTACCGGAGGTCCTGCGCTGTTGTTGTCGTCGGAAAGAGTGGCTGCCTCTCGCTCCTAGTTTGACAGATCACAATCCACTCGCTTTCATGCTCGGACACCTGCATACACACAAGAAAAAATGACGATATACAACATACTAATTCACATTCATAACTATTAGTCAGTCGAAGAGGACTAAATCAATTGCATCAAATAATCAACATAACACAATGATGGAACCAACACCATAGTCAAGTATATTAATAAATGAAAGGAAGAGTACAACCAAGCTTCGATGTTACAGTCTCCTCCAATAGGGTTCTAGCGGAGCATGTCTCACAAAGGCTCGTCGGGAATTCGGATGGGAATCTCTCTATGGAATTCTCCTTGGTACTACCTTCTCAATAGCAATTACTCAGCCATAGTATCCCTTCTCCAAGTTCAGCTTCTTGGCTATATGTTCAGCTAGCTTTCATAAAGGGAGAAGGCTTGTTTATATAGAGGGAGAGGGAGAGGTTATGATCCCTATAATTATGGAAGGGAGACCTATCTTGAAGGAGTGTTCCATGGGAGGTGGAAACCACTACCTAAAGAGGGATATCCATGGCTGATCAACTTAACCACTTCGAGTGACTCATCCCTGAGGTGGTTAGAAGGAAACTTCCACCTCTATTTGTTAAAAAACATTCCTAAAACAGTTGGCACGGGCACTACGCTGAGATAGAGTGCCAGGTGGCGCAGGCTCTAGTGTAAATCTACCACATTGGCGCGAGTGGTGAAATGGAAACCCGCACCAAGGCCAAAAAATAGGTTTTGTGTGCTTTTTGAGGAAATGTACAATAGGAGAAATGATGTCCTTATGCAGAAGGATGCAAAGAAGGTGTTTTCAAAGCATGACACTGCTCACAAGTCATGGGAAATACCCTCCAATATGCAGGGCGAGGGATGGCAAGGACGGTGAAAAAATTTTGTGTAACAGATGCCCCCTAAAGCATGAGGTCTGAGAGAGAGGGAGGGGTGAAATGATTTATGAGAATGCGTTCGACCCAAACACTACTGTCAGAAAACCTGCAAGTACAAATACAACTGATATCTCTGATACATGACATGTGGTATGGGCGCAACCATCCATAATAGCGTACATAAAATGTGAGATCCGAGATATGGACATAGCCATCCAGCAATAGGGATCAACAAATAGACTCAGGCATGATCACAGACATCCAATCAGAAGAGTCATGTAATAAGCCATAGTAATCCACAAAGAACTCGCAGCCTAGATTTCATCAAACAAAACCCAGAGTCTTGTGTTCCATCTCAACCCAAACAAAGTAGAAATTTGAGCATGCGAATATGTGAGATGAAGTCGTACATGCAAGAAAATCATCTGATTACCAACCAATGATGAAAGTCGTTAACAGGCGTGAGAGAAACCACCAATAAGGAAAATGGCTCTCAAGGTATGAAACATACAATCCTACGGAATGTGAAAAATGATCTGACGTCGAACACCCGCAGACTCAGTCGATCAAAAACCAATGATGTGGACCTTGTGTCGAATGTGAAGAACCTGCCATTGAGGCATGCAGGCTCCAAGGTACCTGAAGGGAGTCTCTAGATCAACTTCCTGGATAATGAGCTGAAGTCGATAGGAAGTGACCTGACCAAAGGTGGGCCATAATGTTTCCCACATTATCGACATGAGATAGAGGGATGTAATGTTTGTGAATCAAGACCAATAGAGAATCAGAGGGAGGTTGAAAACTTCAGAGGAAAAATTCTCTTGAACATATCGGTGGCACGACACTAGATTTGGCAGTATTTGACATCAAGGGATCTAAGGCCATGGTGACGTGGAAAAGATCAGATGAGTGGTCAAAAGAGATTACCCAAACACATGGAGGCAAACAAATTGACAAGGTGAGATGTCCCCAACCCAACACGAATACAGACAAGTGCTATGTTCAAGAGCGACATACTGCCAACATGTCTAGAATCTATTTCCATTTTCCCCCACCATTCCTGGCAAGTACACCAATTTTTTTTTTTTTAAATCTTGAAGGGGATAGCATATGCTTGCGATGTAAGTTTGTCCTTTGGACAAATCCGACCTAGTACATTTTACGAGCCCTAGGAAGGAGGAACTCGAGTAACATCATAACAATGGAGTCCAATGTCATCAGTTTTTAACAAGTCTGACAAAGGGAGAACTCAGCATCTTTTCATGTTTAGAGAGTTTGAAAAGAAAGCGGAAAAGAAAACTCCAGCAGGGCCCTTTTTGTAAATAGTCTCTCAGATCCTAAAAGGTAGAAAACTATGTCTGAGAGAACCTCTTAGTCGTGATTGTAGAAATTAGCTGAATAAATCACTTATTCACTGAAGATTAACCCGATCATACATCAATTTCGAATTGCATGCATAACACATAACCTTCTTCTACAATTAATTGTCACATGCGGAAAATAACATAGAAGCAATCTCACATCAATTCAATCACACATTAACTCAGTATGTATGGGGAAAGCCTATAGCTGAAAACCCCGCAGCTATTGTGTATATTATAATGGAGAAATCATGTAACAATCATAGTACAAAAACTCTTCACAAGCTCTCATGCACTACCTCCCATGCTACACACTATCAAGCTAGATCTAGAAAATCACTTGCTCCAATCCTTAGCCACTTGATAGCCAACCTTGATTGCGTATTTCAAAGCTATGGGATGGCCTCTTTATATAGATAAACCACCAGCCTAAACTTTGCAATATTCATAGCTTACTCCACCTATCTATGTGTTGCAAATAGCAACAGTATAGTTACAACTGATAGCTAACTCTACCCTTTCATCTATCTCTTTCACTGGTCTTCACTGAACTGATCATGCACTGTAGTGAACTGAAGTGTTCTTGAGTTGACTAATGAGTTAACATTTAGTAAATTAAATATTATTTAATTTACTCCACTCATATCTAATTGATTAGCTAGTTAACTAATCTCAACTAGTTCAACTGAAATAAATAGAACACAACCCCACTATTTGTCCCGTTAACTCCTCCAAAACTTCTGCCACTGAAGTCTAACTGAAGCCAACCATGCAAGATGCCATCAAACCCTAGGAACCACGTGATTCCTTGTGTCAGTTGCATGAGCCACCTCCATGACTCAAACTCAAGTGCGCCAAGAGAGTAAACTGCTGTTTATAGTCAAAATATTATTAAGGGTAAATAATATTTGACTTCCATATTTTTAGGAGATCAGTCTAAAAATAGCCTGGGTCCTAAAAATTAGGGTCTCATCTATTTTTACCGACATGTCGCATACTCCAAGAATTTCCAAGTAGAATTCCCAAATTATGCTCCGTATGTCTAAAAATAGACATAGTCTAAAAATAGACTTTGCGCCAGAATTTGCCTGCGGGCCCACTTAGTGAAGGCGACTTCATTTCACTAAGCTCCATCATCTCGCTGCATTCTCAACACTCCCTCTCAGCAAGATATGGATTATCTGCAATCCCTATCCTGCCTCTGTGGAATTCGAACTTGCTCCTGGTGAGCGCCTTCGTCAGGATGTCGGCATCCCGATCCTCCGTGGGAACATATGAAAGCATCATGATCCTCCGCTGAACACAATCTCTGATGTGATGGTACCTGATGTCGATATGTTTGGACCTATCATGAAAAACTGGATTAGCCAAGAGCTTGATGCAGCTCTGGTTATCACAGTAGATCACCGTAGGCTCCAAATGCAACCTGAACAAACCTGCGAGGATCTTCCTCATCCAAATAGCCTCACATGCAGCCAAGCTTGCTGCCATGTACTCGGCCTCTGCTGAACTGAGTGCCACGGATCTCCGCTTCCTGCTGTACCAGGAAACTGCTGTCGACCCAATGCTGAAAACTCCTCCAGAAGTGCTCTTCCGGTCTGTTGGGCTCCCTGCCCAATCTGCATCAGTGAAACCAGAAAGCTTCACTCCATCCTCCTGTCTGTACCATAGACCATATCCCGATGTGCCTCTGATATAGCGTAATACATGCTTGCCCGCCTTCCAAAAGAGCTTGGTAGGCTTAACCATAGCTTGCGAAAGCTGGTTAACTGCATAGCATATATCGGGTCGTGTATTGACCAGATACATAAGCGACCCCACCAACTGCCGATAGACAGTGGCATCCACTACCTCCGCTGAAGTAGCATCCTCCTTCCTCCAACCACCAGGAAGAGGAGTGTCAACAGGCTTGCAGCCTTGCATGTTGAACCTCTCCTGAATCTCCCGGGCATACTTGCCCTGAGAAACAAACAGTCCTCCGCTGCGCTGCCAAATCTCCAATCCCAGGAAATAATGAAGGATGCCCAAGTCCTTCATCTCAAACTCTCGTGCAAGATCCTCCTTGCATGAAAGTATCAACTGCTCATCGCCAGTCAAAATCAGATCCTCTACATACAGTACGATGATCAACAGCTTCCCCTCCACCACAATCTGGTACAGGTTTGGATCCGCCTCACTCTTGGAGAATCCAAGCCCGGTGAAGTAGATGTCTATCCGAGTGTACCAAGCACGAGGTGCTTGCTTCAGCCCATACAGTGCTCTCTTGAGTCGGCACACATGCGACTCACTGCTGAAGATCTCAAAACCTTCAGGCTGCTCTATGTACACTTCTTCCTCAATAACTCCATTGAGGAACGCAGTCTTCACATCCATCTCATGAATGTGCCACCCCATCTGCGCTGAGAGAGCAAGGATCGTCCGTATGGAAGAGTACCTTGCGACAGGTGCAAAAGTCTCCTCATAGTCAATCCCCACGATCTGTGAGAAGCCACGGGCGACAAATCTCGCCTTGTACTTCTCCACACTCCCGTCAGCCGCCTGCTTCACCTTGTAGATCCATCGCGAACCTACAACTGATTTCCCAACCGGTCTTGGGACAATCTCCCATGCACTGTTCCTGATGATCGAATCATATTCTTTGATCATGGCATCAACCCATGCGGGTTCCTCCACAGCTTCCTCAAAAGAGGATGGCTCTGTCACAACACATTGACTCATAAGAGCCATGTATCCAGTGTACCGATCCGGTGACTGTCTTTGTCTGCGCTGTGTTGTAGGTGGTCCTACAACCTTCTCTGCATCCCGAGCCAGTCGCTCAGCTTCTGTAGTGCGCATGCGCCCTCTGATGGTTGGCGCTGCCTCGGTGGTTTCTTCCACCTCCTGAACCTCCTCTTGTGGCTGATCCACATCCGGAAGCTCCTCCTTAGGAACTAACAGCTCCTCATCTGCATGCAAGTGTAGCTCCCTCTCAAGCGAACACTGCATGGCTTTCTCCTCCTGAAATTTTATATCCTGTCGCACAACAGTCTTGCGACTATCTGACAAATACACCCGATAGTTGTGAGGTGTATCAGTGTACCCCACAAATATTCCAACCTCAGCAGTTGGATCCAGCTTCCTTCTCGCATCCTTCGTCACATGCATGTAGACAGGAGAACCAAAAACCGCAAATGGGAAATATCAGGCCTCTTGCCAGAATAAGCCTCCTCTGGTGTACTCATGCCAAGAACCTTGTGAGGACAACGGTTCTGCACATACACTGCTGTATTGCATGCCTCACCCCACAAGTGAAGGGGTAGGCCCTGATCATGCAACATCGCCCGTGCAGCACCCACGATCGTTCTGTTCTTCCGCTCAGCCACCCCGTTCTGCTGTGGGTTATGGGGTGCGATGAGCTCTCTCCTAATCCCTTCTGCGCTGCAGAACTCCTTGAATTCAGCCGAGATGAATTCACCACCGTTATCACTCCTTAGAGCAATCACCTTCTTCCCCGACCCCTTCTCGACCAGTGCTTTAAACTCACAGAACTTCGCGAATGTATCGCTCTTCTTCTGCATGAAGAAGATCCAGCACTTTCGAGAGAAATCATCAAAAAAGATCACATAATACCTGTGCTTTGCTGTCGAAGCAACTGAGAAAGGACCACACACGTCTGTGTGAACTCTCTCAAGGATCGTCGTGGCGCGACTATCCTTCTCGTGAAAGGTGGCTTTCACATACTCCCCTAAAGTACACCCCTTGCACTGATCTGACTGCGCAAGGGTGCCCTTAGGAAGTCCAGTAGAAATCTGCTGCAGAATCTTCAAAGCTCCATGGTGAAGATGGCCCAATCTCCTGTGCCATAGTTCGCCCTCATCATCCCGGCTCACCACATCTCCAACCTTGCATGCCATAGCTGCGCAGTCATCTACCTGCAACTGATAAAGGTTCTGAGTTCGAACCCCTATCTTCCGGGTCTCTCCAGTAGTCTTACTGCGCAGGAAAGCTTTTCCTTCGCTCAAGACCACATCATAACCCTTATCCTCCAACATCGCTACTGAAATCAGGTTCTTCTTCAATCCAGGTACATGCATGACATCCTTTAAGACAAAGGGTTTACCAGACTCCCTCTGAAAGGATACGGTACCGATACCAGTCGCACCGTATCTACCGTCATCGCCCATCTCGATGTGCATACCCAAATCCTTGTCCTCCAGATCTGAGAACAACTCCCGATCTCCCGTCATATGAAATGACGCACCGCTGTCCAAGAACCACACCGATCCCAGCATACTTGAAACTAAGCATGCACTCAGTGAAACTTTGACAGCCACCCCCACACTTCCTACCATTCGCACCCAGTGAATCTCTGAGGTATTCTCGGGCGACAGTCACGCCCTTCTCCATCTTGATGTTCCTGAGCTTGTCTTTGAGCGCCAGCTTCCTTTGGTCACTCTTACTCGGGAATAGATCCGTCAAAGCTTTCCACATTAAATATGGAGTAGCCTTACCATGAAGGCTGGATACAATATGATCCTTGACGCCCTCCAACAGGATCCTTCGACATTTCGCGATCTTCTTTTGCCATGCATCGACCAAAGCTGCATCAGTGGGCTTTGGGATATCCGCATCCACGAACTCCTTCAGACCATTATCTTCTAACACTGCTTCCATTCGATCCTTCCATGCAACATAGTTCGAACTGCCTTCAAGAGCATATTCGAGTCGCAAACCATTGAAAGAAGACATCTTTCAACACGGGCACCAAGAAGAACAACCTTCTGCAAAATTCGAATTCCAAACTCCAAGCTCTATCGCTTCCGATCTATACTTGAAAACAAATTATTTCCAAATCAGAGATTGACTGCAAAGGGCATTCACCATATCTTTCACCTTACAAAGAAGGATGAATATTCCGGAGGCTACCTGGCCCGCATGCAGACTCTGTCCGAGGAAATAAGTTTGCAATCACCGTAATAGATCTCGACAATTAATCTCGCTCCGATACCATGTAGAAATTAGCTGAATAAATCACTTATTCACCGAAGATTAACCTGGTCATATATCAATTTCGAATTGCATACATAACACATAACCTTCTTCTACAATTAATTGTCACATGCGGTAACAACATAGAAGCAATCTCACATCAATTCAATCACACATTAACTCAGTATGTATGGGGAAAGCCTATAGCTGAAAACCCCGCAGCTATTGTGTATATTATAATGGAGAAATCATGTAACAATCATAGTACAAAAACTCTTCACAAGCTCTCTTGCACTACCTCCCATGCTACACACTATCAAGCTAGATCTAGCAAATCACTTGCTCCAATCCTTAGCCACTTGATAGCTACCTGATTGCGTATTTCAAAGTCATGGGATGGCCTCCTTATATAGATAAACCATCAGCCTAAACTTTGCAATACTCATAGCTTACTCCACCTATCTATGTGTTGCAAATAGCAACAGTATAGTTACAACTGATAGCTAACTCTACCCTTTCATCTATCTCTTTCACTGGTCTTCACTGAACTGATCATGCACTGTAGTGAACTCAAGTGTTCTTGAGTTGACTAATGAGTTAATATTTAGTAAATTAAATATTATTTAATTTACTCCACTCATATCTAATTGATTAGTTAGTTTAACTAATCTCAACTAGTTCAACTAAAACAAACAGAACACAACTCCACTACTTGTCCCGTTAACTCCTCCAAAACTTCTGCCACTGAAGTCTAACTGAAGTAAACCATGCAAGATGCCATCAAACCCTAGGAACCACGTGATTCCTTGTGTCAGTTGCATGAGCCACCTCCATGACTCAAACTGAAGTGCGCCAAGAGAGTAAACTGCTGTTTATAGTCAAAATATTATTAAGGGTAAATAATATTTGACTTCCATATTTTTAGGAGATCAGTCTAAAAATAGCCTGGGTCCTAAAAAATAGGGTCTCATCTATTTTTACCGACATGTCGCATCCATCAAGAATCTCCAAGCAGAATTCCCAAATTATGCTCCGTATGTCTAAAAATAGACATAGTCTAAAAATAGACTTTGCGCCAGAATTTGCCTGCGGGCCCACTTAGTGAAGGCGACTTCATTTCACTAAGCTCCATCATCTTGCTGCATTCTCAATAGTGATAGGTTAAGGTATTCCTTTTTCATAATTAATCTATCCCAGCTCGAAAAAGGGGTAAACGTATACTGGATAGATATCATTTTGCAGCCATTTAACGAGTTCAAAATGACAAGCGTCTCGGAAATCTTTTCCATGTTAGAGAGTCATAAAAGAGCTAGAAGATGACTCTAGTAGTGTCTTTTTCGTGTTTTTACCGAGTCCAAAAAAGTATAAAATATAACTCGTTACTTCGTCATAACCATGTGCAAACCTGTTGCTGCACAAGAGACACGTGTAAAACCGATTTCTCGAAAATAATATGATAAAATAATCGACAAAGATGTTTTAAAACCTAATTCAAGATCTTGAAAAGTTATAAAATGCCATAAGTGGTAAAAATTATTTACTTTTCACTTTTGCCTCTTTGTGGAGCAACAGTGATCCATTATGCTTTGCAATCTTGCGGCAACGATTGCGAATGATCTAGTGAACCGATCTTGATTCTGTCAGTCTCAGGTAAGAGCTGACACCATTTCTCATATTTTAAGCTAAATTTCATTCCCTGCACATGCCATTTTGATTTCCTAGGTGGGGATTTATCAAAAACTAGGGCATCGCGGTTGGCACGGTTTTTGGGCATGGACTCGCGCCAATCGCCCACTTTTTACACAGATGGCATGCCCATTGGCATGATTGTTACCGAAACAGTCGCGCCAACCACGCAACCCAAAAATCCACATTAATTTAAGGAAAATGCAATCTTTTGTTTGCAAATTTCGATGCCCAAGTAGACTAACAATGCTCATATGAACAATGTGTGCAGGTATCAAGCAGAAATAATGGTGATTGAGTGGAAACAGAGAGAACATAGTGAGGAAGATGAACTTGCCATGGAGAATGACCGATGCATGGATGCCCTCAGAGATTGTGGGCTAAAAAAACTCTTCCTGACACCGTTCCTCCGGGCTCAGCCGGAATTTCTTTAGTATTTGATAAGCATCTTGGATGAGGACCAAGAAAAGTTCGTGCTTCAATATCAAGAACTTGAAATTGAAGTTTCTGATGTCTATTTTATCACAGGATTTTCATGCAGGGGTATAGTCCCTATCATGACCGGTACCCATCCTACCATGGAGATCATGGGGATGGTGATTGACAGGGTGTGCCGAGGGGCACGAAAAGGATCAGGGAGTGGAAAGGTTAACATATAAACCATCCCAGATCTAGCACTAAAAGTATTGCTACACACTATTACGCAGGCTACAGGGTCGCAAGAACCGCATGAGGCCACAAAGACACAGCTGCTTCTTGCTGTAGATTGCCTGACCCCGACTTTCTACAACTGGGCAGAGACCATGACTATCAATATGAAACGGCAACTAACCAAGTGCAAGAAGACCAAACTAAAGCAGATTTGGTATGGATAATTCTTGGTATCGTTTGTCTTGGAATGATTACCGATATTCCAATGCCAGGAGGTCATTGTCCTGATGCCACCACCCAGAGAGCCACGAATGGCCCAATGGGTTGCGCTGATGCCCAGAGCAGGGGGCGGCCAACAGAGGTCTTGGAGGCTGGAATTCCTCGATTAGCTCCACCAAAAATTGATTGTCATGGAGGACTGGCCATTTTCTGGTACAGACTTCACTGGTGATCCGGACCTCCCGCTCCTGGAGAGAGAGGATTGGGACGAAGAGCTAGGTGACACTCATTTTTTATTTTCATGAGTTTCTGATTTTTTGGTATATATGCATATTCTAACATTTAATCTTATATGTATGCATATGTTTGCCTAGAGCGACCTGTAGGTATGTTGCCGATAGCTAGGCGAAATCCTCGCGATTTCGATCCTCATGGTGAGGGCAACGATGAGGAGATAGTACAAAATCTAGAGGGGATTGCCTGTGGGATTCCGGACTATGCTCATTTTGATGATGTTCCTGGAGCCTATCAAAGGCACACCGTAGGGGTGCTGAGTCGTATCCACCACTTGTTGAGGCGGTTGGTACAGGCGGTGATATGCTATCATGAGCACCACGCCGATTAGGCACCTAGGCTTTTATTTCTGCACATTTTGAGAGACATGTTGTCTCGAGATGTAACTGAAACATACATATATATTTTTTGGGTTTTTATGATGCAGGTGTTGCAAACAATCAATATATATACATCTATTTTCTACATGGGTCTATTTACATATGATGATGTTTCATAAATTGCGCAAATGTCTATCCAGCACAATGTTAGCTATTGCATCAGTTAATGTATTCATTCGTCTTGGTATATGTTGATATGTGATGAAATCAAAATATCTTTCAAGTAAACGAATACGTAAATACAATCTCAAAATGCATGGGTTTCGAACCGAATAATGACCGTTAAGTTGAAGAACAACAAGTTGTGAATCTAGATTTACAAGCAATGCGCGTATGCCGAGGTTAACTGCCTCGGTTAATAGTTCCAAAACAGCAACAACAAGTTGTGAATCTAGATTTACAAGAAATGCGCATATGCCAAGGTTAACTGCCTCGGTTAATAGTTCCAAAACAACACTATATTCAACGACATTGTTTGTAGTTGGTCCTAGACAAATACCTTGTAGGTTAATCAACTCACCAACAGGATCACAAATTATCCAGGCTGCCGAAGACAAGTTCCTGGTACTGCAGGAAGCACCATTCGCGAAACCGACATAAGGGGTAATAGACATCTGCATAACAAACAAGACCCAATAAGCATAAAAAAGCTTACAAAGCACATCAAACCAAAGCATGCACAAAAATGAAAAAATCACCTATGTACACATATCATGCATGAATGACTCAAGCATAATACGTTTTCAGATACAACCCATTTCGGGGTTGTGCTAAGGGATAACCTTCATAATCAATAAGCTCATAAGCCCCATTCTGTAACACACGTTTGATGATGTAGGGCCCATGCCACATGGGTTGGAATTTACCTGCCCCCAGATTGTCATGAGCTTGGTCGTACAGGACAATGAGGTCGCCTTAGATAAAATAATGAGGGGAAATTGTTTGGTCAAAATGAGCTTTGACTTGCTTCTTATGTGCTTCGATGACCAAGGCAGCTAAGCAATGAGTTTCATCCAATCTCTCCAAATAGAGGACACGTTCTTCCTCAGGTGAAGTGTTAGGCAGTAATTCCACAGCTATTTTAAGTGAAGCAATTTCACATTCAATCGGAAGAGTAGCTTCCAGACCGTATACCAACTGAAACAGGGTGAATCTGGTTGCACTCTTAATCAACGTTCAGTAAGCCTGTAGAGCTGAAAACAACATGAGATACCAATTTGATTTATGGATCCCAATTATTTGTTGAAGCATTGTAACAAGAAATTTTTTTACGGCTTCAACTTGGCCATTAGCTTGAGGGTAATATGGCATTGAGCTGTCGTGACGCAGACCCAACTTAGACGTCAACTCTGCCATCATATAGTCTCGAAAATGTGAACCATGATCAGTAACGATGGCTTGAGGGACACCAAATCGAGAAATAACATGATTGAATATGAATTGTGTTGTTGTCTTACCGTCCGCAGTCAGTGTAGGCATTGCTTCGGCCCATTTTGTAAAATAATCGACGGTGATGATAATATAGGCATGCCCCCCAGCCGAACGAGGGTTACACGTCATAAAATCGATGCCCCATTTGGAAAAAGGACCAACGGTAATGACAGGGTGTATAGGAATAGGTGGCGCACACATCTTGCATTGATATATCTAGCACGCATGACATTTACATACTGCGACAATGCAGTCTTTAAAAATGGACGGCCAGAAATAGCCAGCACGAAGGATATTCTATGTGGTGGCATAACCAGACATGTGACCACCACAGGCACCACTATGGCAATCATTTAAAACTTTCTCATCTTCCTCGAGGGTCAGACATCGGCCGAGTACAGAATCGACTCCAACACGATAGAGGGTATCTCTGAGAATACGATAAGGTTGTGACTGATGTCGAATGCAATTTCGGGCATCTTTCATTAACTCGGACCTAAAAGTAGAAGTCTGGAGATACACGATGATATCATTGTACCATGGACCAAGGGTGCTAATTAAGAAAAGA
This sequence comes from Pinus albicaulis, assembly GCA_034641835.2. Lineage (NCBI taxonomy): Eukaryota > Viridiplantae > Streptophyta > Pinopsida > Pinales > Pinaceae > Pinus > Pinus albicaulis. The sequence continues at coordinate 867,670,029 of CM076571.1, forward strand.
GTTTCGTTCGAAATATGATCCTCGAAACAAGAATGAGCAAAATTGGCAGGGAGAGAACAAATCAGATCAGCGAAAACAAGTGATTTCTTTGATTTGGCAGTTGTAAATTCCAAATCAAACTCTTGGAGGATAACGATCCACTTTGAGTATTTTCCCCCCAGCAACTATCGAGATAAAATATAGGTCATGGGGTTACAATCAGAAATCATGGTAAGCGTGCGTAAAAGGATATAATGATGAAAACGTTGGACGGCCTGGACCGCAGCCAGTGCTAAATTCTCAACATGTTCATAATGCATTTCAGGGTTGAGAAGGTTTTGAGACAAGTAATAAATAACATTTTCGTTACCGTCATCATCATCTTGAACCAAAACCATGGAGATCATACTAAAGGTGGCAGCTAGATAGAGGGTGAAATCATGATGATAATTCGGAGGACGTAATAGAGGAGAATTTACAAGTAATGTCTTAAGCGTATCAAAATATTGCTGAGCAATCTCATCGCAATAGAAAGCGATGTCCTGCTTTAAAAGTCATGTGAACCCTTTGGCTACTTCAGCATAGTTCAGGATAAAACGACGTAAGAAATTGGCTTTCCCTTGGAGACTCTAGAGCTGGTGTAAAGAGGATGGAGAGGGGAGATTAACAATATCCTCAACCTTAAGCAGATCAAGGAGAATTCCATCTTTGGATATGATAAACCCTAAAAGTCTACCGGAATCGACGCAGAAGACACATTTATGCGGATTGAGCTGAATGTTGTAGCGTCTACAACGAAGAAATATCTGGCAGAGATGGTCCGAGTGGTCTTTTAGCGCAGCTGAATGAGCCAGAAGGTCATCCCGGTATGGTTGAAAAATATGATGAATATCGTGAAAGGCATAATACATCACACACTGGAACGTAGCCCCAGCATTATTCAAGCCGAAAGGGAGTTTCTTATATGATAACGTTCCCCAAGGACAGATAAAAGCGGTCTTTTTTTTATTAGATGGGATAATTTTGATCTGATTATAGCCAGAAAATCCATCCATAAGGGAAAAAATCTTACTCCCCGCACAACCGTCAATGATCTAATCGATGAAAGGGGTGGGATAGTTATCCTTAGGACAGGCCCGATTAATATCACGATAGTCAACACAGACGTGAATTGCTCCCTGCTTCTTATCCACGGGAACAATGTTAGAAACCCACTCTGTCAGAGGAATCAAATAAATGAAACCCACTTTGAGAAATTTTTCAACTTCAGATTTTATGGCGGCGGCTTTTCGAGGATGCACTGGACGAAGACGCTGGCGAACAGGCTTCTCACCGAGGTAGGTGGGAATCTCGTGCACCATAATACTGGGATCAATTCCAAGCATCTCTTCGTAAGACTAGGTGAAAACATCACATAATTCATGAAAGAGGCTAGTATACACTTTTACTTCATCGAAAGAGAAAGTGACTCCCACATGGATGTTCTCGACAATCCCCGGTTTCACAGAAATGTTGATAGGCATCTTCTGAGTGACGTTACCCAAGTTACCTTTAGCAAAGACTTCGTGAGTCAAGATAGAATTTTGAAATGGTGGAGAAGGAACTTGAGACGCAAAACGCTCAAGACAGTTAGACATTGCCCTGAGGCCAAGCATAAATGAGGAACGATGATGCCCATCGCTCCATGGTAGATCTTCGAGAGACATGGTTTCCATAATAGCCTCATCATATGGAAACACTTCTTTCAAAGGATCAGGCGAATCCGCATCACCAAGCCAGGGGGATTGAGAATAAACGTCAAGAGACATGCTCAAAGGAGCACCTTCAGAAGGGGGAGAATCAGATGCAGCTGCAAGCTCGCAATAATTGATTTCAATTGGACTAACCGGCATCCAATCCCCAAATGAATCAACCTGTTCAGGTAAAGGGGCAATCCATGGGTCATCTGACCGAGAGATCATATTAACTTGAATGGTATTTGGTGGCGGAAGGGGAAAGATACCCATGAGGGCAGGATCTTTGAAAAGACCGGGCCCTATGCTGTCGGGGGGAGATGTAATCTGATCCACGTATGGAACATTGTTCTCAGAAGACGAGGTAAAGAATGAAAACTGGTCGAAAGTAATGATTTTGCCCTCGTGTGGAAACTTTAGAAGATAGAAGAGGGTGGACAGAACGCACAACATAGCGTGATCCAACTGCAATCAAGTAGAAGATTATAATTGATTTTAGTTTCAATGAATTCTACTTCAACATTGATCATCTTTCCTTGCAACGTTTTCGGCAAGCTAGCGAGAACACCCAAGGGTTTCAATTCCCTTCCATCAAATGCCTCAAGGGCATTGGGTGACAAAGTTAGGGCTGGAGAGACAATAGCCTTCTAGCAAGCAGATGACATGACACATGTGGATGCACCTCCATCCACAACGGCTCTATGGATGTTGAGACCATTAATGCTGACTTGTATGACAAGTGCAATCTGGTGCGGAAGTCAAGGGACAAAATTCTCTAAGTTGAAAGTGAGAAGGCTAAAATCAGTAGGATCAATCCCACTGATCGCAGATAATAAAGCTTTCCATTGAGACAGACAACTCTGAAGCACTTCTAACACGGACATAATGGATGGCGCATGTGCGAAATCCTCAACAATACTATAATGCTGAGCAGCACGGGCGTTAGGATTATAAGAAGATTTTCGGAGAACACCTTTAGACGGTGGCCATACAATGGGATCAACACTGGGCCTTTCAATCTCAAGAGGACCAGAGGTAGGTGGGGGGGGAGGACCATCAACGATCTCTTTCTCAACTGCCTAGCGTGATCCAGAATAATCTTTCGATCGAGTAGCGATGGAAATGGGTGCAGAACCGTTCATCATGAATACTTGAGAGCCAAACGGTGCAGATGGTGCAGGTTGCTCGACCATCTATGTTTGCTAAGACAAAAAAGGTTCTTTGAGGACAGTCGGGGTTCCCTTAGTGCCTTTGACCAATTGACTAACTTCGGCTCGTCTAGGACAATCCTTAGTGTAGTGCTCCTTATCACAAATCAGATAGGGATACTTTGGCTTGCGCTATGAACCATCATCAGCACGAGGTTTAGACGATTCTAGTTTTGGGGCATTGGCTTTGGCCTTGCCTTTGCCCTTCTTTTTCCCCTTGGATGTCTTGCCTACAAGACTAGCCTAAACGGTGTTGACCTCTGAGGTTTTACTAGAATCCGGGGTAGTCTGAGGAGCAGAACCATTGGAAGAATTTGATTTTTTCTTCCTAGCGTTGGAAGACATGAGTGAAGTCTGAGACATAGAACCAATAACGTCATCAACGGATGGGGTAGCCGGCGCTTTAGAAGTCCCAGGTCATGGAGCATCAATCAAGATGTCATACAATATGCCTAATTGAGAGTACACTAAATCAAGGTATTGGGCACGAGCAATGGCTTGTTCCTTGGTTACACATGCCCCCATGGTGATGTCTTTCACAATCTGATTGACAAAAGAGGTAGTGAACCAATGAGTAAGAATCTGATCAGGAATTTTGAATTTGATTAGGTGACAATGCCGTCTCCATTCATGAATGTGGTCCAAGATATGGGTAGCTCCGTCGTCTTTCAAGGATGTTAGGAGATGCGTCCCGGCTTCATAATGAACCAACAACTGGAAATGAGTAAGGAATGCCATAGCGAGAGTGTTGAAATATTGAAAGATACCACGAGGCAACTCGATGTCCCACTTAGCAGCACTCCGGTGAGAGTGCGCTAGAAAAGATAGAGTCGAATAGAGTCATCCACCCAAGAATTGGAGGAACAACATAAATGGTATGTCATAATGTGTTCTTGGGGGTCTTCTCCAGATTTTCCCTCAAACTTGGGACAATCACCAGGAACCTTCGTTGGAACCGGAGGCCAATATGGATTATGAAGGATTGGATCATTTGTCAATTTTGACACATCCGGTAATTCCAACCTGGCGAGAAAGGGTAATTGAGGGTTGAAAGGCATTGCAGATCCTCGATAAGGACCCGTACCCATATTCCATCCTGGTTGAGTGTAACTCTGCCCCCATTGGTTTTGTCTCGAAGGGTTCGAACCATAGGGGGTGTAAGCCAGATAAATCAGCTGATATTGCAGCTGAGGACCAGGATACGAAGGTTGAAGACCAGGATACTGATTCTGAGTATATGAGGGTCCCGATTGAGCAGCATAAGGATTTTGCTGCGGAATATAAGTATGGCCTGGTGGTTGAGGGTAATAAGCAGAACCTTGAGGCACATTGTATACCAGTCAATATTGACCTTAAGGGTAATAACCGCCTTGGGGTCGAACGAGTTGCTGATAAGTAGGGCCCTGCTGAGCTGGATAAATCGGGCACAGAGGTTGACCCGACTATGGCATAGAGTAGATTGGTGGCTGATCAGGGTGAAATTTCTGTGCAGGTTGTCCTGGCTGAGCAGGATGACCTGACTGATGAGGGCCACCAGGTTTCCCCTGTAGAGCAGGTTGGCCTGATGGCTATGGTGGGCTAGGTTGTGCCTGATGACCAGGTTGACCTGGAGCAGGACCATAAGATGGTCCCGGTTGTGCAACATTTGGACCAATTGGAAGATATGGTTGTTGTGGTTGCATGAAAGGTTGCCCTTGAGATGGATGGATTTTACCCCTAGGGCTATATAAGGGTCCAGGTTGATATACCAATTGCCCAAATGGTCCTTGAGGCTACCCAGGTTGGATCACAAGCTGAGCTTGTAAAGGTTGACCTTGAGGATTGTAAGGCTGCCCTTGCGGGCCATAAAATAATCCTTACTGGACCGAAGGTTTTCCCTGAAAGGGTTGCCCTTGTGAGTCATACGCATACCCTTGTTGAACCGAAGGTTGCCTGTGAAAGGGTTGTCCTTGTGGGTCGTAAGCATACCCTTGCTGAACCAAAGGTTGTCCCTGAAAGGGTTTTCCTTTTTGGTTAGAAGGTTGCATAGGCAAGGTAGGTCTAAAACCATAAAGGAACTGATAAGCCTCGGGAGCAGGCAAATAGATAGGGTTGTCATGCTCATCATATTGAAACGAAAGTGAATAAATTGGGTTACCGACCGCGTCATAATTAGAAAGATAAGGATGACCAGGATCCTGAGGGGACTAATAAGTCTGGGAGCTCTGCTGCTAAATAGCTAGCTGATACTCCTCAAAATAAAGGTCGTCAGGGATTTCCATGGGAATTGAAGTCTCTATCGAAGGCAAAACTCCTGACGACTGAGTGGTGACAACTGGTGTGGATGAAGCCACGCAGACAATAGGTCTAGTTGGGACAGACATAACAAAAGGTGTCAACGAGACAGGTGTCATTAGCGACATCTCTAATTATGGAAGGACCGGCCCTCTCAATGGAGTTGATGTTGCCATGGAGGCAATACCGGCGATAATCTGACCCAAAGACCTATATCCAGCTAGAAGCGACACCGATGGTGAAGATTGAGCAGGCTCCTGATAGTTGTCTTCCAGAAAAAGTTCGTATTCTTCATCAGAAACTGGAATCCCCTCACTACCAATAGGACCAAACAAGTCCATGTCTGAATCCACCGTGAGATCTTATAAAAGACTATAGGGGCTAAGAGGTATGATAGCCGCCAAAAATGGTGATCCCGATGTAAGAGGTGGAAATTGTTCCTCGACCCCAAACCCAAACCAAGCATTTGAAATAGGCCAAGTGAACTCAACTGGTTCTCCGAAGGGGTACTCTGACAGGATAATAGGTTGCTGAAGCTCGGCAGACCTAGAGGTTTGAGAAGTTTCAAATGAATCATCTGAGAAAGGACTGCTAGTAGACAAAACCGATGGTTCTGCCACTGTGACTGTAGCACACCAGAAAAGGGAAAAAAGATCGAAAAATAATACTCTTGGACCAAAACCAAGGCAAACAAAGACAGGCCAAGTAATCAAACTTAATGGGCGTGTAATCGTAGGCAGTTTATTTTACCACATTGAAACCAAAAATTCATTGTTTCATGTTTTAAGAGTCAAGAAATAGATAAAATATGACTCTAGTCACTTTCAGTTTTAAGCGAACGTGAAAGGATAAGTGCTCGATGATCTTTTCAAATTTATGGAGTCAGTAAAGATCGAAAATGACTGCTCAAGTAGTCTAGGTAAAAGGTTGTACTAGGTTTCTGTGAATTACCATATGCACCTTGGTAATCAAATGAAAGAAGAATTAACCAAGGACTTGATGTACATGTAGGTAGTCTCCCCAAATGTTGTGTTTGGTGTATCACGGTTACAAGGCAGTAGACTCAGCTTCCTATGGATAGAAGGATTGTAACCTAGAGGAGTCTCCCTTTATATACTCGACAGTACGGGGAGCGCAAGTCTGTACTAGTGTTGTCTGAAGCCAGATGGCGAGTGACAGCTGCTAGGTTTAAAGACGTCGGAACACGTCTCTAACTTAGACCACTAAATGTTTTGTTAGGTTTCAATGTTGCCTTAGGTTAATTGAGTAAATTTTAAGTTGATCTTGTATTTACGTTTCAATTCCAAGGTCCTACCGAATGTTGGATCTCACAAATCCCAAAATGCAGGCTACATGCCAAAAGATACCATTTTGTTCGATGAAAAGCTATCTATGAGAAAGTTATGAGTTTTCAAGCGATAGAAAATGATAAGAAAATGCAGAAGCATCCACTACAATATCCGATGCAAGCCAATGAAAATGAGAAATATTTCCTAGAATTTTCCAATGCTAGATATGTGAGAGACTTTCAATTTCACAATGCAAATAAGAATGCAAGCACAATATTTTTTTTTTTTCAATGTAATAGAGCAAACAGTGCAATAAATGACATGAAAAACAGACCAAAACACTAGTTCAAGGACGGTAATGCAAGAGTTGAAGGGAAGTAATTGCAATCAACCCAAAACAAACATAACAAAACTCAAACCAATGTTGCAATCTCTCAAATCAAAAAAATATTTTAAAACAGACCCATGCAAGTAGAGTAATCTATGCTTGGAGTGGAAAGAAGAAAATTTGAACAAAAGAGACAAGAATCATTCAACAAATGCAATCACTCAAACGGATCAAGGGAGCTGAATGCAACCAAACAAGGAATGAAGATGACTACGAAACAAAAAACCCAAACTCCTATAGGAGGCTCAGCATACCAAAGCACTTAAAAACCCTAAGGCTATGATGCTGGTAGGAAATGGACAAACAACTGAAGGAAGGAAGTTGTTCACAATCAAAAACAATCCCAAGGCACTCAAGACATGTCAAAAAATCACCGAGAAGAAAAAACACTGACAAAAAGCTTCAGAAAACACCAAAACCTAAAACCTACAGGGGTCAGTGCACCTGTTTGGTTGTAATCAGTGCCAAACAAGGGATGGCGCGGGTGCAAAACTAGCAACAAGCGCCATTCGGCGTGACTGTCTGACCAGAAAATGCGCCAAGCCAGTTAACTCATGCAAAAGGAAAATTTTGAAAGACAAAGGTCAGATCCGATCCTCTAGGTCTGAACAAGGGTCTTAGACTTAGCAAAAATAATCAGAAAAGGAAAGATAAGCAAGAAGAGACCAAAAATAAGACCTAATGGATGAAAGACAAACTCGCACTAATCCCCATCGGAGTCGCCAATTTGTTGGTGAGGTAAATCCCCTCTGCAGACAGAGGCGATCCCATTAGCCCTAGAGTGGGTCTAGCCACAAATGAGACAAGCTATAATATTGATTCCTAGTTAACGAATGGACGGAGATTCGATAGATGACTTACCGGAGGTCCTGCGCTGTTGTTGTTGTCGGAAAGAGTGGTTGCCTCTCGCTCCTGGTTTGAAATATCACAGTCCGCTTGCTTTCACACTCGGACACCTGCACACACACAAGAAACAACGACGATATACAACATACTAATTCAAATTTGTAACTATTAGTCAGTCGAAGAGGACTAAATCAATTGCATCAGATAATCAACATAACACAATGACGAAACCAACACCATAGTCAAATATATTAATAAATGAAAGGAAAAGTACAACCAAGCTTCAACGTTGTGGTCTCCTCCAATAGGGTTCAAGCGAAGAGCGTCTCACAAAGGCTCATCGGGAATTCGGACGAGACTCTCTCTACGGAATTCTCCTTGGTTCTACCTTCTCAATAGCAATTACTCAGCTATAGTATCCCTTCTCCAAGTTTAGCTCCTTGGCTATATGTTCAGCTAGCTTTCATAAAGGGAGAAGGCCTATTATATAGAGGGAGAAGGAGAGGTTAGGATCCCTATAATTATGGAAGGGAGACCTATCTTGAAGGAGTGTTCCATGGGAGGTGGAAACCACTACCTAAAGAGGGAGATCCATGGTTGATCAACTTAACCACTTCCAGTGACTCATCCCTGAGGTGGTTAAAAGGAAACTTCCACCTCTATTTGTTAAAAAACATTCCAAAAATAGCTAGCGCGGGCACTACACTGAGACATAGCACCAGGTGGCACGAGATCTAGTGTAAATCTACCAAATTGGCACAAGGGGTGAACTAGAAACCCGCGCCAAGGCCACAACATAGGTTTTTGTGTGCTTTTTGAGGAAATGTCCAACAGGAGAAATGATGTCCTTATGCAGAAGGATGCAAAGAAGGTGTTTGCAAAGCATGACACTACTCACAGGTCACGGGAAATACCCTCCAATATGCGGGGCGAGGGATTGCAGGGACGGTGAAAAAATGTTGTGTAACACCAATCAGTCATCAAGACATGTGTCCAGTCCCACCAGAAGTCAGAGAAATGCTCTGAGTCTTTATGCCTGAAGGTTTTAGTACTGGAACACATTGTGGGGAGGGAAATTAGTAATATGCCAGATGATGTTTATTCATGCCTTTATGTAACTTCTTTCTACCTACCTGTTAGCCCCCCTATGATATTTTTGACAAGCAAAACAGGGGGCTAAGTTGTTGTTGAGCCTTCAAGGAATGCATTTCCTCTGAAAACACAGTCTCCTTGAAGCCTCCATGTGTCTTTTATCCTTTGATAAATTCCCCTCTGCTGATTCCTATTATAAAGCCTCTCTGTTTGTGAAGAAATTCCCAAAGGCCACCTTTTCCCTCTTATTCCCCCCCCCCCCCCACATAGCCTCAATTTTACTCCCCCTTGTCTTCCCCTTCTATTTCCCTTCTTACCCTTCAAATCTCCCCAAAATCCCCTTTAAATTCCTCCTCTAACCTTTGTTGGCCATTTTTCCTCTTTGTTCCTCTATCGTTCCCCTTCCTAACCTTTAAATCACATTGTAATGGGCCAAAGAACCACTTTTCGACCTTATTATAAGGCCTAACCTCTTTCCTCTTTCTTCCGACCAAAATCGCATGGTAAATCACGTTTACACAAAATCCGCGATTTATATGCTAACCACTTCCCCAACCATGCCCCTTAGAACCTTATAATAAACAACGTTACCGTTTATTATAAAGTCCCGCCATGTATTAAACCACTTCCCCTTTCCACGCCCCATTAACTTTATTATAAAGTTTATTTTATATATATATATAACTGTGCCGCAGGTCAATCGCAATCGCAAAGTCCATTCAATCGCATTGTTTGTGTGTTGACCCCCGGTCATTCCAATTTCAAGTGTTTGCGACGTGATTAATCACATCGCGATACATTACAATTGTGTTGATCGCAGTCCTGTCTCCCGATCCCCTGATCACACTGCTCCCCCAATTGCTCTTCCCACCGTTGATCTCATCCCCAATCCAACGGTCAGTGCTCAATAACGCCCCGACCTCCGATCGCAATCGCAAGTCCTATCTTCCTGTCCCCGATTGCGATTGCTCCGATTCGATCCTGTTCATCCATCCTCCCCGCTGATCCAACGGTCCTCGCTCAAACGCCTCATCCTGCCGATCACAAAGCGCAACATTTGATATGTGTGTTGCGATTGACACCCGCTCCGATCTCCGATTGCGACTAGACCCCGGGCCCACCATACTACCCTTCTACCTTTTCATGTAAATAAAGGGTCTTTCCTTTGTAAATGAGGAAATGGTTATATTTTGGTTATTACAAAGGATTTTCCAATCGCATCAGAAGTCTTGTTGCATATGCATATTCCTCCGCTCTCCCTCTCGATTTGCGATTGCGATTCATGCCGGTCCTGCCTCATGCTATCTCCCACTTCATTGTTCTTCTGTCCATTCCATTGCATGTCATGTATATCCTTTGTAACTCGCCCAGCGTTTAACCTTTGGGCTTTACACTGATGATCCTCTCTCCCGCCACGCTTTCACTGTTTCCACCGTTCCTCCGGGTTTCCACTGCATTTCTCCACCACTACCCGTTCTCTGTGATAAGTTTATTTCATGATGTAGAGGTCACAGAGAGGCTGGTTCAACGGCCAAACGAGATTGCAGGGGCGGATTAAAAGGGATTTGAGCCTGTAATTGAAGATTAACGGTTATAATCCCACATTCAAAGACTCAAAGCACAGTTGGGAGACTTAAGCACGCAAAGAGTCTTATTTGTGTTTAATATCAGCAGAACGTATTTTCTCCAGAAGTACACCTCCCTACAAGAAAATCTCCATGCCTCCTCAAGCCCTGAAATGATTAATTACACTAACTGGAGTTCATTTAAGACAGTCAGGCGGTAGTTATGAGGAATGGGGAAACCTTGCAGATCTTCCACCCAGTTCATTTAATTCATAATGGCAGCGCAGAGCTCCAGACAGTCGAAGGACTCCAAATGAACATCAGAGGTCAAAATCGACCTGACAGAGATCTCTGAACCAGTCTCAGAGTACCTACAGCGTTGCAGATAGCCATTAAGTAGTATGGACGTGGACACTTCCGCCGATTCTGTCTTAATGAGATCAATTAATTGTCTATCTACCTCTGTTTCTCTCTTCTCCTATAAGAATTCCCGAGAACATAATGTAAAGGTTGGTTGTTGTTGTTGCCTTGCTGTGGCAGTTGCTGTTAGAGGGATTCATTCTGACTGTTAGAACAGTCATGGGAGGGAGTAGCAGAGTAGTTGTATGTAATAGGCTGGGAGGAAAAAGTCTGGACTGTATTAGCCATTGAGCTTACTGTACATGATTGGTTTTGCATCAATTAATCAAAGCACATTTCACAGGATCCTGGTCTATTGCTATTAGTGATGTTTTTCCTAACTCTGTTAATTACATTTTCATATTGTTTCATGTTCTTCTGGTAGGAAATAGAAGTATAACATAGGATTCACCCTTGCTAGGTGCCCTATGTTTCCTGCTCTCCCTATCTTTAATGTTTTCTGCTTTATGTGTTATCCAAGAGTGAATTCATGGGGTTTCACCAGCGCAGTGGATGTTATTGCCTGCTGGCTGATGTATGAACTTAGGGGTTTGCTGCTTGGATGTTTCTTTGTCAAATTTATCTTTGTTTTTCCCTTGGAGTTGCTAAAGCAGACCTGGAGTTAAATGACCTCTAGTCCGATCTATAAGCAGCCCCTTTGTCCCTCTTTGAGAGCTGCCTTTGAGTATGTCCAAGCAAGTCTGGAGTTAAATGACCTCTGACCTGATCTATAGACAAAAAATTGGTTGTCTTTCCTTCTTCCACTTTCTCTCCTTAATGTTCCATTCCACCATCTGCCTAAGAGATCCTTTAGTGTAGATGACTTGCCCTTTGAAAGCCTTGGCTAGTGGATGCAAGTAATTTCCTTTCATGACTCCATAGCCCAATGGATGGCACAATTTTGACCTATCCTCTTTGCTGAAGCCTCCTGTTGTTTTGTTCCTTTCCTCCCATTACTTTCTCAGTCTATGATATCATAACCAACCCAGCAACCAACCAACCAAATCATTTAAACCCCCCGTTTGTGCTTCATACCTAGCCTAATATCTCAATTTGAGCTTTCAAAGATATATCTTTCATGCTCTATTTGGAGATATCCCTCTCCGGGTCCAGGAGGGCTAGATCCTAGGGCCCCAAAGTGGTTTGATGTTGTCTCATCTTTTGGTATTGCCAAATCTGCCAAAACATGGGAACCCCAACATAATGGCGACTCCACTGGGGATAGATCAGTCAGCTTTGATTTGGTGAACCACTGTGGTGGACGGTAAGTTGTAAATCATCCACCTGGCGACTCCACAATTCCTGAATGATTAAAAGACTCCATAGGTTATCAGCAGGCCACTGATTATCTTGGTTTCACGTGACTCCACTGGGAGACCATGTCGCAGTACAACATCATCCATGTCGAAGACCAAGCCACGTCACTAATGGAAAACCCTGAACGGTTTGCATAAATGTTTCCAGATTTCATGGCAGTATGCCGTGATATAATATCTAGTGACTTGGCGGAATATAAGGTGAAGGACCTTCCAGGGGTTATTCCTCTCAGCTCAAAAGGCAGACCCGTGATCAAGAAATGTTTTTTAGAAGTGTTGGCTGAGAGGTATGAAGCTGAGCTTGAACTTTTGAAATCACAGGAGATGTCATACGAGTTCAAAGACCCGAAAGCATTCTTGGACAGTCTCCCTCCCCCCAAAAGAGAAGAGATTCCACTGTTTTTCGAAGTAGAAGAAGAAGATGATCCGGTTCCCAAGAGCCCCTTTGAAGATGCAGTGGAAGATGAAATAATTGAAACTGCCCAGGACGTAGATGGCCTACCAGCCATGGGAGGCCTAAAAGAAGAAAGTGTACATCATGTGTTCGTTGATCCTGTGGCAGAGTACATTGAGGCCTTGGTTAGCTCGAATACTCAAGCATTGATCCTTAGCACGGGCCAGATTCGTCAGGCATGGTCACTACTGATGGTGACCTCAGTTTTGAAGAACCACGCGCAGAGCACCCTGTGGTTATCTCTGACAGGTAGCCAGTGCTCATATCCTTTTTTGTTATTGCTTGACTGGCTGCATTGGCATTATTGTATCACCTATAACATCAGAGATTCCCAGTTAGAGTAGGGTAGATAGGAAAAGCTCAATAAAGCTCAGTCTATGAGCATGTAGTTAGTTGTTTCATTTTTTGTCTTAGAATGTAGAGAAGAAGCCTGCTAGACAGTCTAATCCTAGCAGGTAGTAGTGTAGGTAGAGAAACTATGAGACCAACAGTCTAATCTGGTCTCATGGAGCAATAAGGGTAGAAGCAGAATAGGTTTATTTTTCCTGTTTGTAAAAATTGATGATGTAAAAGGGTCTGCAAGTCCAAATGCACCCAAGAAGAAAAAATTTTAGGACTATAGTGTGGGTAGGTAGTTGTTTAGGAGAATTTTACTGCTGATCTGTTGTCTTCATAGCTTGTGGCAACTGATCAAGGAAAGAAATGGATGGTTCAAGCAGCAGGCACCTGGCCTACACTAAGAGATCAATTTCTGAATTCTTAACTCCTTCAAGAAGAAGCCATCCCCATGTGGAGCCACTGTTAGCCCCCCTATGAGATTTTTGACAAGCAAAACAGGGGGCTAAGTTGTTGTTGAGCCTTCAAGTAATGCATTTCCTCTGAAAACACAGTCTCCTTGAAGCCTCCATGTGTCTTTTATCCTTTGATAAATTCCCCTCTGCTGATTCCTATTATAAAGCCTCTCTGTTTGTGAAGAAATGCCCAAAGGCCTCCTTTTCCCTCTTATTTCCCCCCCCCACATAGCCTCAATTTTATTCCCCCTTGTCTTCCCCTTCTATTTCCCTTCTTACCCTTAAAATCTCCCCAAAATCCCCTTTAAATTCCTCCTCTAACCTTTGTTGGCCATTTTTCCTCTTTGTTCCTCTATCGTTCCCCTTCCTAACCTTAAATCACATTGTAATGGGCCAAAGACCCACTTTCCGACCTTATATAAGGCCTAACCTCTTTCCTTTTTCTTCCGATCAAAATCGCATGGTAAAACGTTTACACAAAATCCGTGATTTATATGCTAACCACTTCCCCTACCATGCCCCTTAGAACCTTATAATAAGCAACGTTACCATTTATTATAAAGTCCTGCCATGTATTAAACCACTTCCCCTTTCCACGCCCCATTAACTTTATTATAAAGTTTATTGTATATATATATAACCCCGCCGTAGGTCAATCGCAATCGCAAAGTCCATTCAATCACATTGTTTGTGTGTTGACCCCCGATCATTCCAATCGCAAGTGTTTGCGATGCGATTAATCACATCGCAAGTGTTTGCGACGTGATTAATCGCATCGCGATACATTGCGATTGCATTGATCGCAGTCCTGTCTCCCGATCCCCCGATCGCACTGCTCCCCCGATTGCTCTTCCCACCGTTGATCTCATCCCCGATCCAACGGTCAGTGCTCAATCGCGCCCCGACCTCTGATCGCAATCACAAGTCCTATCTTCCTATCCCCGATTGCGATTGCTCTGATTCGATCCTGTCCGTCCATCCTCCCCGTTGATCCAACGGTCCTCACTCAATCGCCTCATCCCGCCGATCGCAAAGCGCAACATTTGATATGTGTGTTGCGATTGACACCCGCTCTGATCTCCGATTGCGACTAGACCCCGGGCCCACCGTACTACCCTTCTGCCTTTTCATGTAAAGAAAGGGTCTTTCCTTTGTAAATGAGGAAATGGTTATATTTTGGTTATTACAAAGGATTTTCCAATCGCATCGGAAGTCTTGTTGCATATGCATATTCCTCCGCTCTCCCTCTCGATTTGCGATTGTGATTCATGCCGGTCCCGCCTCGTGCTATCTCCCGCTTCATTGTTCTTCTGTCCATTCCATTGCATGTAATGTATATCCTTTGTAACTCACCCAGCATTTAACCTTTGGGCTTTACACTGATGATTCTCTCTCCCGCCATGCTTTCACTGTTTCCATCGTTCCGCCACCATTCCTCCGAGTTTCCACTGCATTTCTCCACCACTGCCCGGGCTCTGTGATAAGTTTATTTCACGATGCAGAGGTCACAGAGAGGCTGGTTCAGCGGCCAAACGAGACTGCAGGGGCGGATTAAAAGGGATTTGAGCCTGTAATTGAAGATTAACGGTTATAATCCCGCATTCAAAGACTCAAAGCACAGTTGGGAGACTTAAGCACGCAAAGAGTCTTATTTGTGTTTAATATCAGTAGAACATATTTTCTCCAGAAATACACCTCCCTACAAGAAAATCTCCATGCCTCCTCGAGCCCTGAAATGATTAATTACACTGACTAGAGTTCATTTAAGACAGTCAGGCGGTAATTATGAGGAATGGGGAAACCTTGCAGATCTTCCACCTAGTTCATTTATTTTAGAATGGTAGCGCAGAGCTCCAGACAGTCGAAGGACTCCAAATGAACATCAGAGGTCAAAATTGACCTGACAGAGATCTCTGAACCAGTCTCAGAGTACCTACAACGTTACAGATAGCCATTAAGCAGTATGGGCGTGGACACTTCCGCCGATTCTGTCTTAATGAGATCAATTAGTTGTCTATCTACCTCTGTTTCTCTCTTCTCCTATAATAATTCCAGAGAACATAATGTAAAGGTTGGTTGTTTTTGTTGCCTTGTTGTGGCAGTTGCTGTTAGAGGGATTCATTCTGACTGTTAGAACAGTCTTGGGAGGGAGTAGCAGAGTAGTTGTATGTAATAGGCTGGGAGGCGAAAGTCTGGACTATATTAGCCATTGAGCTTACTGTACATGACTGGTTTTGCATCAATTAATCAAAGCACATTTCACAGGATCCTGGTTTATTGCTATTGGTGATGTTTTTCCTAACTCTGTTAATTACATTTTCATATTGTTTCATGTTCTTCTGGTAGGAAACAGAAGTATAACATAGGATTCACCCTTGCTAGGTGCCCTATGTTTCCTGCTCTCCCTATCTTTAATGTTTTCTGCTTTATGTGTTATCCAAGAGTGAATTCATGGGGTTTAACCAGCGCAGTGGATGTTATTGCCTGCTGGCTGATGTATGAACTTAGGGGTTTGCTGCTTGGATGTTTCTTTGTCAAATCTATCTTTTTTTTCCCTTGGAGTTGCTAAAGCAGACCTAGAGTTAAATGACCTCTGGTCCGATCTTTAAGCAGCCCCTTTGTCCCTCTTTGAGAGCAGCCTTTGAGTGTGTCCAAGCAGGTCTGGAGTTAAATGACCTCTTACCTGATCTATAGACAGGAAATTGGTTGTCTTTCCTTCTTCCACTTTCTCTCCTTAATGTTCCATTCCACCATCTGCCTAAGAGATCCTTTAGTGTAGATGACTTGCCCTTTGAAAGCCTTGGCTAGTGGATGCAAGTAATTTCCTTTCATGACTCCATAGCCCAATGGATGGCACAATTTTGACCTATCCTCTTTGCTGAAGCCTCCTGCTGTTTTGTTCCTTTCCTCCCATTACTTTCTCAGTCTATGATCTCATAACCAACCCAGCAACCAACCAACCAAATCATTTAAACCCCCCGTTTGTGCTTCATACCTAGCCTAATATCTCAATTTGAGCTTTCAAAGATATATCTTTCATGCTCTATTTGGAGAGATCCCTCTCCGGGTCCACGAGGGCTAGATCCTAGGGCCCCAAAGTGGTTTGATGTTGTCTCATCTTTTGGTATTTCCAAATCTGCCAAAACATGGGAACCCCAACACTACCCATCATTTATTCTACCATTTTTTCCTTTATTTCAATGGGTGCATTTGAGCTTGAAAACCCTAATCCATTTTTCTTTAAAAAAAAAAAAAACTATCTAATTCTAACCTTATTTCATCCAAGGGGCCAGATTAAACTGTTGAGCTCCTCATTTATTCTCTAACTATCTACTAATTTGCCAAGATTATACTGTTTGGAAAAATCTTTATTATTTATCTATAAACATGAAATTTAAAGCATGAAAAAGTTAAGATTAAAATATTTAACTCATCATGGATTATGGCATTTTGAACAAGCTGCACATAATCATTTAGTTGCAGTAAAAAGTAACTAGTAGTGGCATTTTGACTTTCATCACTTTTATGTCTTATTTTTATCTCTTTTTGTTTGGGGTCCATTTTTTCTGTTCTTTTTTATCTTTTTCTTTTAAGTCCTTTGATTTTCCTTTTAGGAATTTTACCCTCTTTTCATTTTTTTTATTTTCTAATATGGGAAAACAACTTGCAGAAAGTACAGCCCCGAATAGTAAAACTAGTATTTGTTAAGATCGCATTCAATGTGAAAAAACACACTAACATACTTTACATAATGAGTAAAACACCTCACTCATACTTTGTATAGCAAATTAAACATTCAATGCAATAAATGAAACACAATGAGTAATCATCGGCAGTTGAACAATACTAGGTCATAAATCTCACTATAGTTTAGAGTAGCCTAGGGCAAGTACTAATAAGATACCTAGATTATCCCTATAAAATTTTAATGGATGAAACATTTACAATAAAAAATCTATTGGATTTGATATTCAAAATATGTTATGCATCAACTAATATATGTATATTTCTATGTTTTATCTCTGTAAATCACCAATTTAAATTTATTAAAGAGTAAACGTTCAATTTAGATTTGTTATAAGGTAAATATTAAAAATAAATTTATTACCATTTGTAAACTCAATTAATAATATTGATTAAATTCCGTTAATAATATTGATTATTACTATTATTAGTTTAAACCTGTAAAATATTAGGTAATAACATTGATTACTATTAGTTTAAACTTGTAAACTATTCTCATTGTACATTATAACCATGCTAATTTTTCTTACCATAAGTTTTGAGATTCTGAAGTGCTCTTACTCTAAGTTCTAACTTGTTAAGCTCCAACTATGTTAATTGTTGCAAGTGTAAGTTATGTCTTAATTATTGTGATTTTAATTTTTAACATGTTTATAAGTGACATC